>CAWUHX010000162.1:412032-459290 GCA_963922205.1 Romanomermis culicivorax | reverse complement strand
TAATTAAATGGAAAATACGAGTATGTTAACAGAAATAAAAAAGAAAATCCTAGTTTTGACCCTAATCTACCTAATACTCTGTAACATCTTCTGGAAAATATGCATTTTAAAATTTCTATTGATTTGTTTTCTTTGTTGACCTTTCAGAAGGTGGCCATGTGTCATACTTTTTTGACCATATCTAAGCGTGCATTAATACGACAAGTTTTCATTTTTAATCGTCAGAATCATTTATATTTTACTCATAATCGTTTTCATCTTATTCATTGTAAATCACAATGGGAGCTTTTTTGCCAATACAATGGGGCATATAACGAAGATAACCATTAGGAACTGAAATGCGTGAGCGGGCATTTGTTTGAGCATTGAAATCGGGATAATCCCATAGATTATTTGTGGCCATATTGAAACAGTTTTTGGCAGTTGCAATACGTTCATCCAATTGTTGATACGTTCCATCTCTACGCTTTGGCTGATAAATATGGCCCAATAAATTTCGAATATGAATCTGATCTCGATTGTGCAACGGTTGTAAAAGATGCAAAAAAATTATGGATGGCTAAGTGGAACTCACGAACTTCAACTAAATTTAAGCGATTATGATAGCCCTTGGCGTGGTTTGTTGTTCGAGGGCCATCATTGCTCCAATGACTCCACATGGTCACGGGAAATTGCCGGTTATTGATCCATGTAGATTGAAAATAAATACGGAATTCCTCCAGCTTTGCAGCTCTAACTGCATCGTCAACATGTGGAATATTCCGAATAATAGCATTATAGGCTGGGAACAATTAACGTGGGAGGGAGAAGGGCTAACGCTTTACAACAACCGATCCACTCTCCAACAGCCCCTTCTTCCCCCCAAAACGTTGCGCAGTCCAAGATTGTTCAGTTTTTGATTAAGAGCTTGAGAAAAAGTGGAACATACAGCCTTTTATCGCAAGTTCGGGAAAAACTTGTCGCACAGCTGCATGTGCAGCCAACTTCGAAATCCATATGTATAGTGGCCAATGCTCCAAGGCCACCATGATTTTCAATAATTTTTTGGCGAAGTTGTGTAAAAAGCGTGACATATGCCGCAATGGTTTTCGACTGCATTAAAGCATGGCAAACTGGCACGGCTTCAAATTGGAAGTTTCCCCAAGCGTGGATAGTGTACAGCTGCACAAAATCGTTTGGAGCTACCTGAAAAACTATAGTTAACCTTTTCATGCATCAGAACTGAATTACACATTGTTTGTCTATTCATTGCATTTCTTTCTTTTCTTTGTTTCTTTCCTTTGTTCATTCTTTATATCTCATGTAAAATATTCTGACAGGTAAAGAAAAAGAAAAAATTAGATAGAAAATAGAAAAAAAATCTGATAAAAAAGAGAAAAGCAAAATTGAAAAATAAAGGAAAAAAAAGACACAAGAAGAAAAACAGGCAGGTGTAAACGAAAAAACGAACATGAGTAAAACCAAAGAAAAATATAAATGGAAGAGAAACGGGCCAAGAAAGAAAACAGAAAGCCGAAAACATTAAAGCAAAAAGGAAAAAAATTAACAATAAAGAACGGATAAGGAACAGGCAGAGGAAAGACAGTAAAAATGACTGCAATGAAAAGTAAAATATGAAAAAAGGAAATGAAAACAAAAGAAAACTAAACTGGTTAGAAAATGCTGAAAATACTGAAAAAACAGTGTTTCCCGACTTGGGCCCGTTTTACTGTGATGCCGTCATTTGCTGGATGCACAATGCACATAACTCATGAGAAACTCTATTTTTTTGTTTCATTTCTTTTTTCTTCTTTTTCTCTTTCGCTATTCTTTTTTCCATGTCTTTTGCCCTCAACTCATCCTTTTATATTTTTTATTCAATTCTTTCACTTGGTTGTAACCCTTTGACTTCTCTTTTATTTTCCTAGTTTTTATTTTTATTTTTTCTGCTCTTATATTCTCTTTTATTTATTTTATTTAGTTTCTCATTCTTCTTCTTTTCCTCTTTTGGGTGGCTATACTTCTCGGGAGCCAAATGTTCAAAGCATGGGTGTTGGAAAGAATCTGAATCCAGCCAGAATGGGCAAATGAAAAGAATCTTAATCCAGCCAGAATGGGCAAATGAAACTCCCCAAATCAATTTGCTTCAGTTAAACTTTTTGTGAATTTTTTGGTCCATTTTTCCAAATTATGCACTGTGTGACCTCCATAAAATCCCCAGCATCCGCGCTGCAGCACTCCACTTGCACAAGATGGAAAGAATGAAACAGATGGTTTTTTGTGAATCAGCGGATCAAAACTCCCAGTACCGCACCTACGTATTATGAATACATGCTCATACTAATTGTTTGAGACATCACTATAATTATGTAAATTAACTGTATAAAAAAAACTTGCCTTAAATGTACCGTCCATTATCAAAGCCGAGCTTTGTGAAATCACGTTGATGTCCAAATCCGAACAAAAGGCTAAAACTTTCTCTTCCCGGTTGCTGCACAGAAGCCATCTCTCATTGCGATATTCGGACCCAGGGTCAGCATATCGACCACGTTCAGTGGTTAGATATTCGTCGGGTAGATCAAAAGGGTCTGGCACGGGAATCCTGCCTTTTTGGAACCAACGTCCCAGTCCGCTTCTCATTGTTTTGTAATCCGGTAAATTTTGCTCAATGGCAGCATTTTGTTCAGCATTCCGAAAACGCCGATTAATTTCCGAATTCATGTCCATGTGTGCCTCCAATGGTCGCTTTTGTCCTTTGGCGCATTTCGACCTGGCTTCCCGATTTAATTCTAAAGCGTTTACTCATCCAAAATTTCGATATTCACAATTGCTGTGATGCCCATCGATGGAATTCTTCAGTATCAAATCATTTTTGATGACGATCGTAGAATACAATTCATTTTCTTCTTTCCCACGAATTTTGAGAATTTTTTCTCATTGTAAGCATATCCAATATTTGTTAATACTTCCATCACTAAGTTCTCTTTGCGATTTTTTACGAAATTGATAAATTTCATTGGAATTCAACGGATTTGCATAAGAAATCAGACGCGCTTTTAGAGAATGATTTAATGCATAATGCGTCCCGCCGAAATTCATTTTAAGGTGTTCACAGTACTTTCACAAAATTTTAGTGACTGAGTTTTCAAAAATTCAGTTCGAAAAGGCAGTTTAATTTGCATAAAGTTATACATGATCTATTTTTGGAATCGCGATGGACGCCAAAAAAATTTTTTTTATGTTAATGAGATGCGTTCATTGTACGAGTATCATTTGACCGGGTTACTTCGTAGTCAATGAAAATTCAATAATATTTCTTTTGAAGCACATAGCATGTGAAAATTTATAACTTGCTGCGCTTTTGAAACACTTTTCCAACATTTGCTGCGCTTTTGAACTTTTTAACATTAGGGTACAGCCAGCACTGCTGCGCTTTTGAACTTTTTACATGTGCTGCGCTTTTGAAACTTTTGCTGCGCTTTTGAACCCTACCCGCTCTATTATCCTTGTGCTCTAATGTCTTTGCGCTCTATTTTCCTGTGCTGTAACGTCCCTGCGCTCTAATGTCTGCGCTCTATTGTCCCGCGCTCTAATGTCTCGGTACCAATATCAAAATCCAAATTTTTTCCGATGCTCTGCACCGCGTTAATTACCAATATCAGAGTCAGAAACAAAATATCTATCACACTTTTTATGGTTTATACGTTGGTTTATATATATCATAAATAATTATGATTGGTAAATGACTATCTCTTGATATACGAAAACGTTAGAAAAATGTTTTAATGCTTCCACCAATCAAATGCTGAAAAGATCACGATTGATCATCAGTAGCTGTGCTGAAAAAATAATTAATTTTCCGACGTTTTAGAGGCCTTGGAATCAAAATTTTTTGGCGCTAGGTTGGGCAATAATTTGAAATAAATTTTTTGATTAAGTACTCTATTTTTGATGACACTTTTGCTCACACATGTTTCTATTATTCAGTATTTTTCTTCAGGATAGTATGTTTCATCATTATAAAAACCTGGAAAAATTTAATTTTCAACCTGGAAAACACAGGGAATTTTTTTTCTCCTACTTTGTAGTAACTCTGAAGAACGACTAAGCATACTTGATTCCAAAGAAGTAACATTAAAACTGTAAAAAATGCTGTCCGACAATAGAGGATGTCGCGACAAAATGTCTCCGACAAAACATCCCCAACATAATGTCTCCAACAAAATATCTCCAGCAAAATGTCTCCAACAAAATATACCCAAAAAATGATCTCCGAATAAAATGTTCCCGTGCAAAATGTCTCCAACAAAATATCCCCAACTCTTGGTCTCCGAACAACTAAGGTTTTTCCGTGGTCTTATTGGGGAAGGGGTTTTCGACTATTGGGAATTCAATGGATGTGGTCACCTTTCACCAAAAAATTATTCTGAGTGTAAACAAACGTATTTTTGTGATTTTTTGCTGGAAGTGGCCTCGACTACAGGGAATTCAATGGACACGATCACTGCACACAAAAAAATTGTCAAACCTGTATGTCGAAGGAGTTTTTGACCGCAGGTAATTCAACGGATGTGACCACTTTACACAAAAAATTAAGCATATTTTTGTGATTTTTTGGTGGAAGGAGTTTTCGACCACAGGGAATTCAATGGATGTGGTCACATTACACTAAAGATATCCCGCGTGTAAAACAAAGGTATTTCCGTGGTCGTTTTATTGAGGGGTTTTCGATAGTGGGGAATTCAGTGAATGTGGTCACTTTACACAAAAATTATCCCAGGTGCAAATAAGCATATTTTCATAATTTTTTGATGGAAGGAGTTTTCGACCATGGGGAATTCAGTGGACGCAGTCACTTTACTCAAAAAAATTATTCTGAATGTAAACAAGCCTGTTTCCGTGAATTTTTGGTTGAAGGATTTTCGACTGCGAGGAATTCAATGGATGCGGTCACTTTAAGACTGCGAGGAATTCAATGGATGCGGTCACGTAAGAGGTACGACTAGTTGGGGGGTAAATCCAGTGATAATTTTGTTAGAGACGGTTTGTTGGAGACATTTTGCACGAGAACATTTTGTTCCGAGATCATTTGTTGGAGATATTTTGTTGGAGACATTTTGCTGGAGATATTATAATGGAGACATTATGTTGGGTATATTTTGTACAGAGGCATTTTGTGTGGAGATCAAATGTTGGGGACAGTTTGTGGGAGACGTTTTGTTAGAGACATTTAGTTGTAGATCCAGTGCAGGACAATAGAGCGCAGGGGGTACTGAGACATTAGAGCATGGGACAATAGAGTGCCGACATCAGAGTGCAGGACAATAAAGTGCAGAAACATTAGAGCAGGAGAGATAGCCAGTGATTGTCCTTAATGCATGAGTTTCCTAACACCTATGCTCACCCGAAAAAGGACTAAAGCTTAAGTACTTAAACCCACAAGAAATGAGCCAAATTAGCAAACCATTGGTTTCCTAATTTGAATCTACCCTAGCTTAATTGAAAGGAGGAGAGACTTCTCCTGTACACTTTACCTATCAAAACACACTTATGAAAAACCAAAAATAATGCCGTTACACAATGGCACGAAAATATGAAGGGGCATATACAAGGTTTTGCTGATGCCGAGAATGCTGAGAATGCTGAAAGAGGGTGCACGGGAGAAACTAACCAGATAATAAGAGAGCTCACTCGTATACCTGTCGAATCCACTTCCTACAGTAAACAGCCTGGAATGGTCCACTATGCTCGATCCAAATCCTGCCTGCGAGCGCCTTTCCAAAAATGACTAACTATATGATATTGTTCAAAATCGGCAGAAAACACACTACAACCGGACAATAGAGAGAATATAGTGGCGGATGCAGGGGGCTGGGGGGATCACACCTCCTGATCATATGATCTAAAAATAAAAATTACCAAGATAGTTGTTTCATTCTTTTTTTTGTTTCATTTTTTTAGAAAAAATTTTAAGAAAAAAGAAAAAAATTATTTGTATGTTGATGCAAGTAACTTAACAGAAATAAAAATAATATAAACAAAAATTTTCCGCCCCTCCTGGCAAAAAACTTCCTGCATCAGTCACTCGGTTAATAGTTGTTTTTTTCAGCTTTTGAAATAAGCCGCCTGCTTAGTATTTTTTTCATGTTCAAAAAGAATTCAAAATTCACATTCATTGCAGATCGTGGAATCTTGGTTAAAATTTTTTCCAGCCAATATGTGTAATCTAATGTCCCTGCACTCCAATGTCTGCACTCTATTGTCCTGCACTTTGTTGTCCTTGCGCTCTATTGTCCTGTGTCCTAATGTCCATGCTCTAATGTCTCTGTGATCTAATGTCCACACTATAATGTCAGTGCTCTAATGTCCCCACTCTAATGTCCGTGCTCTATTGTCCTGGGCTCTAATGTCCCTGCTTTCTAGTTTCCCTGTGTTCAATTGTCCTGCACTCTAATGTCCCTGTGCTCTATTGTCCTGCACCCTAATGTCCCTGTGCTCTATTGTCCTGCACTCTAGTGTCTCTGCGCTCTATTGTCCTGTGCTTTATTGTCCTGCGCTCTATTGTCCTGCGCTCTAATGTCCCTGCACCCTAATATCCATGCTCTAATATCCCCTCATGAGCACAGGGACATTGAAGCATGGGACATTTGAGCGCAAAGATATTAGAGCACAGGAAAATAGAGTGCAGGGACATTAGAGCGCTGGGTGGTAAGACAAACATGTAAGAGGTCCGACCAGTTGGGGGGGGGGGGGGGTAAACCGAAAATTTTGGGAGGGCGTCCCGAAATTTCCAAAATTTTGAGGAGGGGGGTCGAAAAGACCCCAAAAAGTCGAAAAAATTTCGAAAATTTTCTCAAAAAAGGCCAAAAAACCACGTTTTCCCTCATTTTTTCCAATTTTTCTTAATTTGGGGGGGGGGGTTGGGTATAGGGTTGACCAAGTTGGGGTTGTGGGTCCCAACATTTGGGTATAGGGTTCGACCAAGTCGGGGGTGGGGGTCCCCCAATCCCCCCAATTACAGGTATGTGATAAGAGTGCTGGATTAGAGCATGGGACATAAGAGCAAATTGGGAAAAACTGATCTGCAATGAATGCAAATTTTGAATTGTTTTGAATATGAAAAAAATATTGAGCAAGTAGCTTCATTTCAAAAACTGATAAGAAACTACATTTCTGAATGGTAGTTAAAAATTAAAGATGAATTCAAAAATAACAAAATTAAACAATTTGATTCAGAGATCAAATATCTGCACTTTCTTGTGCCTTTTGCAACTTTCATATGAAGGATTTGCATAAGCCATCTTTTTACTAACAGTTCGAACAAGTATTGATTCTGCCATTCATCTTCTCACAAAGTTTTTTTTAATGGATTAGAGGTAAATCCCATATGAGCTAATCAGAAAAAGTAAGAAAAGTGAAATAAGAAAAAGAGAAAAGGGAAGAAAAAGAAAAAACTGGAAAAATATTCAACAGTGGAAAAATGATTGAAAATGAACTTCTCTAGAGTCATGAAAAGATGTGAAGAAAGCATTTTTGAGCTGAAATTTAGTTATTTTTCAAATTATTTCATTTTCCGCTTTTTTATTTTACTCTGATCTAGTGTTTCTGTGCTGTATTGTCGTATCCTCTAAATGTCTCTATGCACTACCCGGGGTTTTTTTTCCGTACAGTACGGATTTTTTTCAGGTGGTACGGAAAAATTTTATAGGAATTTCCGTACGGTACGGAACTATTTTTTAACTAACTTAACTATTTTTGCGCCATACGGAAATAAGTTAGGCGGTACGGAAATTTTTTCACTGGATTTCCGTACGGTACGGATCGATCGGTACGGAAAAAAAAGCCCTGTGCACTACTGTCTACGCTCTATTGTCCTGCACTCTAATGTATTGGTACCTGCAATAATATGTTATAACAACAATTTATTATGGCTTTTTAACACATGGGCTGTTGGAAAATTTTGTTTGAGTCAAACTTTGAAAGCAGCACCCTGCAGTGCCACAAAAATTTAAAAAATCTACCAATACTTCAAAATGGAGGTACCACTAATTGGCAGAATCTGTGTGGGGATGGGGATGGTGGACATGGTCTAAGTGGCGGATGCAGATATTGTTGGCAGAGGAATATCCACTCTTTTTTTGCAGATATTTATGTCTAATCAGGGGATGCAGAATCTGCTTTTTCCATGTTTAAAAGGTGGATATGTTTTGTGCATTGTGGAATTTTGTTCGAAAATTTCAAATGAGTTGTCGAAGTTGGCTTTTTTGGCATATATGCAAGTCTAATTGGCAGATAATGATGCGGATATGCTGATATCACAATTATTGAAGCAAAATGTTGGAAGGATTGAGGTTGATTCGAATTTAGATTGATTAGAACGGATAGAACAGTTGCTAAGTTCTTGACTTAAATATCGAATAGAACAGGCATAGTCATCGGATGTTCAATTCCTCTTTGGTTTGTTCAAATTCTAATGAGTCTTTATCTCTAACATGAATATAAACATGAGGAAAGTGTTGAAGAATTATATCTACAGGATAACATAGAATAAATGCAGGTATATAAAAAAAGTTAGCCAAACTAAAAGGAATGAACAACTGTGAGATAGATTCTATATAATCAATAATGACATCAATATAGCTGATATAACAGTCATTCAGTCATTGATTTTGTATTCCTGTTTGGTCTGTTCAAATCCTAATGGATGTGTATCTCTCACATGTATATAAACATGAGAGAAGTGTTGAAATATCAAATGTACAGGTTAACACAGAATAAAAGCATGTCTATTTAAAAATTTAACCTGAGCAGTAAAAAGATTGAACAACCACCAGGTTAGATAAAGTTTTTTCTATGTTCCCACAATCGACAAACTGATCGAACAGATGTTAAATCATTGATATTATATTCCTGTTTTGTTTGTTCAAATCCTAATGAGGCCATATTGGCCACATGTATATAAACATGAGAAAACCATTGAAACATCGTATCTACAGGATCAAATAGAATAAATGCATTTTTATTTAAAAATGTAGCCTAAATGGTAAAAGGATTTTTCATTTGAACTGATGAATGTGTATATATTTATTACTTTATGTCTATTTGAGCAATCATAAATAAACCAGTTCTATTGCAACTAACCATTTGTATTTACACAGCAATTGTTGTGCAGGTTTTTTCTTAGGAGTTTAAGAAAAGATTGAGGCTTCTGGTCTGAACTGACCTGTTAGAACTACTCCCTTGGCTAAGCCTCGGTGATAATGCAACAGTCCGGTTCCCCAGACCTACAACAACAAAGATAAACTAACTTTAGAAGGGGGGCCTCACCAAAAAGCTCCGCAGTCTCCTAGAGGAGACAAGGAATCCCCTCAGAGATAGACTTACTTGAACAGATCCCCTAGCGGGTTTTCCAAAGCTTGCTGACTGCAAGCTGGCGCCTGGGTCAAGGGCCCTTCGCTCTTGTCAATCAGTTATATCTAAATAATGAACAAATATGTATAACAATAATTCCGACCAAATATAAAAAGAATGTGGATTAACCACAGTTGATAATATGTAAATCAAAGACGGAAGTGCTGGGAAATATTTTATGGACCCCAGCAAAAATATATCAAGAATATAATAAAACGTAATAAAGTGAAAGAATGATTTTCACTATCATTTTTGGTCTTTCTTTGGCGCTGCATTTCTATGCAAATGTTTGCGCCGCTGGTCGTCCATTTGTTCAATTTGCATGGCGTTTTCCCAATGTGACTTGTGATCAACAGGGTGCCCAACACAATTTCCTATTTGTGTGTCAGTTGGTTCCTGTATTTTCATGATATTCACCTATATTATGAATATGTTTAGACTTTTTCTATTATTCAATCATTAACTATAATAATCATACAGGGCGGTGCGCAGGATTTTTTCATGGGGGGCGGACTAGATTTTTTCACTGAATAGCCCCAGAAAATGTTGATCTTACGCGGATATACTGTGTGCATCACCGTTTTTTTTCCTTGAAGATTTTTTCCACATGAGAACCGGACCCAAAATTTTTTCCTCATTTTCCAAAAAATTTTCCACATTTTAAAAAACCCTTGTAATGTGGCTACGGATGCTTTTTTATGCATTTTAGGAGCATACCCAAGCATTCTGTTGTATTTGTAGTCAGAAACCTGCAAAAATGAGGGAAAAAATTGAGAAAATTCTGGTTATGTTAGTCAAAATGAGCTCATGAAGAATATATTGGTGTTCTATAGAATGATCCGGCGCGGAGCGCCAGAAAAATTTTTTGGTTTTCACTTTCTAAAATGCTGGAAAATGAACCTTCATAATGTTGGGAAATAAATTAAAATCAGACTGATGAAGCGTAATTTGCCTCCCATTCCGACGCGTAGCGCCAGAAAAATTTTCGGGTTTTTGTATTCTAAAACGCTGAAAAATAAATCTCTCCAACAGATAATTCGTGAACAAATGTTTTGAAATGGCGTTCTAGAGTAATGTCTTCAATTTCCACCTTCAATAAACGTAAAAGTTCAGATTGTAAACGTTTAAAAAATTCCAATCATCGAGAGAAAAAATTGAGAGACTTGATGAAAAATCTCTATTTTCGGCGACATAATTGACTGTAAACAGTTAGAAAATGAAACGAGCTAACTTCATTGATAGAAACTGTTGAGCATTAATTAGTAAGTCGAAGTAGATATGCTAACGGCCGTGCCTGATAGAATATAGTTATAATTACCGGCGCGAAGCGCCGGAAGATTTTGAGATTTTGACCTTTTAAAGTCCACCAAAACGCATCTTTTCGATTTAGAGTTACTGCCTCAATGGGGGGGGGGCGGCCGCCCCCCCCCCCCTTGTGCACGGCCATGTAATCATATAATATAATAATAATCAGTGCAATAAAAATATGTTTGAAAATTGCTGTACTTTTTATCAAGGATCTGAGTAGTTTGCCACCTGACTTGGCACACAAAATATACCAAGTGCACACGCGAGCGGAGAGCAGAAAAATATCAATTTATTTTTCTGCTCGCCGGATTGTATCTAGTACTCGCGAGCAGCCTATACCCTTGCCGAAAGAGTACATTCATACTTAATCCATCCTCGAGGGCATGCTCGCCAGAGTTGCATTCATACTCTGCTCGAGGGAGAAAGCCATGAAGCGCAGTAGTGAAGTATAAACCCTCGAGCGAAGTACATTTGGTGCCACTCCCAGTGCTATCCACCCTGCCGCATCGAAAATTCCTATAAAGTGGTGAAAATGATGGTCTACAAGTAAAAAAATCCATTTTTCGTTAAAATCACTAAAAATGTTGCAATTTTTCGGCGCTTCGTGCTAGAATCAGCAATTTTGGGGTTTTTTCTGAACAAGCCTGCCATTCCAATAAAGTAGTAACAAAATTGAAAAAAATTTAAATTTTTCAAATTATAAAAAATTTAATAAAATTTTAAATTTAAAAAATTTAATTTAAATTTAGAAAATTTAATTCAAATTTAGAAATTTTAATTTTGTAAAATTTAAATTATTGAATTTTTTTTTATTAATTTTTTAAATTGATAAAATAAAAATTTAATCGCGCAATTTTAAAAATTTATTTCCAAAATTTAAAATTTCGTTTTACTTTTAATTTGAAAAAATTCAAGGAAAAGTTAAATTTTATAAGTTTAATCAATAATATAAAAGTTTATTTAAATTTTTATTTATGTTAATATGTTTTTAAATGTTAAACTTTTTTATTTCAAATTTATTTGCGCTCAATTTTAAAAATCTTCAAAAAACCCCATTTTCGCCAAAATTTTGGACTTGCACAAAAAATGACAATCTTTTTCGGTTGCGAGAGCTAAAAACATGCGAACACTGGGTCTGACTAGAGGCGAAGACGAGAGACAACGCCAAACTACCAAGTACATGTATGTTCGAATTAAAAATGCCGCCGAAAATACTTCAACAGCTGAAATTTCTCGGCATATACACGAACAATGCTTTATTGTTTTTGTATCAAATGCGGTTAAATTTTCACTTCAAATATGACTGGAAAGGTTTAGATATACTGCTGAAATGCGAGAGCAGAAATAGCGATGTGAAAAAAATTTCCGGAAACGAGCCAACAATTTTTCTCTTCTCGAAGCTGTTCTATTTGCCGAAAGCGGAGAGCATCTTCGAGGAGCACATACTCTCCTCTTTGCTCTAATTCATCCTCGAGGAGTCCTCCTCTCGCACTTTTCGAGGAGCTGTCCTCGAGCGAAGTATAAATATGCCTTAACGTTTTACGGTCTAGTTCGGCGCCAGCCATTTTGGCGTCTGACATTAAACAGTTTCATATTCAAAAACAAGAGTATGAACAAAAGAATAAATATACTACTAACAAGAGAAAGGAAAAATAGAGGCAGAAAAGTTGAAAAATTCCTAAAGTGCGTTTTTCAGAGTATACTCGCAACTTTCAAGTATAGCTCCATGTTTTTGCTGCACTCTCTTACAAACCCTCACAGGTTTTTAATGTATTCTAATTGTAGAGTTGTAAACTTTCCGTTTTCACAATATTCCACTGCACAATTTTTTGGTTACTGATAAATTATGTAAATTTTTCGATTTGTTGGCGCAACTTTGTTTTGTTTTGTTCAACTGGAATAAAAGTAAGGAATCTAATTCATTTCAGCCAGAAACAGTGGAAACCTGGCAACTGGCAAGCATCATTATCGAAAAAGAAGGCAATAAGGAAAAACAAAGACAGAAGCAAGATACAGAAAACGGCAGAAAAAATACAAAAAATACAATATTGAGACGGAATAAGATGAAGAAAAAAATAAAAAGCGGAAGAAGAAATTAAACAAAAAAAGCAGTTTGGCGTTGAAATGGCTGGTGCTGGTGCCTATGTGGGGTCACCGGCGACACCGAAACGTCCCTTTCCTTTACTGTTCAGGGTTTACTGCATATTACACCATGGATCGGTTCTCGCTTGTATATTTTCATTTTTTTGTTACAAGCTTTCTCAACCAAGCGTGCTAGTTTGCTTCTCGAAATAAATACTGTAGACTTCTGCAATTTATCAAAATTTATTTAATGGGTCGAGAAAAATTCCGTTCAGTCGCTATTCATATCAGAATTATGAAATATGAACAATAGTTGAGGTCCTTTTTATATCTGATTAAGTTTGAATGCACGTGTTCGTCATGAATCTTTTTCCGGAAGTTTACAACGGCTAAGCAGTTTTAACTTTTTTTCAGAAGGCGATAGTTATACGATGAAAAAGGCGTGCTATCGTTTGAAAACGCTCAAGAATAATAATAAAAAAGCAACGACGTCGGCACCACCATCCACCGATGCCTTAGGCATTGATTTGATGTTTAGTGAGTCAATTTTTCACGATTTTCGACTACAGGATTTTTCCGCACCGTGCGGAAATGACTCATATTTTTTCGCACACCAAAATTTTTTTCTATTCCAAGTTGAAATCATTTGGAAAATGCGTTAAATTAGAATGATTGAGCAAAAAAAGTTGCTGCTGGCATTTCTGTGGTTAGAGCGGGAAATTTAAAGATTTAAATCGATGCCAAAACTTTGAGATTTTTATCTTCTAGAACGCTGGAAAATAAGTCTTTTTAACATTCATCCCTAGGAGTTTAGTTTTGCATTATCGGGTTAGAATGACGTCTTCATCGTTTCACAATAGAAGAATTTGTGTTCACGCAGCTCAAGAGGTTTCAAGCAAGAGCAAGAATTTATGGAGGTCAATCAGTAAATCTCTATTTCCAACAAAATCCAAGCAGAATACCGAAGATTTCCGATTGAAAAACAACCATCTATCCGCATCAAAAAGCACCTTCACATCAATGCCAGCAGCACTATTCTTGCCGTGCATGTCTGCATGCACGGCAAGAATTTTCCAGGGAGAGAGGGTCCTCGGACTTTTTATCCAGGAGAATAGGTGTGTAGGCGAGCAAAAAATTTCCGCAAGCGTGTTTTTCATATAAAATATGCATAAATATTATCAAAAAAAAGCTGTATTGAAAAAACTTCAATTGGTGTTTGACGACTTTTTTGGGCCATGGGGCTTTCCAGGGTCCCAGGCGGGAGGGTTTACCCCTCACCCTCCTATATGTGCATGTCTAGTATTCTCATCTTGCGTTTGAAAAAGTTTTTTAGAAGAAAGGAACGCGCATTTATTCGACGCCGCTGCTTTGGTTTTCCCCGAAAATCCTCATTCTTTCGAAATGCAAGGCGAGATTAATGTTACAAAGCGAGTCTGGCAGCACATATACGCCGTTATGCGACTTTTTCCTGATGGAATGAGCGTCAGCGATTTTACACAATGCTATTCGCAGATGTTCCACAAATCGCTGGACTACAAATCTTGCGGTTGCCGTCGATTATTGTGGCTACTTCTTAGTTTGCCTGACGTGGAAGTGGTGCGATTGTCCGATGGTTCACCGGGAATAAAATTGATAAGGCTGCCCAATAAACACCCAGTTAGTGATCGTTTTGAATAGAGGTTCTGGATGTGAGTATTAGTGCTGTATTGTAGGGATGGGCCGGATCGACTTTTTTGGCGACAGCGAATCCAGATCCGGATCTTGAAAAACTTGGTTCAGCGAATCCGGATCGGATTTGGATCCAAAAAAATTTGGTTCAGCAGATCTGGATCCGGATCTTGAGGAACAATTCCGACCGGATGCGGATCGGATCCGGATCTTTCAATAAGTATATGCACTATGTCTAATTTGTCTAAAATTGAGTTGTATCAACTTATATTCATTGGTTTCAATAGATTAACTGATTATTAATGATTGAGGTGTTCGTTTATTGAAATAGTTAACATGTACTAATTAATAATTTTCATTCATTACATTGTATTCATGCTCAGATTAATATTGTTTTCAACAGAAAAGAAATGAATAGAAATGGAACCTTTTTTTTCAGAAATTATGGATTAAAGTTCTTTTTTCACTAGCGGAGTGTGGGACTACTTCACAGTGTCCCCAGATGATGATGAAAAGGCAAAGTGCAATAAATGCAGAATACAGTTATCCAGAAAAGGTTGTGCTACTGGATGTCAGAGAAAACATTTGAAGAGGAAACATATGGCAATATATAAGCAGTTTGCAGCTAAATAAAAAGAAGATAATGAAAATAATTGTGGAACAAATTGCTACTAGTATAGTCACGTTAAAGAATTAACTTTTGTGTTTTCTTTAAAGATAGCCAAAAAATGAACCTAGCAACTCAAAAACCAAATTAGAGCATAAACTTAAATCTTAAACGTCTCTGAACAATTGCTTCATGCAGAAAGTAAACTTAAATTAGCACCAGCGAAAGGTATCCCCTATGAACATTCAGTGGTGCTGGTCAAATTTATGATCCTCCCAAAAATCGTTTGACGGGTGATACTGTTGAAAAATTACTGTTTCTCAAGTATAATTTTGCTACCATTGCAGTGTTTTTTTTGTACAAGCCTCTTTGTACCTGTGCAAAGATCGGCCAAAAAGTCTTACTACGGAGAAATTTTTTTTGTACACTGAAAAAACCATGATCTTTTATGTATTTTCGCACAAAGTTTCTTCCTAATAGCACTCGAGTTCCTGTCCTTCATAATCATCTTACAAATTAAGAAAATATACCCATAACTTTCATAAATCTGGAAAACTTCAAGTTAAACCTGAAATTTCTGAAAATTAGTTCCATGATGCTTCTCAATTCAAACTCAACTTCATGTTTAAAATTACAGTTGCGAAAAAGTTGGAAAAATAGATTTTGATGTTCTGAAATAAACCAAAATTCGCCTTTTTCATACAGGAGAACCGCCAACATTTTTTTCTTTACTGGAAATTTTATCTCCAGAAAACCCGATTTGTAGAAAAATAGTATTGCAAAGAATTATAAAATCCGGCGCGTAGCGCCGGAAAATTTTTGGCGTTTTCTAATACTGCAAAATTTTATGTGAATAATAGTGAATAAAGATCCGATTATGACCGGATCTTAATCATAAACAACAGCGGATCCGGATCCGGATCTTAAAAAAATTGGTTCAGCGGATCCGGATCGGATCCAAAAAAATCTGGTTTAGCGGGTCCGGATCGGATCCGATCCTAAATTTTAGGCGGATATCCGCGGATCCGGATACCCGGCCCATCCCTACTGTATTGTAGTTAAATTTATACAATAAGAAAATTTTGAAGGCCACATCATACTCCGCCGCACGACACCGCTTTTGCATACGAAAAAGCGGTGTCGCCTTTGAAGTTCGAATACATTTTTCTAATTTTTGCGACGCCGCTTTCAAAGTTCAACTCAAACAAAATTTTCCAACAACCCGTGTGTTATAAAATTATAACATATTGTTGCATACTATGACATCTGTATATGTAGTTCAATCATATGTACGTAAATTACATGACACTTTTCAGATATTATTTCATCATGCCTCTTGATGATGAATTCATCCTACATTCTGAAAAATCTATGATTGACGAATATTGCATGAATTTCAATAATTAAGAATGATCAAAGTTTTCTGTCTTTTGCCGCTGCTATAATATCCATTTTTTCATTTTGAGAAGAAATGACATCAATTTTCTATAAGTTACAGAAAATTATTTTTGTCAAACTTACTCTGCTAATTTTCTCTATCAATTTTGTTCGCTATTGTACATATTTTTCACTATTATACATAGTACTGACTTTATTTTTGCAAAAACTAGCATGACTCCAATTCTACAAAAGTTGGATATGCCGCCTTTTGGTGGAGTAGCGACGATATGCAATGTGTAACCAAACTTAGATAGGATAGGAAAATGATCACTTTTTTACCATTAAAAAGCAATACACTATAGGAATGAAATGTATACACTGACAATTTTTCTCTACCCGAACAGAATCCAAATCTATTGCTTCTCAGATATATACCCTAATAGTTTCTACAATTTTTTTGGTTTCATACAAAACTTTTAAAGCATCCAATTCCTAAAATGGTAACATTTACTTATTAATATTTGTGAAATACATTTTGACAAATTAATTTTAACAAAACAATAATTTTTTGGCGCTTCAAAAGCATATGTTTAATGGACAGGGTGGCCAGCAATCAGGAAATACCCGGAATTTTTGTATTCGAACCGGGAAAACTGTGAAAACTGGTAAATAACTGGAAATTTCGAAAGAAATAATGAAGTTGTTCTCTTTTTTTGGGTAAAGACGGCGAATTGCTACGTACGTCAGCAGACCTTATAGACAGCGGTTTTTAGCATGAGTCCCATTAACGCTCGTGCTAATATAGAAATGTCACTTTCTGTTTGAATAAAATCTTACATGTTTTCACCATATCTGGAATCGCGCTTCAACTTCAAAGTTCTCTAATTGATTTTTTAAGAAAACGTACAACTATATTTGGCATTTACTAATACTGATCTGCGCGAACTTCAGCACATGTCAAAACAACTGCTGTCAAATTACTCAAGTGTCCAAGAGGTTACAGCCGAAGCTCATTCAGATTCGAGGCACAAAACATGTTTTTTGTTTTTTCTTTCGTAATGCTGCTGCAATTAATATTCTTATTCATAAACACATTTTTGCCGTCCTCTGTTACTCACATGTACGAAGTAATTAATGTTACACAAATCATTTCTCGTTAGAGAATTATAGTATTGGTTTAGTTGTTCATTCATTAGAGCGATAAATCTCACTGCATGACTAGCTCTTAGTATCTGGAAATCGTAACAAAGTAAACCTTTAAAACGTTTTCTTCCTCTCCATCACTTATAAGATTATAACTATCATCGAACTGGCAATGGAATCCTAATTACTCTTCAAAAACCATCAAATATTGATAGCTAGAAAGAGACGAAAACTGCAGATGCACTAAAACAATTGAATGTTGATTGAATGATGGTACGGGACATCCTAAGAACCGCACTTCAGGCAAATCCAGATTTTAAATCGGCACAAAGCGCCGAAAAATCTTGATGTTTTTATCTTCTAACATGCAACTTTGGCTTATCATTCAATAATTCGGCTAATTTTTTAATAAAAACAACTACAGCATAACAATCGTTATCGAAATTCTCTGACTTTTCCAGGTGAATGAAAAAATATTAAAAAAATACGATTAAAATTTTTTTTGAAAAGCTTTCAATCTCTTGACGTGCAACATTGTTCTGAAAATGATACTAAATATAGAGTCATCTTGACTCCTAAAATTTTGATTTACATATCGGTATTTCAACGAATCATGTTATTTTCATTCAAATTTAAAGTAAGTGTTTTGCGGGCTCTAAGATAAGAAAACACAGAAAATTTTCCAGCATTTCGCGCCCGATTTTATTCTATCGGATTAGCTTATCCACTCTTTTTCCCTCAAGTCATCATTTTTGGGGAGAGACTTTCGAAAAAGGGGAAAAATGTGTAGGTTTAGCATAGAAATGACTGATTTTGATGCATTTCAGGAGCCGAAATCTCAATTTTTCCATTTTTTGGAACTAAAGTTTAATCATGGAGCTGAGTTTAAACTCATATTCATCATGGAAGTGATTTCCAGAAATTTCAAGTTTAACTTGAAGTTTTTCAAACATATGCAAATATGACTTTTTTGAATTGAGTAATGAATGATAAAGACTTTTTGTGGTACAGAAAATTTGTATCTGATACTCATTGAATAAGTTATCCCTAGATCGATTTTACAGCATTTGAGAATGTCAGAATTTTTAGCGCTACGCGCCGGAAAGATAAGACATAGCGGATGGAATAAGAACAGAAGCTGGATTTTTCAAGTGCTTTCTTCGAAGAAGGTTTCTGCAAAAACACTTGATATATCGTGGCTTTTTGCACACAAAAAAATTCTCTGTACCTACAAAGATTTTTTAGATAATCTTTGTTCATGTAGGAAGAGGTCTGTACCAGAAAAACACTGATTGGAAATAAAATTTTGCAGGGTAATTTTTTTAAACACGTAATCAACTGATTGAATATCCATATAATTATATATACATCCCGCAGCGTGTTACAGGCCTATTTTCAATACGCTTCAATTACAAATTTTTGGCTCCCAAAATTTAAATTTGGCTCATAAAAATTTATGCCAAGAAGCCGTTTGGTTCATGATTTTCAAAATAAAAAAACCTGTTTATGTGCTTAGAAATTTTGGAAAAAGAATGATGTAACTGGAAAAAAACCGGAAATTTTATTTTGGGAAACTGCGGGCTATACTGAATAGAGCTCTAAAGTGTTGGGTGTTAAACAGTGTTTTTTTTTGTACTCGGTCCATTTGTACAGGTACAAACGACCTCTCAAAAACCGTTTGTACTCCGAAATTTGCGAAAAATTGCTAAAAAGAGCATTCATTGTTATAAAATGCAGCAAACATGCTGTGAAATATGTTGGCTATTTTCACGAGACACATAGGAAGGCTACGAATTCAGACACATAAAATACTTGATCATGAGACACAGAACATGCACTAGTGAAATACTCCACAAAAAGCTTTTATTATGCTATAGCTGCTAGTACGTCGTTATCGATGGGGACGCATAACAAACAAGTCCATTATTGATATTGATGGCTGTTGAGTGACAAAAAATTTTTTTGTCCTAAAATTTTTGTTTGTACCAGTACAAACGAAGCCAAAATTTTCGTTAGTACTCTGGACCATTTCGTTTGTAAAGTACAAGTAAAAAAAACACTGGTGTTAAAGCGGCTTTTTTGTGGGTGATGTCATGGATTCATTGGAGAAAATTCAATTTTGTTGCTCAGTGAACCCGAAAAACGATTCAAATAATAGCTCTTTCAGTATTTTTCGACCAGAAGCATTTGGATTGCTAGCTCATTTCAGCCATATGATCGAAAAAGTTTAAAGGATGTCACCCTATGGCTAGCTATATGGCCTTCAATTTCTGGTGGAGGAGAGTTCTCATACAAGTTTCCCCCAAGTACATGTGTGTTCAAAAGTATAATAAAAGATAAATCTGAATATTTTATTTTGATTGAAGCATTGACACAAAAGACACAATCCATATACGAGCTATGTTTCTTCCTACCAGGCGGACTTTTCTGACTTGTACGGAAATTTTTTATCGAGTTAGCCGCACATCCAGGCTTTTTTTGCTTGTTAAATTATGAGCCAAATGGCTCCTAGGCCTAAATTTCTACGAACCAAATTTAAATTTTGGTATCTAAAAATTAATTTGAACCTCGTCTCGACCGAATAAGAATTAGGCACAGAATTTTTTTTGTGTTCGATGCCAGGACGTTTTCGACAAGTTATTGATGACAATGGTGGTGAAACTGATGATAATTGTTTGAAATTATCTGCTTTTTCAACTTCGTTGCGTGCTTTATGTTTTTAGGCTTTGAAAGGACACAAATCGAATATTATGCTTTGCGAAATAGCTTATAAGTGAAGAATTGAATTATCTAAAATATTGGATAGCAATTTTGTGTGGCACTTATATGGCTACAGAGCTATGTTCACACATCATTCAACCTTTTATAGTTTTCATCAGCTTCTAGAATAGGTAGCTTATCTCATTTTTAATGAATTTTCTTCGACATTTTGTTTCTGTTTTGATGAAGTTTCAATTTTTCAATTAATCCTTGATAATTTTTTCACATGAAGTCTATTTTTATATTGAGTAAAAGTGAAAACATTACAGATTAAAAATTTGGTGCTTTCATATGGGAATAAGTATTGAAAAGATCAATTTTCCTACATTATCCAGAAATAAGTCCTAAACACATATAAAATGTTCGAGCATGATTCTCATCTGGGGAAAATTTCAAGGAAAAACGGTTCCAAATGGTCGTCAAGATTCGAAGCTGAAAGGGACTTTTTTGTAGAGTACGGAAAGTAGTAGGATGATGCAGATATTTTTGTACGGATCAAGTAGTAAGAAAAAAATCCCTGTATACAAGTATGCAGTGATACAAAAAATACCTGCACAGCATCAATACCCTAACCCGAATAAATCGAAATTCACTACCCGTTGAATCTCTACAGTTTGCTTCAAAGGGGAGAATTCCAAACAAAGCTATATGACATAAAAATAAGTTAATGTCTTCGGAAATGTGAACGACAGCAAAACATGAGGGAATCGAGGTTACCTATAGAAGATTGAAAACAAACCAATGTCAAATTTTTGTAAAGTTTAGCTCTCTCGAAGAAGCCCTAATGAACACAATCGGATATTTTCAGCTAAAACATAGTTCTTGGTACGACCCTTTTTGCACTGTGCAAATAAATGCTAAAAACGTTGTTCACGTCGGAGTTTTTGCACGAAAACTACACCAAAAGGTAAAGACAAATTTTGCACTTACAAAAAACACTGAGCTAAAATATTGCCTTTTATTTGACTACTGGGATATCGTTTGGTAAACGTTTCACCAAATATATTTTTTTATTTAATGTTTTTTCAAATCGAAGTCGTAAACCTTGATTTTGATTAAAATTGACAAAAAAATCTATTTATTCAATCAATATGTGAGCGCTCTCAATCTGACTATAGCATTACCTGTCATTCTACATCGAAAGATATATTGATTCTATGCCGTCCCAAGACGAAGTTTTGTTACAACCTTATTTCAAAATCGAGTTTCTTAGAATGATAATCTTATTGCAATTTTCCGAAGTAATGTAAGCAAGTTACGTCGTTTTTCGTATTCTGACCATTTTGAGTCAAATCGTCATTTTCATTAACCTTTTTTCATCCTATATTCGTGGACACCTTTGTTCGCAAATCATCTGCAGCAGACAGTTCAACAACCTTATAGGAAAATGTGTTCACATGCGTTTCCATGTCTTCTAGGTCGTGTTTTGAAATGAATGGATTATAGAATAGGAAAAAATTTCTGAAGTTCAGACATCTGCTTCCTTTTCAGCCTCAAACTTACGCGGATAAATTGACCAAATTCGGTCAAATGAAAAAGACCAATGAAAATGAATTTTCAGACGATGCTGACGATTATTGCTACGCTGAATATGCACCAGCGGAGCAGTCTTACGATGACATCCGGCTCAAATGTTTCGAGGTATTTGTTCAATGTTGTTTCTTGAAAATTCATTGTAATAGGCATGTCGAAGTTAGTGAAATGACATTTGTCAGAAAAATACTTACGACTTCGATTGGGGGACACCAACCCAAGCCTTTATTTGTTATTCTTGGGATCGCCAAACTTCCAGCCAGTGACCATCGATTTTTTTTTGCTTTCTTATGGTGCTTTACCCAAAAGAAGTACTATACTGTCCATAATTTTCAACTATAGCTACCTTTATTTAACAAACTTTAAATTAGTTCGATCAAGTTCTCTTAAGAATGGCGATTTGTATCAAGAAATTACGCTATAAATTTAATTTTCAGTGCCTCGAAGGCGTGTCCAGTGGTAGGTCAATCGCGGAAATGGTTGAAGTAAGTAGTAATGAATAGTGATGTTCCGATACCGCTTTTCCAGCCGGTACCGGTACAACGGTACCGGCTCGTTTTGGGCACGCCGATTTTCACGTTTAAGACAAGATTTCTAAAAAACTATAAGACATTCAAAGCTGAAATTTGGCAACAATATAGAACTCGATGCGGGCTACAATATGGTACCACTTAGAATACTGTAGACATACTATAGCTAAAGTTATGAGACAAACTAGAGTACTGTTTTGCCACCTTTTCATAACTAACGATTATTCTAACCCATTAGCTCGATTGTGGTATTGATATCTTCAGTAGGGTGATATCTCGGAACCACCACGAAATTTTTTCGAAATATGCAAATGCGACCTTATTTCAGTGTAAAGAAAAATCTCAAGACTCCGACCAGTAATAAGTTTACGAATATTTAGTCTTTCTAGACGATTCTTGTTCCGTTGGATGCAGCTCCTCGAGTTGTACAAGATACTGACTGGCGGCTTGAAACGAACTTGTTTTTCTACCCCCAGTTTTGATATTTGTTTTTTGTAAAAATGTATAGTACGTTGGAAATTTGCATAAATGTTTACAAAAATTTTTTTCGATTCATCGATTTTAAGTAGCACCGTTGCAAAGAGCGTATTTTGGTTCCTGATGCATATTTTTGTTTTTCGAAATATCTCAACGTACCCTAAAAATTTGCATAAATGATATATGCCGAAAAATGTAAAATTCGCCACATTTTAGTGGCGTTCGTACTATACTTCGAAAATACACTTTTTCAGTAAAAATTTTTTACACCTTCCTTGCAGGAGCTTGAAAGTACGATATTTATCTGAAATGCCAGGAAATGGCAAAAAGGAGAATATGTTTTTCCTTTTTGCTTGTTTCACTGGCTTAAAAGTTCAATATTAGGCCTCCCCATCATTTCATTTCAGCAAAATTTTAACTCAAAAAAACTTTCCATTTTCTGAGAAACATACGCGCCCAGTTTTTTAAAAGACAAAACGTTTTTAAGCCTCTGCGCATGAAATTCACTTGTCTTGTAGCAATTTTTACAATCTGCATGATTACTGTATGTACAATACATACTTCGTTTTCATGATAGAACACACGTAATGCTTTTGACTGCATGTATAAAATTCATTACAGGCTTGTACAAAAAAAGTGCTATAATTGACAAAAACTATACAGAACAATAACCATTCTCTAATGCTAGGAAGTGGCAAAAGATGAATATGTTTCTCCTTGTCCCATATTTCACTGAGCATAATACTATACTTCGTTTCCGGGAACCTGGTTGTAAACTCACCGTATTCTTGATTCGCACGTATTTTTTCCGAGTTTAAAACGCGGGAATTTAAATTTCTAATACGATTAATGCTAGTTTAAACTTATTTGAAACTATGCTTTAGCTAATTTCACTCAAATAATGTTCGCCAGTCTCCCAAAAATCGCCGTCAACAAAAATTTTTCTGTTTACCAGCAATTAATTTTTCGAATTTTTTCAAATTGTGTAAATTCGTTGTCTTGCGAATCAGGAATACTGTGGGTTTACCATCTGCTTTTCGGAAACAAGGTATAGGCCACTGCATTGTACACAGTAATGAAAAATTCTAACAAAGAATGGCACGTAATTACAAAGATTTCGGGTTTTTCATTAAACCAAAGTTTTTTCTTCTGTAAAAATCAACTTTAATAACTGATACTGAAATTTTTCAAAGATTTGTCCATTTTTATGCAGAGACATTTTCAGAAAAGACTAAAAAACTGGGCGTGTATATGTTTCTCAGAAAATCGAAAGGCCTAATATGGAACATTTAAGCCAGTGAAACAAGCAAAAAGGAAAAACATATTCTCTTTTTTGCCATTTCCTGGCATTTCAGATAAATTGAAAAACGAATCTGTATACCTATTATATTTTACATCGAAACTCAAAAAGCCATTATAAATTGAGTTTATATCAGAAACTTTTTGAAAAGTAATAAATTCAAATTATTCGAAAGATTTTGGTGAAAATGGGAAAAAATAGATTTTTCCCTTACTACAAACTTGGCATAATCTAGCCTCTAGTTAGTTTCCGCACTTTCTTGTCGTGTCTATCAATCATTCCATTAGCTGCCGAAAAATATGTGTCCTCTTGAGTTTTTGAAATTAGCACCCAAAAAATATTCCGCTCATTTTTTCTCTCGTTGGGTTTGAGTTTTTCAAACGTTTTGAACATGAACTTGTGCATTGAAAAACGATAAAGACTCGGGAATAGCTGTAGCGAAGATTAATTTTCTGGCGTTTTAGAATATAAAATTCAAAATTTTTTCCGGTTCGCGCCGGAATGATAAATTTAAAATACATTATAGTTTGATTTTAATTACAAATTAGAATACATTAGTTTGATTAATGGAGTTTATCTTATGATTCAGACTTTTTGATTGGATATAGTCCCGATCAAGCCTGTAGCCAGAAATTTTTTTCAGGGGGCACGCATTTTTTCGTACAAATCATGTAAAATTGGCATTTCTGACTTGAAATTCTTATTTTTGACTTGAGTTGGAAAAAAACCCAAAGGTCCACCTTTGTCTTTTTTTAACCCTTCAAACATTTGCGGGGGCGTGCCCCCCTACCCCCCTCCGTACAGGCCTGGTCACGATTATGAGCCTCAATGATTATATTAATATCGTTGTACAATTTTAGGTACCGGCACCGGTACCACCATGGTACCGGTACCGGACGCATCACTAGTAATGAATATTATTGATCATCAGGAATTGAAACTTGCATGCGCTAAAACGTTCCATATTCATCGTTATAACGTGGAAATTTTGACAACAAGGCGATCTTAAATTTTATGTATAAAATCTCAACGTCTGTTTTTTTCGAAGGAAAGCGTTTCAATTTTACCTATCTTACATATCTACTGTGATTTTCGTTGTATTTTAAAATTAGATACTGAAGCCAGCAATTACCATGGATGAAAAAGCATTGACCATTATCTTAGCGAAATTTTCTGATGTGTTTGAAATAAAAGTCGGCGCCAATGAGCAGTTTTACGTACGGTTAGCGAAATTCAGCGGTGGACATGTGAACATACAGAAAGATAAACTCGATCTCACAAAATTTCTAGTCACGCCGGCTGCGAACATTCAACAACTGAATAGCGAAGGAAGTCCTGTTCAGGACAATTGCTGTATTTCCCCATCGACGTCTCAAAGAGATGGTAAATTTCGAAATTAAAGCCGGGAACCATATTTATGCTTCCAAGGCACTATTAGGATTTCAGAAATCGAAATCTATATTTACTGCTAAAGTTTCGAATCTCATGCATAATGTTAACTGATCATTCACTTTTTTCATTCATGTAACAGTAAACTTTTGTTCATATATTTTAGTGTCTTTGTCCGATCCTATCGACGGCGTTTTCGATCTAAGATCTTATTTTTACTGTAATAGGTCCGCAGATTATCGTTTAAGTTTCCGGGAACTAGAAAATCTTTATCAAGTATATGCATTTAAAGTTTAACAGTTTAATGGCTATTATTAACGATTTAATTCATTCTTGTTTAGAGTCGAGCGAATGATCTATGCAAATTAGATGATATTCTTGATAAAATAAAAGATCGTTTACAGTACTACGTTGTCGACTACGCAGGTAATTTTCGTAAAAAATTTTGGTTTTCTGAGCCACTGATTTTTCAACGCCCAATCATGTTTTCTGGGGACTATTTCTCCTCATTCACTGTTAGATTTTTTTTTCATGAAGGAATTTATGTTCTATCAGATTGAACAACACAGACTTTTGACGTGGTGAGCTATGAAGAAGTTTGTTTTATTCTATGGCTGAGTTTAGAGTTGACTCTGAAATTACTTTTTTACCTCTCAAAAGTCAAGAGTATTATCTAATATGACAATGGCAACCACAGAATACTTATGTTTTCACCAGATTGCATTATATATGCATTATCTTTAAAATTCGTAAAAGCTCATTCGAAGAAATTTCGATCGGTTTCAAGAAATTCAAATTTCGAACTTTTATTTGTATATGCATCTTCAAGATACTTTTACATTACTTAAAAGTCTGCATGACAGCAGGAAAATCCAGAACATGCTTGTGAGTTTCTGAACTTGCATTAATCTTACATAAATGCTTGAGAATAGTGAAATCAGTGGAATTTGATTATTATCAGAATTTTCTAAAACAACTAAAATCTCAAGGTAAACAACAGTTGATGGAACAGAGTAATTATAAGTTTTCTGCGAGCAAAAACCTTTGCGAAGAAATACTTGGTTATTGGATATAGTGGGTGATCACCTCATCGAGGTTTTTCAGAGTACGAAGTTAGGCGACGGAAAACATTCAGTGTCAATTTCCGGATTGAATGCTTATCGAATTTGGTTAGTGGGGTTAACGGCGTCTTATGCGAAAAATCGTCGATTACCTTCCTCGACTTGGAAGTCGGGGAAAACCTTGAGGTTAAAAACTTTTTGAATATGTAATCTGCATATAGAATCCACAAAAAAGTTTCCCCAGTCGGTTGAGAATAAAATCGTTTGCCTCTTTCCCAAACATTTGTCATATTTAATAGCTTCCTGTCGGACGGCAAAACAGATTTTTCCCGTCAATTTTATGTTTCTTCAGATTTTTAATACGACAGTAATCAGTGATTAGAAATTTTCAGGTCGTTGTATCGCTTGTAGAAAATTGTTCCAAATTCTTTGTAAAAATCGCCGCTATGCAATCTCGAGTCGAAGCGGTTCGCCAGATAATGAGGTGAAAATATTTGAATAGTTTTTTACTTTTCCCACATTGAATTGTGTAGAAAAGCTGAAAACTTTTGGCAAAAGACTTATTTTCACGAAAAGATAGTTTTCCCTTCTCTGGATAGTAGTCCGTTTTTCATAGCGTTTTTTGCAGCGAGTTTTACAATTCAACGAATTCTGACGATTACATGATACCCGATCAATTATTGAAACCTAATATCATTTGCGCGGCCAACGTCGACAATACTTGGCATCGTGTTCAAATAAAGGACGTCGTTCAGAAAGATTTATATTCGGTATGCATATTGATTTTTATTATTAAGCTCTAACTCTCCTCTAGTTTTTTCTGTAAGCATCACCGTGAAATCCGATAACCTAAGAAAAAGTTGTCCTGAATTTTGCATATGTTGTTCACTTCTTGACGCTGATTATCATGGTAACAATTATTTTAGACGAAACTCATTTTTCACGATGTCATGACCAAGTAGAATTGCAAAAATTTGCATAAAACTGCAGAAATGGTTGATTTTGCATTTTCACGTACCGTTCTGTCAGTTCGTATTATATTTTGTTCGGATTTTGTAATGATAGAGCAGATATTGCACCGCTACATAAAACTGTTTCTTAATTTTTTATCAACAAAATAACGCAAAAATTTCGTGATTCACCCATTAAAATTTCGCACGTTTTAGCCTACGGCAATCCAGATACGTTCAGGCTGAACTCCAAATTTGTCAGCTTGATGAACAGCCATATGGCCTTCGATAAGTAAAAGATCAGGAAGATAAAATTACCGTTTATTGAGCTGTGCCTCAAAGTAAATCACCTTATTAAACATAACATAATTTTGGTGAAAATTGATATTGGTATAAGTGTATAATTCTTCTACTGCCGACAATATAGTGGAATAACTTATGCGAAATTCACCAAATCACTGCATGTTTAACGCAAAAGATCAGCTTGAAAAATCTAAGCCCACGTGGTGCAGGGTTAAGACCACGGAAAATGGCTGTGCTTCCACGAAAATTATTTAGGACATTGTAGTTTAATAAAATCTTTTCGCAATTTCTTAATGTTTTGCTTTGCTTTATCGTTTGCTTGAGGATATCAGCCATCCAATCGCATAACCCTTTTCCTGATGTGGATCGCTGACCTGATTTTGATGCCAGTTATCTTTTAAATTTGACTTGTAGAAGCTAATGTTTCTACCGACTTGTAGCACACAGCATTATTTGATCTTATGGTTGCGTGCTGGACATGGGGCTTTTAAACCTCCACTGTCTTCTAATGTGGCTGATGCAGCTGCACTGTCCTGCTGGACGAGTACATGTGGACAAACGTACATGAGAGATAATCGCCTTGGCACTCGATTATAGTTGATATGTGCAAAAGGATTCCTTTCTTACTGATCTTCACAGCCACTTTATGGAATAGTCGACTAATTATTGTAGCTACCAAATCATGTAACGCTCGATCTTGATTTACTGTTCACACGGGGTACTTTGAAGTGTGGCTCTATGAACGGTACTTTTATTTTCATAATTTTTTACTCTTTGAAGGGTTGCTCATCAAGCTGAAAAAAATTTGGAGTTCGGCCTGAACCCATCTGGATTACTGTCGGCCAAAATGTGTGAAATTTTAATAGGTAAATCTTGAAGTTTCCGCGTTAGTTTGTTAATGAAAAAATTAACAAACAGCTTTCTGCCTTGAATATGACATATAGTTTTAGTGCAATATTTGCTTCATCATTAAAAAACCCGAACAAAATATAGTACGAACTGACTGAACATTACATGAAAATGCAGTATCAACCATTTTTGCTGTTTTATGAAAATTTTTGAAATTTTTTTGCAAACATCGTTAGAAATGTCTCTTGTATAAAATGATCGTTATTATAATAATCAGTGTCGAAAACTGAACAACATATGTAAAATTCAGGACTTTTTAGGCCATCGCCCTCGGTAATGGTGCCCAGGTGATTCTTATAGACATTAACTCTCAAATAATCAACGGGGAAAATTCAAATTGTTGACTGTTGATGGAAGTAACACGAAAAATTTTCATGCCTGTTTAAAATTTATGCAAAATATTGCCGTTAAATTGATTTTTGGAAATAACGACGGTTTATTCATATTTTTTAGCTTCCAGGATTTTTAATAATATTTTGTTAATCAGGTCTTCCTTCTGGACGAGGGACGCATTGACTTCGTCTGCTCCTCAAATTTGCGTCTCTTGAAAGAAAAATTTGTCGACGAATCCATGCCAGCAGGCGCCGTAGAATTTTCTTTGCATGGTGTTCGACCACCCCAATCACAGGTATTTTTTCTGAGGGTAACGGCGAAGTTGTGGTTAGGGAATTTTCCGTTTTCGATAAGTAACTGAAAAATTTGAACGTAAAATTGTGTTGGAGTTTTATTGAATGCTCGAATAAATACAGTTTTCCGTTGACATTCTTCTCGGTTTTGTTGTATAATGCTTCATTTTATTTTCTTCTTTCTTTCACTCTTTAGCTCATTAGTACAGAAGATCGATTCCTAGGACTTGTATCCAATGCTAAAATTATTAGTGCTTCTATCAATGAAAAACGAGTAAGTAACGTTATGTTCACTTTCGTGCTCTTCTAAACCTGCCTCAACGTCATGCCTTATTCAGAATTTTCTTCCCGACAGGGATAAATAATGAAATTGCTTGATGTTTCCAATTGACATATGTTTGTATAGAATTGCATTCCATCCGAGTTGTTTAGAGTAAAGATAAATGCGCCTCAGTGACATTGTATATATATTCGGACGACGATATTGTGGATGTAAATCAAAGATTGATAGATGGCGGTTACGGCGTATCAAATGCGACGATAACTGATAGCCGAATGTCTCCGCCCGAGGAACATCCGCCCACTTTAGCACAAAGTACCAGTTCCATAGAATTTAGCTCGGATGTGGCCGAATCGCCTCCGCAGCCACCTATTCCGTCGCTATTGAGCGTCAAAGCTCAACCTTTTTCGCTTAAGAGTAACGCCAACTCAAGGTAAACAAAGTTGCCTAATGTCTATCATTATTTGAAATGAGGCATTTTGACATAGATTTTGATAGACGTATTGTTAAGCCTCAAATCATCGTAACATTCTAAACAATTGATTTTGCTGTGTTCCACATTTTTCAATGTTGCTACTGACCGAACTTGCATTACTTTTCTTATAATGTTGACTTCGTCTTAATTAAATATATCTCAAGTAGTAGTCTTCACTCAGATTGGGCTGCCTCCAAAAAAGTATATCTTCGTCAATAATCGACTGAAAATAATCCCATTAATCACTCACGATTCTAATTCTAATGTTCCTGGAATTCCTGATATATTTAGGCGACATCAATCTTGTAATGTCCCAATGAAATCAAAACCAAGCTAACCAGTGTTTGTCATATTTCTTCAGCATTCTAATCACGCTTTTAATAATTAATAATTGAGTCAGTAGCTCCAGATAATATCAGCTATATACTCGATTATTTTTGAAATGGCGGATGCATCGCATCGAATAAATCAAGTTCAACACTATAAGCTTATTACTGTATTCGACGGGAAAAATTGTTTCATTTAGTCCGGGCAAAGAAACAAACAACCCTTGTTAAATCATCAAAATTAATAACGTCGTAGATTTGGGCGCCGACACAGTTCTATACAAATTAAAAGCGGATAGACATGTTGTTGTTCCTGTGATTTTGGCCTCCTTAATGTCATGAAGAAATTCATCATTTTCCTTACTGTGTTTACATTTTGCGAAAATTATGAACTGAATTAAACCTACTTTTTTAGTTATCTCGGTGTCTACCTTTTGGAAGTTAATGCGCTGTGATAGTCTGCAAAAATTTTTAGAATTTGGCTTGATGAAGAATACCTGACTTAAATAGCTATTCGCCTGAAACAACTGTGCAAAGGCTGCTTGCTGTAAGCTCTTTTATTGTACCGTTTTTAGGTGTCAAGAGCAAATCGTCGAGTTGAGCATGGATTTGGACAAAACGTTAACCGTTGCCGGTAAAATTTGGTTAATTTATTTTAACTATCTTTATCTAATTGAAATTTTCTAGATTTTCCAAATACGAAGAGCACGTTTATGCCAAGCTTTTGCTCTCCGACTCCACATCAGGTGAGCTCGCACTAGTAAAACTTTGAATAGTCCCGCACATACATGTAACGGAGCCACGAGGCCTGGGGGGGGGGGGGTTGGGCCACTTTTTTTGGGCCGGGGGTCAGTAATTCCCAAAATTTTGGGGGGGTCTCTGAAGGAAAAAAATTCGATTTTTTCACGAAAAAAGTCAGAAAAACAGTTTAAAAAATAGTAATTTTTGTCTAAAAATGATAAAAAATGTATTTATTTCGCGAAGCGCCGAGAAAATTGACGTTTTTGACCATTTTTTGTTCAAAAATTGACACTTTTCATCAAAAAATTGAGATTTTTCGGACCAGAAGTATGGGAGTCCCTAGGGCTACCCTATGGCTAGCCATAGGATTGGAAAATCCTGGGGGGCGGCCGCCCAATGGCTAGGCATATGGTCGACGATTTCTGGGGGGGGGGGTTCCCATAGCACTCCCCCCAATTATATGTATGGTCCCGCATAGCTTCATTTTCTGATCTTGTTCGGAACTGGTCATTCCCGATTCCAAGAAAAAAAGGGTCGGGATCGACATTTTTCGGGGTGTGGTCCGTAAATGGTATGTGAAGGCATAAACTGCTCTATTTCAACACGTGGAGCGATCTTTGTAACATTGTCATGAATGATAGTAGCATTTTTCCAACAACTGATGATAACTTAGCTGAGCCGACATTGATTTTTGAGTGACATCACTCGTGGATCACAATTCATTTCAAGAATTAATGATTTTCGTTTAGGGTTTTTAATTTTTTCATGTCCACGTCAATTTGGCGTATGCCAATTTGGCGTGTAAGTCAATTTGGCGTATATGTCAATTTGGCGTAATGTGTCAATTTAGTGTATGTACGTAGTCGTTTGGCGTTTGGCTAAGTGAAAAATTGAAATGTGAAAATTCGGTTTCAAATTAAACATTAGATTTTAAAAAAATTAGTAGTCGAATTTAAAAATTTGAAATGTTATAAATTTATTTTGTAGGTGGTATGCATATTAAATTCGAATTTTCATGTCTCTTAAAACGAATTTTTTTTAAACCTTGTGTTATCTCCCCACGCATCCAATGACAGAAAACTTTTTTAGTGAAAAAGTTTAACGAAGAAGTGTTCCACAAAATGAAAATACATTAATAAATTCAAGCCAAATTATAAGCAATGCCACGTAAAAAATTAATTTTTTTTACAAAAAAAATCAAATCAAGCCTTTGCAGGTATTTTTAAATTACCGTCAAAAATTAATTTTTTCCGTCCTTTCTCAGTAAGCAAGAAGCGCGACATTTTAAACCAGCAATCGACAACAGACCATAGAACTATGCAATGACCAGTTACCTTTGGGTGTCTGATTATTTTTTCTTTCTCTACCGTCATCTTTTTATAATATTCTCATAAACAAGGTCATAAAATTTTATTACTTTTGGCCGGCCGTTGTTTCAACAGTGTCCTAGGCGGACAGATATATGCCAAAGTGTCATATACGCCAAATTGGCATACGCCAAATTGTCGTACGCCAAATTGTCATACGCCAAATTGACGTGATCCCTTATTTTTCAATTCAGGGCTTTATATTTTTTCAACCTAGCAACACTGTTGCCAACCACCTGAAACACATATTTACGAGGCAGTTCGATCCTAAAACCGTGAATGATTTTATTGAATAGTTTTTAAATTTTTAAATCTATATTGAGAGAATTAATTTGTTTATAGCCAATGTTTTTTTTCTGCACAGGGCAGACTTTTTAGGCTTCGTGCAGAATTTTTTTGTGATTTCTGCACTGGTGCAGAATTGTTTGAGTCATTTGTTTGATCACATATACTCTTCTATAATGTGTCAGTCATTGATTGTAAACTTTTAAAATCAGTGATTTTTCTTATTTAAAGACTTGAAAATGTCTAGTCAAAAAACTATAAATCCGTTCAAATTTAATATTGAATTACACATTTGATTTGCTTTCTTCCTATGATAACTATTGTTGTGTTGTAACAGGCACTGTTTTGTCCCCAAATCGTGCTTTTTGGGGGGGGGAAATTCGGAAAAGGGTAAAAATTTTTGGGAATCGGATACAGAAAAAATGCATTTTGGTGCATTTTAGGTCATAATGTCAAAAAATTTCGGCGCTTCGCGCCGGTTATAACGTTAATAGTCATTATTATGTATTACCCAGCTCAGGCGCGGCTTTTAACATGTCTACCTTCACTTATCACTTAATCTATAATAATTTTCATCATCTTAAACGTGTTATCTCATGTTTTAACTGGTACTCTTCAATATTTTATCTTGATATTTAATTAAAATTCACATTTTTTCCTTGACACATTTTTTGAGAGAGATCATTACATCAAGTCTCTAAACGTTTTGAAGCGATTATTCCTTTCTCAACGTAAAATCTATTCAAAAACTTCAGGGAAGTAGTTTTCTGAAATTTCTACTTTTCCTACACATATCTTTTCGGCCAAGTTCTTGATAGTTTACAAATAAATTAATGGTTTTAAAATTTTTCAAATAATAAAATTCTAGAAATTACGACTTCTAAACAAGCAAGTAGTATTTCAGATTTTCACGACTTTCTGACCTGACCATATAGGACTGGAAATTTGTGAGCATATTTATTTAACTCTCAACAATTTTTCGAGTGGAAAATTTTAGAGTAAGATCTCTATGTAAACGATTTTGACGATAGTAGTGATTTGTGTCACTTTTTTATTTGGAAGCATTTTATGAAAAACAGACTAGAATTCTTGAAATAAATGTTCGAAAAATTAATTGTCCAGCGTCACAGAATGTCAATACCCTAAAACTTTTCAAGCCGCTTCGCCCTGTAAAGATCAATATCTTTTTTGGGCTCTCACTTGTCATCATACAGGACTCAAGTGTCAATTTCCCATTTGTAATTCAGTCATTATGCTCTTAGATAGTTTGCTGGAGAATTTGTTCGGCAATGCTTATAGATTAGAGTTCGATCGAACTCTAAAACTTTAATTTTTTACTCAATTTATTTTTGACAGGTCCGACTCGGACTTGAAATTCTTGGCAGGCTGGACTCGGACTTGAAAAAATGCTTGGATACCCGAGGTCTCGGACTCGGATACCCGTCCCATCCCTAATATCCTAATATAAATCATGTTATATGAAAAGTCTGAATAGATTATTATCCCGCGGGAATGTGGAACGGGAAGACCTGGCCAGCGGCGGGAGTGGGATTGGTTTAAGGTAATGCGGGCGGGAAGCGAACAAGTTTTTCAATCTCGCGCACACCCCTAGCACAGCATAGAAATTCTACTGGGGGTCGGCAAGGACAGGGGTGGGATAAGACTTTTTTCTTCCATGGTGTCCAAAACAAAGGATCCAGCCAGCAAATTATTATATCTAAATTAGGTAAATATGTTGAAATATTCGCTAGGCCTGCTGTTTTAAAAAGTTTTAATGTTACTCCTTCGGAATCAAATAAGCTTTATCCAGAAAAACCGTTTAACGGCAGCAGCATTTTCATTCTTATGAAGTCTTTATTTTCATCTCTTTCTAATTTCCCTTCATCTTCTCCTTGATCAATTCTAGAAGCAGAATCTGCAGTAAGTCAATCAATATGAATCTACAGTAAGTCAATCAATATGTCCACCCCCATGTGCGTGTATACTCTGCATTAGCAGTAGTTGGAACTGGAATCGATAAAATTCTTCATGTAGCAACCCCATTCGTGGAAATTTATTTGATTCCTTTTCTGCCAATCCAAAATATTGCCAATTTCGAATTTTTCGATAATCGGGGAATATTAACATAGTTTATTCAGCAGGTGAGTACTTTTTGAAAAGCTTTCAACAGCAGTTTTGCTCATAGGATCATAAGCGACGTGGTAAGATTACACATGTTCTAGAATAGCATGGATTATTTTTTACATTCTGGCTGCAATAACAATGCTGCTTTATGGAGGTTAGTAATTTTAAATGCAGAAAATTGAAATTTGTTTTAGAGTGATTGCAATGGTTGTAACCTTTGTATGGGAGGATAGCCACTATTAAGGCCGTGCTTTACTTCGACGGCCGGCGCCGCTCGAGGCTGGATGAAATATTTTTAAACCGGCGCCGGCCGTCACCGGTTGCAAATTTTTGCTGCTATACTTCATCCGGTGCCGGCCGTGAGATACCTACTGCAAACCATGGAAAAATGATAAAACACCAAGATGCATTTTTTGCACCATAATTCATATGTTATAACATACGCGACGGTTCAGAGATTTCGATTGAATCGAAATTGACAACCGGCGCCGTCCGTCATCAAAAAGACGAAGTATAGCAGCTTGAAACCGGCGCCGGCTATGAGCTGCTATACTCCTAACAGTGACGGCCGGCGCCGGCCGTCGACGTATAGCATGGCCTTTACTGTCGACGATTGATTGAAAACATAATAGAACTAAAGGCAGTAATGGCGTTCTTTTGCAGCAGTTGCATCCAAAAAAGGGACACAATAAAGTAATTGTTCCGTCAAGCTAATGTTTATCAATAACATACATATGATTCTGCAGATTATTTTGAATGATCTCGATAATCAGAGGTCCCCAAGGTCAGATTTTTCAGGTAGGGATAAAGTTGAACATAGTGTAGCTAAATGTCCACTAAACACCTCATTTTATTTGAAAATTAGGCACTCAGTGATAAATTTTTAGGACTTTAGGTATGGGTAATACCCCCCTCACACCCCCCTATAGGGTTGTCTGTCGGTAATGATCTGTAAATTTGAGATGCTGGTTCATCGTCTTTCAAAGCACTATCATTGAAGAAGGAAGAAGAAATATATGAAAAACACCTAATAACTAGGCATATTCCTTTTGACACTTGAAACACATGCCCTCGGAACAAGTGTGTGAATACCTCATTACCTCATTAGATTGAGGTATTCATTTATAGAAAAAAACTTCTGTGTGTAAAACAAACATCAAATAGAATAGCACATCAAATTTGAGAAACATCAATGATAATGTATTATTTTATATAGCTTGGAAGTCTGCCAAACTGACAAATACAGTCTTGCCTTGGATACAAAAAGCATAAATTCAAAAGATTCCACTGGATTGGAAGCTCACATTGGGAGCACCTGTCGAGTGTCACATCATGGGCTCAATGCAGTGCAGATGATTAAACGAATCAAAATTTAATCAAGTAACATGACATACAGTAAATCTGACTAGAAATGAATTTTTAATGTATCCACTGACTATAGTCTGTTTTTCTACAATTGCTCCTAAATAATGAAAATGGAAAGCAAGTGGTATTTCAGATTTTCACGATTTGCTGATAAACAATATATCATATAGGACTGGAAATTTGTGAGCATAATGACCTAAACTTCGACAATTTTTCGGGTGAAAAATTTTACAGTAAGAGCTATATGTAAACGATTTTAACGACAGAACTGATTTGCGTCACTTTTCTATTTGGAAGCATTTTATAAAAAACAGACTATATTCATTCATGCTCTGGACCACAAGGCGCTTAAAAAATTTTTCACCACAGCCCACGACCCACTGACTTTTTCCCCGGCCCAAGCACGGCCCGGCTCGTTCATGAGCGTGGCAGTGGGCCGCCCGTGCAAGACCCTAGTTCGTATCTCGGGAAAGCTTTTATCGCTCCACATTTTGGAATTGAGACTTTATTATGGAAAAGCATGATGATCAAAAACCAGTCTTGAAAAGCGTTCGAATAATTGTTTTAGTGTAAGTTTTTTTCCGTGGGAAAACCGTCGAGTCGCAAATTAGCAGCTTTACTCGACCCACGCTTCGTTTAACTGAAAATTTTGATTTGATATATATGAGCTTTAAATTTTGGTTAGTTTGTAATTCCCTTCTTATTTCAGAACGTCGTTTTTTCGCAATCCTACCCTGTAATCGGCAGGCCTCTCAGCGCTACGGCACCCTCGAATTTCGCCGCGCCTCTTTTTCCGGCAATGTCAGGCAGGCATTTGAGGCCGCCCGTCGTATTCCCCGCCATACCGCCGATCGACGGATTGAATTTCCCCCCAAATAATGCCCCGCCGCGGACTGTTTTTGTTCCGGTTTACGTGCCGGTACCGTTCCCGGCGATGCAGTCTTGGCCGCCGCCGCGATCCTACCCGAACGCCTGGCCGTTTTTACCGGTACCGCCTCACCAACAGCATCTAGCATTTCCGACTAATGGCCTCCGTCGTAATTTGTAAAAAATACGGGTCTAGCTAAAGCTGGAGTTGTAGGAAAATAATTTGAATTTCCCATTATACAGTTTCCATTTTTTTGATTTAAGTTGCTTCGATACGTCCTAAAATTGTCATGTTCCTAAAAAGTGTTCTTCAGTGCATTTTTCCTGTGCCTTTTTTATTGATAACCGTCGTTTTTCATCACGCAATGTTCCGATAATTTTACGTACGATATACTGTTTCTGATTTTGCAAATATTTCATCACGCATCGTCAACTTTAGTTATGTTTATGATTAATGTTGAGTAATATAAATGAAGAACTAAAACATTTGTATTCGTGTTCCCCTGGAGTCTGAACTCGGACAGCAGCTGAATTAAGTTTTATCAGGCATAAACGTTCGGGTCGTTTACTGGAAAACATCAGTTTTTACATTCCATAGAAAACGCATTTTCACTTTCGTTTCTTCATTTTGGCCCGCCTGTTCTTACCCGGACGTTGTTTTTGCTTTTTATTCACGTTTCTGTTGTTGCTCCTTCTATGCTTAGAAAATACGGACGAATCGTATGAGGACATATCGGCGGAACTTTGAGCCGTATTCGATTTAGCGCGTTTCTTTCGACCACCGTGACCATATTTAGCGTCTTTGAGAGCACGTTTTTGATTTTTCCTCAAAAAAATCAGAAAGTCAGAAAGATGATTGCTTGGAAAACGTCTTATTCATAGAGCTGTATGAGCAGTAATTTGTCGTGGATTGATGCATTCGTGCTGACGTCAGACCAGCTATACATATGCGCAAATCACAAAACTGCTACAAAATACATCATTTGAAATCTTTTGATAGTTTAGAGACGGCGATGAACAATTCATGAACAAGACTGCATTTCCTACTATCCCGATGTAAGACAATTTTATAGAAAATATTGTCAATATTATGAGACACTGCAGTGCGATTGACTAAAGGCCTATAACCTGTTTATCTTAGAATGCTTCTAAATTATAAACGTGGAAAGAAAGAAGTATGTTGGATTTTTACAATTTTCTGCTGAACCGTTCGTCGCGTGGCACTGAAAATTTGTGAGCCTATTTTTTGGATTTAGAAGCATTTTATAATAAACAAACCGTGATTTCAGTCAGTTTGTACATCTTCATTATGAGGATATAAACAATCGATATCCTCATATTTCTGAATACGATCTTCTAATAATTTTAATGCTTTACCGTCTCTTCTCTGGGTCAGCGTTTTCACCGATAATTCTTTCAAATTGATCTTTCATCCCTGTAGAAAAAACACATTTATGAAGTGACGACCTTCTTCTACTTCATCAAAAATCTAAGAGACAAGCAAAAATATCTGCATACAGAATTCAAAATTACATAGTGACAGCTTGAAAAATGACAAAAATACTTTGAAAGAAGAATGAGCAAAAGGAGAAACTATTAGTTTTTTATTATCAATGCGCTCAACTACCTTTTTTGTGCTTTCTAACGGCATCGGAAAGCATCTTTTTCTCTTGCTGTCGTTCAGAAACTACTTCCTTCTGTATCCTGACCGCAAATTTTTTTTCCTCCCTAAATCGACGCGCAGCTTCGGACTTTTGTTTCGAAACTTGCAAATTTAGCAAGTTAGATCGAACCTTCATGCAGTAAAGCAATAAATTATTAAACTTTATGAGCATTATTTAGTTTACTTTCTTCATGTGTTCATCAGATTTAAACATTTCGGCGAAATAATCTTCAGGTCGCTTAGTAACTATGTTTAGTTTATGTAATTTGGGTAAAGTTTCGGCCAGCGCAGCTTGAGCCTGCTTAACGCTGAAAAGAAACTGAGAATGTAGTTGATAGATTGCCGCATAAGAAGCATAGGAAGATTCGACTGGAAAGGTCACTGACATTTGGATAACTAGATAAGAAAGCCAGCTCAGTAAACTAGCTTTGAGCAATACTGATCCCAATTAAAATTTTCTAAGAAATGTTATGCAACGAAAAATGGCAGACTGAGTTAGTTAATTAACAAAAACCGACTTACAAACTAACTTCCCGCTTGAAATCATTTTCTGCTATGGCTGATTCTTCCTCATCGATTGGCCTCTCGACCGTTACATCCATTCTTTCAATCCAATCGAGATCTTTCTTGAATTCACTCAATTTAGATTTCATTGCGCTCTAAAAATTTTTGGACGTTAAGAAAACTCCGCAGAACCTCACGTGGCGGGAAAACGTACTACGTTATTTATCCATTTCTTCTTCACAACCTCTTGAACAACGTTCAATCCCGGTTTAATGTAGCCTTTCTCGAAAGCCACCTGGAGCTAAAAAGAGAAAACAATGATAAATTAAATGCACGAAATGAACAAAAGCAGAGTTTGTCACGAGAAAAATGTACTATGCTTCAGCATAATTAGACGGTCAAACAATAATATAACAGTAACAGTTACAACTTTAAACTGATACAATAAAAATGTAATTTTATATAGTCGATGCTTTCAGAGATGGTCGCAAGTGATGTTAATCAATTTTCTCGTGTTTGTTTTTAACGCTCTAACCTCTCTGTCTGAGTCATAATCGTCTTCATCTGAAGCCGAAGAAAATCCCGCTCCATCGCTATCATCGTCTCCGACCAAATCAGGTTGCCTGATCGAATTTTTCATGAATTCGGCTTTGATGGGGTTACTTTTTAGTTCTATAATTTCGACCATTAGACGAAATTTCGTAACGTCAGACTCTCTAAACATACGCAAGTGACGAATGGACATATTTTCAGGCTAAAATCTTGTTACAACTTGAATCGTGATACATACACATGCGGAAAATAGATGACAGAATATTTGGAAAGTCATGTGATGCGATCAAAATTTGAAGAGTGGAGTTGGCGAAAATTCAAAATTTTGGAATCCAAAATACCGGAATTCTTTTTATGCGATGTTGGATATCTGTCGAGCAAAACAGATTGATTAGAGAAGGGAAACACATAGGTGGTAAAGTGGGGGTAAAACCGCCTACCCCAAACATTCCATCCTGAAATGGTAAAAAGGGAAAATTGCCAAAAAACCAGTTTTTTTTGCCAGAATACATCTTTTTACAAAAAAATCCGATTTTTAACTCCTAAAAAACTCATCAAAATGCACCAGACTGAATAAGTGCGAAACGTTTTTCTATTTTCCGACAAAATACAAAATCATATTGAAACAAATGAAAATAAAATTCAAAAATCGGACCAGCAATCAAGAGCTCAAAATGATTTCGCATTTCTATACTTTTTCCGCTGAAAACACCGATTTGGTGGAAAAAACAGTGCTTCTGTGCCAATTGGCACAAATGTATCCTTAAATAAGGTACTAAAATGCATAAATAAAACATTCTTACTGACTAATGCATGCAAAACGTACGTCAGACCTATTCTGGAATATGCGACTACCATCTGGTCACTCCACTCAACTAAGAACACCAGAGACACTGAAAAACTACAGAAATATTTCACAAAAAGTGTTCTCAACTTTTCTGCGGTTTCTTATAATGATCGTTTGACTATATTAAAGTTAGGGACACTCGAAAGTCGAAGACGTTTGAATGATTTGGTTATGTTATATAAGATAATGAACCATGAAGTAGACATATAATGGAGTGATTTCTGCACCATTACACATTCTCAGACCCGGTCCAGCCACAATTGGAAGCTAAAAACAGATATTAAAACAGACATGATATTAAGAAATGCTTCTTTACAAATAGAGTTATTCCGATTTGGAATAACTTCCTGAATCGACAATTACATCTAGAAATAGTACAATTTTTCGCTCTAAATTGGATAAATTCAATTTTGGTCAACTGAAAGAGCTATATGCCTTTTTGACCAAGCACAGCATATTCGTTAATGTACTGCATATTTATTCCGTATTAATTGACTTATTTGTTAATTTTTATTATATGCTCCTAACAATGCTTAGTGCCGTTGCGAAATAAATCATCATCAACATCATCTTTATAAAAATTTTGGATTTCGTATGATCGAAACATTTTGAGTCGAAGTAGAAATTCTTGCTGGTTGAAGAATCTAAATTCTTGGTTGCTCTGAATTGTTCCGGACACAATGAAAACATGTAAACTTTTATCCAAACAGAACGCGAATTTAGGGATTCCTAAAAGTACTATTGTCAAACTAACTGCTGAATTTTTACTAGTCGGTCAACTAACCAAGTGCATAATGTATAAGAATGTCCTAATTTAATTAGAATCAGATGAGAGTCATATTCCTTTTGAAAGAACCAACATCAAGCATGATTTAATGGGTCGACAGTACAGCAAAAGCAGATTATTAGAACTGACAAACTCACACATTAGTTTGACACCAACAAAATAACATTCATCAACCCTGCTAACTGTACTAATGAAATACTTTTTCATTAGCACGAATGCTAATGGATATCGTGCTAAAAAACCTTGGATGCACGTTGCGAAATTTAATTACTTCATTCTTATGCTTGGGGGCTTAGGGGCAGAGAAGATTCAACTAGGAATCGTTTAAATTATGTTCATTGACTTGGCGCCAAGAAATTTTGCGTTTTCAGCCCCTTAAATGCTCAAAAAAACGTTTTGCTATTTATCAGAAAGGAACAAAATTTTTTGTGCCATTCAAAATTTTTTTGTGCCAAAAATCAATGTTTTCTTGTGCACGGACATTTGTGCCAATTGGAAAAACACCCCAAAAAATTGTACCAGCGGCACAAAATAATTTTCTGTCCGAAAACATACTGAAAACATCGAAAAAGTCATGCCAAAAACTTGATAGAAATATAATCAAAGCTAACTTCACAGCACTGATTTACGAATAAATTATGCCTACCCTATTTTTATCTAAGCACGTTGGTGACAGACATGAACGGCAAGAATTTTACAGGGGGGAGGGTCTTCGGACTTTTCGTCAGGGGGGAGGGTTATGGGTGAGCAAAAAAACAAAAAAAAGGTCCACAAACATGCTTTTCATAGAAAATATGCATCAGAAATATCAAAGAGCTTGTCTCCGAAAAACTCAGGGAGGGGTGTTTGACGAGTTTTTTCAGGCCTTAGGTTGAAGGGTTTACGTCCCCCTGACCCCCCCTGTGTGCCTGTATGGTTGGTGACGTAAGAAAAACTGATCGAGAAAACTGTTCACGATTCAAAGCTCTTTGTTGTCTATCACGAAGAAAATCGGTAATCCATGACAATAAATTTCCCTTGAGACCATATTTTTCCAATTTTGCAATAAACTTTGAATGTGGTACTGTGTCAAAGGCTTTAGAAAAATCCAAATATATTACATCAACTGCCCTTTCTTGTCAATGTATTTAGAGAACAGTCTCAGAGCCGGGTTTCACAGAACAGGATCTTTTTTTCACAAAACCGAACCGACCATCAGAAATACAATTATTAACAGTAAGAAAGTTGGTCACTTGAGCTTTTACGATTTTTTCAAGAATCCTACAACAAACGCAAGTTAAAGATACAAGCCGATAGTTGGAACTTTCACTCGTGATCCCTTTCTTAAAAACTGGAGTCACATGAGCCATTTTCCAGATGCTCGGAAGTCGGAAGGCGCCCAGTCAGTACTGAAATATTGAAATTTTTTTTTAATGGGTGGACTAAATAATTAGCTATAATCTTTTAAATATTGAGCTTGAATTTTTAAATCTTCTAATTTGGAGCAAAATATCATCATCTGAAATTCTTATTTCTGCTAATCTATTTTTATTTGAATTAAAATTTAAATCAGTCTCAATTCTATTATCTTTTGTGAAGACTGAGGAGAAAAAATTATTAAAGCTTCTAGGATGTCACCAGTTTCTATTAATAATTTATCATTTTGTCTTAGGACTGAGATTTCTTGCCTATTATTCAGACTCTGGTTAACATAGTTATAACATAATTTAAGGTTTTCATGTCTAACAAGCTTAGTTTCTCTTTCAATATGAAAGAGTTTTATTGCTTGCTCAAGTTTTTTTGAAATATGTGAGAAATGATTCTTTGATTACTTGGTTTTTATTCGTAGAAAGATTTTGGGAAAATAACCGCGAAAAATCTTGCTTTTTGAAAAATTCGTCAAAAAATACAGGATCATTAATCAAACATTTTATTATTATTTATTGAGAAAGAAAAAAGGAAAGAAAGAAATTTATTAAATGCGAAGAAATACAAGAGTAAATAAAAATAATACAGAAAAGCTCATGGACGTAACAAAAGCACGTGCGAATTGAGCTTTAAAAAATGACTCAATTTAAATCGAAAACAGGGCATATACATATTGTTCGAACGAATGATATCATCGGGTAAGGAATTCCAAACATCAATATTTCGCAAGCAAAAGTCATGTTTTAAAGCATTAGAGTTATATTTCGATAGTTGGATGCACGATAATTGAACGGACTCAAGGTGAAAAATAAATTGGGTGGAATAACTTTAAATTTCAAAATTAAGAACATGTACGATAAGTCGATACACGTACGTCTAAATGCAAGGTCATCAAGGCCAGATTTGTCGAGGCGCTCCTTGTAGCTTAAATCTTTATAACCAAAAAGTGTTTTTGTAAACCTTCGTTGAACTTTTTCTACCAATTTAGTATCCCCAACCAGACAAGGATTCCAGAGTGATACAAATCAAAAGAGCTGCCAGGCTTACACTCAGCGTTTTTTTCTGCACACAGCAGAAAAGCCGAAAGAAAGTTTCTGCACATCAGTTTTCTCCTATTACCACTGTTTTTCCCCGGGTCTTTTCCTCAAACAAGGGAAGGAGTCCAAATTTGTTTTCCCATTTCCCCGAAGTCGTTTTTCGCTTAGAAATACTCATAGACGCTTTATCTATGTATTTTTGAGCTTTTTCAAACTTTCTGCTACTTTTTAGAGCCGTTAATTCATTAAAATTGAGAGAACATTTGAAATTTTCGAGTTTGATCGAAGTCTAATCTACAAGCATTGTGGAAAAAATGTTCCAGCAAACCATCCAACAGCATAATGACTTTCAATTACATGAGAAATCGATGGTTAAGTCCTCTATGATGACAAATGAGAGCTCAGTTTCGGGCGCGGAGAGCCGGAAAATTTTTTTGGTATTGACCTTCTTCGACGCTGGAAATCAATTTTCCGAACATTTACTTCAAGAATTTGATTCGAATTTTGTGTTCAAAAGTCGTAATTTCTATAAATTTATATTTGAAGAATTTTAAAACTAGTAATTTATTCTCAAATCCTCATGAACTTGGCCGAAAAGATATGAGTAAGATGAGTAGAAATTTCCGAGAACTATGTACTTCTTTGAAGCTTTTGGATTGATTTTACTTCAAGAAAGGAATAATCGCTTTAAAAAGTTTAGAGACTTTCTAAAAAAAAAGTGCCAAGGAAAAAATGTAAATCTTCACTAGATATCAAGATAAAATATTGAAGATTACAATTAAAACATGAGATAATATGTTTAAGATCTATTAAAGATTAAATGATAAGTGAAGGCAGACATGTCAGAAGCCGCCCATGAGCTATGAAATAAATAATAATGATTATTAAAGTTATAACCGGCGCGAAGCGCTGGAAAAATTTGAAATTATGACCTTCTAAAATGCACCAAAATGCACCTTTCCTGTATCCGATCCCCAAAATTTTCTTCCTCAAATGGAGAAAGAACAGAAAATTTTTTTCCCTTTTCCGAATTTGTTTTCCCCAAAAAGCACGATTTGGACAAAAAAAATAGCAGTGATTATATAATATATATATATATATATATTAAATCTTGCCGGCAATCGAAAAATATCAACAATTTTTGGACGATGTTGACACGATAAAATCAGAAGTATTGTTATGGCGCAAACACTGCGAAAGCAATATCGACGAGATGTCTTCATGCCCTTTGGATTGTTTCAAGCAATGCAATCAAAAATATTTTCCAATCGTCAAAAAAATGTTGCACGTAAACAATTGAAAAATTTTAAATTAACATATTCTATTTAAAAAATTGTTCAAGATTCTACTGACGTTGCCGGTAACTACAGCAACAAATGAAAGACTTTTTTCAAACTTGAAATACATAAAGAATTATCTGCGCTCCACAATGGCAGAGCAACGGTTAAACGGTCTCATGTTATTGTTTGTTTAATCAAATATGCCGTTATCCATTGATGAAATCATCAACGATTTCGCAACAAAGAATCGTCGTCGATTAGATTTCTTAATTTAGTCAATAATCGTGATTTTTGTTATGTGCACTGTGAAGTTGTTTTTAATGCTTGTTTTCAAATGAACAGTTTTGAATATTTTGTGATTTTTAAATTTGCTTCATATAGTAAACCAAATCAGCTTGCAACAGTATATTACGTAAAATCAACATTTTCTGGGGCTATTCAGTAAAAAAAATTTCCGCCCCCCCCCCCCATGAAAAAATCCTGCGCACGGCCCTGTATATATATATATATATATATATATATATATATATATATATTCAGATCCGTAGTCGAAAATTGAATCAATTTGAACTCCCTGAACAATTATAGAATTATTTAAATTTTCTCAGCATTCCATTTCTTTTCGAGTCGTCATGAACTACTTGCATAGTTGTCTTATCTCACTGACATGGTTAGCTGAAAAATAGGTTTGTCACGATTTTTACAAAAAATTAATGCGTAAGTGAACGTTAACTTTTTATCAAAAATTTGGCTCAGTGACTAATACAGGCCCGGTGACATGGTGACATGTCCCCAAGCTAAAAAAACTACACAAATTATTATAAAACACTTCGCTGTTACCAGGGTTTTTTTTGCACACAGCAACCAAATTTCGGGCTGTGCAACCAAATTTTTTCTGCCAAGTTGCATAGTGCAACTTGAGGCGTGACAGCGGAACGAGTATATTTTAGCTGAAACTCTCTAATTTGCTCAAATTTGGCTTTTTCAAGTAGTTTGATACTTGAGAAAGCCAACCAGCTTATTTTCAAAGCGCGGAATGGCCCCTACAGAAAAATCCTTCCTACAAACATCAAGAATCGAGCCTGGTCCACCAGCCTATGGACTTAATACGTGTACCACTACACAATTTCCCCAGACAACACATATTCCTTTAAGACCCTTGATACTATTTAAACAAACAACTTCATTTGGAAGAGCCTCAACAGCGCTGCGCCTTTCGGGCGCAGCTGCTGTACCCTAAGCCTAAGCCTAAGAAAAATTTTAAAGGAAAAATAAATGTCTACTCACTAATCACAGAAATCGGTGAAAATCGAAATTATTGAAATACTAAACTCAAATTAGATTTCCAAATTCGTTGACTTTTGACGGGTAATATTTCCAACATGGTCTGAAAATTTGAATAATGTATATATAAGTCTGAAAATAGTTATATGTGAATCTTATGGCAAAATAACCTGCAGAATTTGTCATTTTTTCTTTCCGCGCTTCCATTTTACCTGTCCTAATTAAGAAATAACTATTTATGGTATAAACAGTAGGTGAATTCGCTCTTCTGGTTTGGTTATGGGGTTTTCTGTCCGAAGATGCATTTTTATGCGTTGTAAAATGGAAAAATTGAAAATCTTTTTGTTTGATCCTGTATTGTTTGTTGACGAATTTGATGAAAACTTACATTTATCTCAGTCATTTTCCCAAAATTTTTCTGCCATCCTCATAAAAATTTCGACTTTCATGTGATTAAAACATGTTGAGTGTAGAAATTTCTGCCGATTGAAAGATCAAAATTCTTGGACGCTTGCTTAGTTTCTGAATTTTAGTTTGTCCGATTGAAAATTCATTAAATTCCCTGAGAAATCAAACCTTCTGCCTGGGAAATAAAACGTAAAAAGATTAGTACTCTGCGTTGATACCACTGCTTAATCTGATAGAGTGTGT
>CAWUHX010000162.1:128175-411932 GCA_963922205.1 Romanomermis culicivorax | reverse complement strand
GGCGTTTGTTCTATGCTCATTATAAATTGGCGTTCATTCTCGCGAATGAACGTGTTTAAATTGTATATGGCGTCCTTTGTCGGCCGAAATTTATTTTGAATAACGTATTTGAAGTTGGACATCTAAAAGAGTAATTTTAGTTTGTAACACATTTATACTTTAAAACTATGACTGTTGTAAAAATTGTACTAGTTGAGATATTTATTTAATTATATTTACTTGTTTTCGATCTCTGCCATGTACGATAGCTTCCAGTCCCGGTGGAGCAGGATTGTCTATTCTAATTTTTTCGTACAATTGAGAAGCGGTAAGGTTCGGATCTCGTTTAAGTTCCACTTCTACGAGTTTCTTGATTACTGGAGCATTTCGAATAAAGACTCTGTCACTGTTCGAATTATAATGCTTTCGCTTGACGCCATATTTTTCATCGCCAACGTAGTGGACTACTCCGACGTGTAGTTTTTCGTCCACTGGTGTTTTTATCTGCCGATATTCCATTCTTTTAAATTTCTTCTTTGCTTCGGAATTTCGATCGCAGGCGACAGCGTAGTGAGTAGCTGAATACTTTGGATTAGACCTCGGAAGTTTTCGAACTCCATCGTTTACCCAATTAAAACAATCGCAGAGAAAGGTTTCTATGAGGAAGTACAAATATTATATAAGGTTAACATAAATAATGTAACCTGTTAATTACTATCTTCTTTGCTGGAGTAAGGAAACAAGTAAACGTCTCCTCCTTTTGGACATGGTGACGGTTTGTTGATTAATCGTTCTGCGTTAGCCGAACCTTAAATATTAGTTACAGTTGGAAAACATACAATACAAACAACTTGTAATTAATTTTGGATGTAAGTTTCACCAAAATAAACAATTAGCTTACCGATTAACTTATCCAAGTCCTTATATTCTAATCTGCATTGTCTGTTGGTCATAACGGGAATGGCACATCCTGAATTAACTGGCGTATCTTCCGTTTCGGCAGATGTTGCATTTGCATTTGATTCGATCTTGGGCAGATCATCTTTAGGTTGATCAACTTGCGACGGTAGACTAGGAGTTAGCTTGAAATCGTCGTCGGAGTCATATTGGTTGTCGTCCGAATACATTACTTGAGTAGCTGTGAGCGACTTTGTGAATGTCAATTATTGTTGACTTTGTGAGTAGCTGACAGACAACGAATTTACTATAAATTCTAATTGCTACGTCGTGGTCTATATCGACAGAGAATAATTTGGTTGGTGACGTGTGAGTAGCCGAGGTAAAAGCGGTAAATCGTTGAATTTTTAATTTCTATCGTAGACGGTGAGTAGCTGTGGATCCAATTACGTAATTGCGAAAAAATACAATTTCATTCGTCGTTTGCTAAAGCAAAAAATACGAAAAATAAATAACAATCAATAATACCATAAGCATTAACTAAAATTACTTAATACATTAGGCTAACACAAAAAGTAATATTAGTTGTCAATCTTACTTTTAGGCGTCATTCGTTGTTTCTTTGAAACGCAAGACTCGGGTCGGGCAAAAATGCGTTGCGTTGCTTGCGCTGCGCGATGAAGAAATGGGGCGCAATATCAATGTTACAGTAAACAGCTACCTGCAATTTGAAATGCAATATATGTACAAACATGAACACAATTGTATCTAACAGTCACAATATTTATTTCACATAAACAATATAACGACATTTGATCATCTTAGGGTTTTCTGGCCCAGATTTTTCTCCTGGTACAACACAAGCTTGCAAAATTGTTTTCCTATGTACAATTTTATACATGACCCATCAATCCAACCCGAGATTCGTAACATTCTTCATTGCGCAACACATAATCAATTTTTGCTTCCTGTCCTTTGTCCACATGGAATGAGTGACCAGTAAACATTACAGTAGGAAACGAATGTTTACCTTTATGCACAAACATGGACTTTGCCCCTAAGATGCACCTTAATAGAATAGCGTATCATTCTTGCTTGAAAGAAGAATTACTCTACAAACCTTTTTTCACTCGAAATGCCTCGCATACACGTATCAATCAGCATTGGGAGACATCGAAGAAGAGTGGACAATGCCTGGCGTCATCCACGTCGTTTGCGTAGACGGGCCAGACAGCTACTCAACGGCAATCAAGATCATGTCGTTGATATAGCTAATCCAATTCCGGAATTTCCCCAACGCGAACCCCCGCAAGAAGCACAGCTACTCAACGGCAATGAAGACCCTGTCGTTGATATGGCTAATCCGATTCCAGAAATTGACGATGATGATTTGCCATTGATTCTAATAAGAGCACCCCGAAGAGGTAAATAGATTCCACATTGTAACCATAATCATTTGAAAAATATAAAAAAGGAAGATCATTATGTAAACAGAAAGATAATTATGCTGTATAAAGGAGATACATTGAAAGTTAATAATTGTCCATAATTTTTTTTCCAATGAATGTGCAGCGCGACGAGGACAACAACGTCGGCGACGCAACAATAGACAAATTGGGGTTAGGCGTCGGAACATGAGACGTGGTGCAAACCCTCCACGCCGCGAAGAAAATCCAGATAATCTACAGATCAATGAACTTAATCACGTTAATGTTGATCAATTCAACGATGTAATTATGAATGGAATTGGCCAAGGCTTTGCCAAAGTAGAAGATCCGCCACCTATATTCGAAAACATGGATGTCGATGCGGACATAAACATTGGCCAACTTCGAGGAGCACGCCGAGTATGCTGGCGAATTGGGGTAAGTTTATACAACCGAGTACGTTGGTGGAATTCCAATGGTTGGGTTCCTTGCCCGCGTAGGTCCTCCTTCAATACTAGTCTAAATTTTTAATATTAATGAAGAGTAATGTTTATTATTGTGTTCTGTAAGTACTGTGAGTTTTCCATTTTATTGTGATGTGTGCATGTGTTCATTGTTTATTTCTAGTCACAATGTATTCGATGTGGTTTTTTCCAAACGCTACTTAGGTTGCTATGCTCAAAAGCTTACTGCTATTGTACAAATTTAACCCGAAACATAACTGAATAATTTTATAATTTGAAACGAAAAATAGAAAATTGAATGTTTTGAAACTGAAAATTGAAACAATTTATAGATACAAGATTAAGACTTGTTTTGGAAGAAACCACGCTTTGTATATATGTAATGTTAACATAGTTTTAAATTGTGCACGTTAATTTCAAATTTAAGTTTTGTTAACATTTATTTTATTTCTTTATGTTTATGTTGGGTTTTATGGTATTTTTTGTCAAATTTAGTTTTACTTTTTTCCCAATTTGTTAATGTTTTGTTTATTGTTTTTTTTAATTTTGTTAGGTTTATATTACGCACATTCATAAAAAACATTTAAAACCAAAAAAATAAAAAAATAAAAAAAAAAAAAAAATTTTAAAAATAAAAACACACAAAAAGATTCTTTAATTTCCTAATTCTGTCTCAATCCATCTATGTTTTCTAGTCATGGTTGTGTACAATTTTCTTTATATATTTGTTTGATCTTTTGCACGGTTTTTTTAAGTTTTTTAAGTTTTGCACATGGCCGTGCGTAACCTCAGGGTCCACGTCCCCACGGCTGGGCACTGTTGCAATTAAATTTGCAATAGTGGCAAATGGAGGAGTTGAGTCGTAAAATACTGCTCGTATTTGAAATATTTTACCGACATTCATTGTATGTGACTAAAACTTTTCATTGTTGGTTCATGGTAACGCGAAAGTGCATAAAACTATAATATGCATTTTGTGTTATGACAAACAAGTTATATCCGAATCCTGAAAATAAAAGAATAAGATGAATAGTTTACTGTAAATCCATCACTCGCAATTCGCAAAACTTTTTTCAAAAACTCCGTTTCAATTCAACGCCGCCCCCTGCCACCAAATCATCATCGCTTCGCTGGTGCAAAACGGGAAGCCGAGAGCAAGTGTCAAAGCTTATCGCAACCTTCAGAACAATAGGTAACCATTAATTATGACGGGGGGGGATATTGGCGATTTACGTAATTTTTTTAGACAACGTTGTGAAAACGTGTTACACAGCTACTCGTTTTACAACAACCAACCTTTACGTACGATTTATTATTTCTTTCGTTGATTGTTGGCGAAGCAACTTTTTGTACAGCTACTCACGTTTACAACGATAAACGTGAGGCCTCATTTTATTTATTTATTGTTGAACAAGCGGTCGTGTTTCCTGTTTCTTCACGACAACTAATATGTCCTATTCGCACTCACATATCGACGAGCCTGCGCCGTTTGAGGTAACTTGTCTTTCAAAATCACACATTTGTGATAATTCTAAGTTGTATAATTATTTGTTAGCCTCCGATCAACGCCCAAGTTGAGGAGGAGTTCGATGAATTAGACGCCGTAGAAGTACACTACGAAGAATTCCATGAACCTCAAGAACCAATAAAACATATTGCGCCGAATACTGTGTCGTACGACCACAATAATGTGAAATGCAGTTTTGATTACGAAACTGGATTCAGCGCTTTTGTGGAGCGGACAGTCGACGAATCAGACGAATTTGAAAAACCATGTCAGAAAGCTGCGTAAGTCCTTCGTTATTTTTTTCCATTCGTGATCTTGTCGGTCTACAGTTCCACGCATACCTGTAGGACCTCCGACCAGTCAGGGGGGGGGGGGGGGTAAATCCGAAATTTTGGGAGACCTCCGACCAGTTGGGGGGGGGGGGTAGGAAAAAGTCGAAATTTTCCCCAAAAAAGGCCAAAAAACATACACTTTTTGACAAATTTTTTTAATTTTTTCCCAACTGAGGGGGGGTTGGGGGGGGGAAATGATTTTGGGTATAGGGTTGGCCGAGTTGGGGGAGGGGTCCCCCCCCCCAACCCCCGCCCCCCAAGTACAGGTATGATTTTGGGTGGGGGGGGGGGGTAGGAAAAATTTTTTTTTCAACTATTTCCAAACTGGGGGGGTTGGGGGAATGATTTTGGGTACATTGGCCAAATGGGGGGAGGGGTCCCCCCCAGCCCCCCCCCCCCAAGTACAGGTATGGTTACACATTGTATTTTCCGCAAAATACACCAAAAAAAACCCTGTTTTATTGTTGATTATTTACAACTGCTTTTAGGTATCATTCGCCGAACGAATATTACAATACTTTTTTACACTGGATAAATCAACAAGCCGACGATAATGATAAAATGTTGTTGGCGTTCAGCAAACACTTTCAGTCAATCGAGTACTTGCTAGATCCGCCTTCATACGCCACAGGAAAATTGGACTTCAGCGGGCTGCTACCCAATTGTGAGTTGATATGTCATTTTGACCTCATTGCAATTCAAATCCAACATATATCTTTAGTCGTTCGTCCGAATCAAAAGATTCAATTGACGATTTTGGAGCTTGGAGGTGATGGCAGGTGGTACGAAACTGATGCGTATTGCGACGCAACGCTACTCAATGTACCCGATAGTGAGTAATCGAGCAGAATAAAATTTAATAAAATTTATTACTTGCAATTGTTTTTAGATAGAAGCGCCAATTTAGTCGTCGACATCCTCAAGTTTCGCATAAACAAGTTGCAAAAGTGGATGGCATCGAAACATGCACCATTCGATACTGATGCCGAAGATCAAGACGATGCAGAAGACCTGGAATGGGACCAAGATGCCGCCAATGCCCTAGGAAAATTTGTCGAATCAAGTCGCCAACCGGGCCGCAAAATGTGCAACATCCTTTGGAAAGGAGATGATACGGCGATGCAAAGGTATATGTGTATAAAGCATTCATATTTATTTTTTGGGTTCGTAGACCTTCAAATTTTTTGTCGTTGAGCATCACCGTTTATTTAGAACACTAAACTGCCTCAACACCATAAAGCACTTAAGCATGGTGGACTCCAACACCGCAATGTGGCGGTTAAAGTTGAAAGAAAAAGAGATGGGCACTAAGTATATTGATGAAGCCTCCGGAATGCCGCTCCGACCTCTCAATGAAACAGCACCACAGATTAGCGAACCCATTCGTGATCTATTGATTCGTGGAAAACATCGTGATCCCACAGCTACTTGTCGATATCGCGATATAGGCGCAAATCGCAACGACCTGTTTGACTCTTGCCGTCTGAACATGTCTCAGCAAGAGGCCGTTCGCCTTTCAGAATCGAATTTTATTTCGATAATACAGGTGATAATATCAAGATATTTATATCTTTCAACTCTTACGCTTAACTTGTTTGTACAGGGCCCGCCTGGAACGGGAAAAACATCCACAGCTACTTGTATTATTAGACGAGCATTAGCCCTTGATCAGGGTCAAAAAATATTGATAATGGCGCCTTCAAACACTGCCGTAGACAATATCATACGAGCACTTTTGAAAAGTGTTGAAAATGCAGGCAATGAAAAAGAACGCGTTCAAAATAACATCGTGCGCCTTACCAGCCGAGCTAAGTACTACCAGCCGGACGATGATATTCGACCCTACACAATGCGAGCCGTAGCAATGCAGCCGGAAAATTTGGCATTTTGGTAAAGATATCTAAACTCTATAATACATAATTTGTTTCCGTCTGTTTAACATTGTACTTGTTTCTATCTTTTCAACTTCAGCAAAACAAACTGGAGGCAATGCATCGAAATGAAGTATGGTGACCACTCACGAAAGACACCACTCACGAAAGACGAAGACAAAAAAGCAGATGCGTGCCTATTCAAATACGAAAAACAGCTACTCAGGTGCAAATATCGTATAATCTTTACGACTTGCAATGGAGCAGCCGATGCCCGCCTAAAAGCATGCTTTTTCAAACTGGTATTGATCGACGAAGCAGCCCAGGATACTGAACCAACCACCTTGATTCCGGTTACAAGACTTCACATAAGTGGAAGGGTAATGAACTGTTAGATATTTCCCTTCCAAGTACTATGTTTTCGTTCATTTTCGCTCTTTCAGGTAGCCCTTTTAGGCGATCCTTGCCAATTAGGGCCGTGTGTGACTTCCAAAGAAGCGGAACGAAAAGGATTCAGTCATACCCTGTTTGAGCGGTTACACAACATGAACATGCCGTACAAATTATTGAACCAACAATATCGAATGCACCCGACAATTGGAAGCATAGTCAGTAGTTTGACGTACGAAAATCGGGTACAAAATTGTACCACCAAAGGTAACAATATGACTCAGTATAGGGACAATGTTTAAAATGATTTGAGTACTAGTAAATTTTATCGTTTCAACATTTGTGCTTATAGAACAACGCATGCTGCAACTTCCGAAATCATTTCCGACAATGATGACTGGATATCCCGTAGCTTGGATTCATATAGCGAAAGAAGAATGCGCCGACGATAATTCGAGATCTCTGCAAAATATAGGCGAAGCAATTGCTTGTGTCAATCTGGCGGCTTCCTTAATTGGACAATACAAAATGCGCTGCGACAACATAGTTATTATAACGTCGTACAGCGCACAGGTTAAACAACTACGAGCAAAAGTAGAGGAAGCATGCAAAGCCATTTTAAATGGCACATATTTGCAGAATCACAGCTACTCACGTAGCGAATTATTCGTTGAAGATCTACGCAAAATTCGAATTGGAACAGTAGACGGGTTTCAGGTGGTAAATTATGATTACTACTTAACTCACAATACATTACTTTAGGGTTTTTAACAGGGACAAGAATCCGACATTGTCATCTACGACATCTTGCGATCAAATCAATATCTGACCATCGGATTCTTGGAAAACTTTAAACGTTTAAATGTCGCAATAAGCCGTGCGCGATGCTTGCTTATTGTCGTTGGCAACGCTACTATGTTTCCATCGTTGGAAGCAGGAAAGTGTTTCATTGTAAACAAAGATCAAATCAACACGGAGGGCTGACGACATTGGCGTAAATTGTTAGAATGGTAGGCAAAACTGATCAATTTATAACCTTATTTCAATTTCAGTATATTGCAGTGCAGTATGTTTTAGTGCATTTTAGTGCAGTTATTCTACTAAATTTTGATGTTCAGGTGTATTAACCATCGCTGCATACTCGATGCCGTTGGCAAAGAAACATCGCTTCCATTTGAAGCCACTTGGCCCTGCATAGGCGACCAACACGAATTGGTGTTGGTTAGAAGTAAGACAGATTGAGTTATTTTAAGCATATACTAATTTTAAAGTTGCATTTATATCTCTGTGTTTAGAAATGATGTCAACGCAATATGCACTGACCGTAGGCATACGCGAACATCTAGTAAACGAATTTCGTCACGTCGTTATGCCTATTTTGGTCCAAAATGGTTGCCACGTCTACATGGCTCCCGTTTCCACCTATGTTGCCGGTTGGGCTGAAATTGTTGTGTCAGATGTACAACAGAGCCTCCACAACCACGTTGTCAACATAATTACGAACAATCTGCGAAATTACGACGAAATGCGAGTCTGTAAGTACTATTAAATGGGACATGTTATAGGATTTCCATTACACTAACAATTTTAACAGCTACAAGAAATTGCTTCGTAAACCCGTTGGAAGCTAATCGGGGTGTCGCTTGTCGATCTTGGAAATCACAAATTTTCAAGAACGATTTACAGCTACCCAATTTTATGGACAACTGGCATTATCGGGATGCACATTACGCCGTATCGCACGGCATAAAAGGTATTTATTTGCCTTTTTATGGATATGTTTTCTGTTAGATAGATTTATTAGATTCTTCATAATCAATATTATCTTTTCTGAGTCCTGAAACATTTTCGCCGGACATTTCTATGATGAAATTAAAATAATTTAAAATTTTTTTGAAATTTTAAAAAATTTAAGAAAATTTTAAAATTTTAAAATTTTGATTTTAATGTGTTCCCCTGACCCTGTTTAGTATGTGGAACAAGTTGGCAATCTTTTTCCGACATTTTTATGTCTGAAATTTAGATGATCCGTGAGAAAATAATCCGGGTTTTAGACATGCACGTTTAAAACCCGGATCACTCGGCCACGGATCACTCAATTTTTGAAGTGAAAAATTGTGTTCTGGGTTGGGGAAACATGTTTTCCTACGTTTCTGAGTACGGCGGACATTTCTATAACGAAATTAAAAAATTTTAAAATTTTTTAAAAAATTTTAAAAAATTTAAAAAAATTTTAAAATTTCAAAATTTTGATTTTAATGTGTTCCCCTGACCCTGTTTAGTATGTCGAACAAGTTGGCAAACTTTTTTCGACATTTTTAAGTCTGAAATTCAGGTGATCCGTGAGAAAATAATCCGGGTTTTAGACATGCACGTCTAAAACCCGGATCACTCGGTCACGGATCACTCAATTTTTGAAGTGAAAAATTGTGTTCTGGGTTGGGGAAACATGTTTTCCTACGTTTCTGAGTACGGCGGACATTTCTATAACGAAATTAAAAAATTTTAAAATTTTTAAAAAATTTTAAAAAATTTAAAAAAATTTTAAAATTTCAAAATTTTGATTTTAATGTGTTCCCCTGACCCTGTTTAGTATGTCGAACAAGTTGGCAAACTTTTTTCGACATTTTTAAGTCTGAAATTTAGATGATCCGTGAAAAAATAATCCGGGTTTTAGACATGCACGTCTAAAACCCGGATCACTCGGTCACGGATCACTCAATTTTTGAAGTGAAAAATTGTGTTCTGGGTTGGGGAAACATGTTTTCCTACGTTTCTGAGTACGGCGGACATTTCTATAACGAAATTAAAAAATTTTAAAATTTTTTAAAAAATTTTAAAAAATTTAAAAAAATTTTAAAATTTCAAAATTTTGATTTTAATGTGTTCCCCTGACCCTGTTTAGTATGTGGAACAAGTTGGCAATCTTTTTCCGACATTTTTATGTCTGAAATTTAGATGATCCGTGAGAAAATAATCCGGGTTTTAGACATGCACGTCTAAAACCCGGATCACTCGGCCACGGATCACTCAATTTTTGAAGTGAAAAATTGTGTTCTGGGTTGGGGAAACATGTTTTCCTACGTTTCTGAGTACGCCGGACATTTCTATGATGAAATTAAAAAATTTTAAAATTTTTTGAAAAATTTTAAAAAATTTAAAAAAATTTTAAAATTTTTAAATTTTGATTTTACAGTGTTCCCCTAATCCTGTTGAGTATGTCGAACAAGTTGGCAAACTTTTTTCGACATTTTTGAGTCTGAAATTTGGGTGATCCGGGAGTATCGGATCCGGGTATTCTAAAAACTCATTATCATTTATTTCAGTTCTTTCGCGACACATTGTTGTGTGGCATATACATTTACGCCATGATATTTTCCGATTGATGGTGGGGCAATTAACCAAACCGCCCTATTCAATTTATGACGAGTATAAGAAACACCATATTCGGTTGATAACCGAAGACGGACAAATCGCCACGGTGTACGAATTTATGTGCGGATATTTGACGACGACGCGAGGTTACAGGCCGAAAGCAGATTGGAGCCTCGAAACGGCTTACAATTATTTCGTCCACTGCTTGCGGGACCTATTGCTCAAATGGGAAAGAATGAACAAAAATCAACAGGCGAGGAAGGAGGCTGATGATTTGGCCAATATGGCCCGTCAAAGGGGTATACACGTCCCGATGGACGTATTCTATTAGTTTTTGTATTTTTCCGTATTTTTTTGTTATTGTTTTTGTTACTAGTCTACCGGTGTTCCGGGTGCCGTTTTCGTTTGTATTCCACTTTTTGTATTAGTTTTTGTACATACTAGTCCAACGCAATTTTTCTTTCAAGTAAATTAAGTTTCACATTCTTATTTACGGAGGGAAACTGTAGGGTTGATAGTGTAAATAGTAATAGGTAAACTACATATATAAATAATATCATACAAATATAATTCACAGTTTACTGAATTGGAATTTTTCAACTTGAGGACGTTAGTATTTCAGTGATTCATTATATTCTAACTAATAATGTACGAATCAGATGCTGAACAAACTTATTTTTATACAACAATGTATTTGTATTTGCCCATGATCGGATATTACGGATCACACTATAACTGAAAAGGCACATGCTAAATAATTCTTCCAACCCGTAGAAATAATGTTCCATTCGAATGCAGCAAATAGATATACCGAACATGAATATTGTTGTCAAACAGTAGAACAACCCTCAGTTCTGTTAATCTGCAGTTAAACCACGCCAATTATCAAATCACAAATAATGAATTCTATTATTCTGCAGTTAAACCACACCTATTATAAAGTGGCAGATCATGAAGTTACAGGGCTGGACTACTGTTTTTGATTTTTTGATCATATAAAGCATTTTTAGCATTGACAGCTATCTACACACTACAAACTATAAACACATGCTAAATAGTTTTTTCAACCCGTAGAAATAATGTTCCATTCAAATGAAGCAGATTCATATAACAAATGTGAATAAAACAACCAACAGTAGGTCGGGCTCTGTTAATCTGTCGTTAAACCACTTTTCCTCATCGAAAAGTGAAAAGCAGGTTTCAAATGCTAAGGGCGAAAAATGAAAAGCAGGTTCGACTACTGTTTTTTAAAATTTGTTGCATTGCAACCTATTTTTTGCATTGCGACCTATTGTGATAAGACGGATAACACTACAAACCAAATACTCATGCTAAACTTTTATTCCAACCCGTAAATATAATGTTTCACTTGAATCCAGTGGATATATCATGTCATGGACAGAAATGCTAACAAGATAATTGGACCAGTCTGTTAATCTGTCGTTAGACCACACTCAGCATATAGCTGTAAGTGGCTTGTAAGGCCAAAGACTAAGCTAAAATTGGCTGGTCCAAATTATCTTCTTTTCTTCTTTTCACTTTTAAAACTTTTTTTCCATTTCTAACATGTGTTATGTTGTATATGTAATTTTTTTCCATTTCAAACCATATTCCGAATAAGACGGATCACTACAATGTCGGATAAGACGGATCACTCTACAAACATAATACTCATGCTAACCTTTGATTCCAACCCGTAGAAATAATGTTTCACTGATTTCAGGTGGATATATTATGTCGTCAACATGAATGCTAAAAAGGTAATTGGACCAGTCTATTAATCTGCCATTGGACCACTCTGAATGAAAAGCTGTAATCGGCTTGTAAGGCCCAAAAGCCACAGACAGGTGCACTGGTCCAAATTACCTTTCTTTTCTCAATTTTCTTCTTCTTTTAAAATTTTTTTCCATTTCAAACCATATTCCCAATAAGACGGATCACACTACAATGTCGGATAAGACGGATCAAAACTAAAAACAAAATACTCATGCTAACCTTTGATTCCAACCCGTAACAATAATGTTCCACTTATTTCAGGTGGATATATTATGTCGTCGACATGAATGCTAAAAAGGTAATTGGACCAGTCTATTAATCTGCCAATCTGCCTCTCAATAAAAGGCTGTAAGCGGCTGGTAAGGCCCAACAGCCAAAAGCAAGTTCAATGGTTCAAATTACCTTTCTTTTCTCTTTTCTTTGTGTTTTTTTCTTTGTTATTGTGTTATGTGAATGTCGGATCATACGGATCACACTACAATGTCGGATCGGACCCATCATACTACAAACCAAAAACACATGCTACATTTATGTTCCAACCCGTAGATATAATGTTTCACTCAAATCCAGTGGATACATATAGTCCTCATCGGGAATAATGGCAAGGCAGTAGAACAGCCGTATTGATCTGTTGTTAGACCACAATTTATTGAGCAACCAAATGCTCTTCCTTCGGTTGACTACTGTTTTGCTAAAACTGTATTTTGATTTGATCCAAAATACTATATCAGTGAGGTGAAATCCAGAAAATTATATGGATCCAGATGATATACATTTATTCTTAATCGACCTGTCGGCATGGTGTTTCAATGCTTTTCTCTTCTTTATATACACCTGCAAACGAGACTACATTATGTAATTGAACATACCGAACAAGGATTCCGTATGAATCCCATTTTGATCCCACAACAAAGCAGGAAATGGCTTAACTACTGTTCTATCAGATGTTGAACATCTTCTAGATGTTATTCGGGATAATGTCACGGTTGTTGTTCAATCGTTTTACAAAATATTCCTTTTCAAAATTATTTTTCAAACTTTCCAAATAAACTTACAATACTTTTTTCTAACCCGTACAAATAATGTTTCAATGAATTGCAGGAGATACATATAGCAAAAATGAATTAAATTGTCAAACAGTAGAACACTAGGATGATTAATCTGAAGTTAAACCACACCTAAATGACGAACAATCTTGGCTGGACTACTGTTTTTGAATTTTTTCTCAATAAAACTATGAAAAAATTTCCTTACTCATAACGAAGGAAAAATAGAAAATAGAAGAAGAAAGCTTTTCTTTACGTATTCATAAAGACACGGATCCGTACACAAAATTTAAATAAACCACTCCACGGATCCAGATTCGTAAAAAAATTTTCTGCCTAAACATATAAGGCTGGGTAAACATATATGGCTGGGTAAACATACATGACTGGGTAAACACAGTTATTTGCAATAAAAGAGGTTAATGTTTGCTCAACTAACATTATACACGGATCCAGATCCGTACAATAAAAAAAATCCTAATACACATACATTTATTCTATATCATCCCGTCGACGTGATGTTTCAATGCTTTTCTCTTCTTTATATACACCTGCAAAAGAGACTTCATTATGTAATTGAACCAACCGACTAAAGATCTGGTACAGATCCGATTTTGATCCAATAACAAAGAAAGAAAGCAACATCAACGGCTTAACTACTGTTCTATCGGATGTTGAACGTCTTCGGGATGTTATTTGGGATCATGTCACGGTTGTTGTTCAATCGTTTTACAAAATATTTCTTTCCAAAATTATTTTGGACTAGAAATTGGACTACTGTTTTTGAATTTTTTCTCAATAAAACTATGAAAATTTTACTACCATGGTAAAATACGAAAAATTTTACTCTAGGTGGAAATTTGATAAAAATTTTGATCCGGATCAATAGTCATGATCCAGATTAAAATGTGATTATGTGACGTTAATTTACTAATCACCAAGGAAAAATATAAACATATATGGCTGGGAAAACATAATGGCTGGGTAAACACGGTTATTCGCAATAAAAGTGGTTAATGTTTGCTCAACTAACATTATACACGGATCCAGATCCGTACAAATAATTGCAATGAAAAAAATCCTAATAAACATGTATTTATTCTATATCATCCCGTCGACGTGATGTTTCAATGCTTTTCTCTACTTTATATACACCTGCAAAAGAGACTTCTTCATGTAATTGAACCAACCGACTAACGATCCGTACGGATCCAATTTTGATCCCATAACTAAACAAGAGGTCAATATTAATGGCTTAACTACCGTTCTATCAGATGTTCAACATCTTATAGAAGTTGCTCGGGATGATTCACGGTTGTGGTTCAATCGTTTTACAATTTTCTTTTCTGAAAAATTTTACTCTAGGTGAAAATTTGTGAATTTTACTAATTCGATCGGTATCATTATGTGACGTTAATTTACTCATCACGACGGTAAAATACGAAAAATTTTACTCTAGGTGAAAATTTGAAAAAAAAAATTTTGATCCGGATCAAAATTTTGATCCGGATCAAAATATGATTATGTGACGTTAATTTACTCATCACGACGTTAAAATACGAAAAATTTTACTCTGGGTGAAAATTTGAAAAAAAAAATTGATCCGGATCAAAAATATTGATCTGGATCAAATTCTGATCATGTGACGTGAATATACTCATCACGACGAAAAAATTCGAAAAATTTTGATCTGGATCAAAAATTTTGATCCGGATCAAAAAATCGTGATCTGGATCAAAAATTCGGGTTCCCGATCAAAAATTAATACATACAAACCCGATCCGTGGGGGGTGATCCGTGATGAAAATCTGGGTTTTAGACGAATTTTCCACGGATCCGGATCACCGGACTGATCCGCCGTGATCCGTGATAATCCGGGTTTTAGACACCTAAAAACATGGTTTGGCGAGCCAAACCCCCGATCCGCCGATCCGCCGATCCGTGGTGATCCGGGTTTTAGACACCGGATCCGGATCCGGATCCGTGACCATGATCCGGGTTTTAGTACCACCCAAATTTTTGTACCGTTTTGGGAGTTGCACAGCTCTGAAGAGGCATACTCATGAAAATTTCATAGAAATCATTGTATTTGCCAGGTGGCCACTGTCTATCCCTTGTGATATATTAATTTCCTATACTGTAGAATTATCAAATAACTAACAGACTATAGTCTGATGTATTAATTGTATCCCAAGCAAACATTTTACACTCTGCAAGAAAGTTTGAAGAGTCAAAAATTAGAATCAAAAATTAAAAAAAAATGCTAACTAGAGGCATCCCGAGCACTTTCACCTAAGTAGTAACACCAGCCTGTATGGGTGGTATGGTTAAGCATATCCCTATCTTTTGTCTACCACCTCATTTTTGGCCAATTTATAGGTGGTATAATAAACATATACGCTCGATTTTTTGTCGATTTATAGGTGGTATGGTTAAGCATACAGGTTCTAGAGTTACCGTAATAGTAGAATTAAGGTAATATTTCGATTATGGTAATAGTGGAGTTAGGATAATAGACCTGTTACTGTAGGTGGAAAAGGAAAATCGATGTGCAATGAAAAATGGAAAATGAAAATTCGATGTGGAACAAAAAATGGAAAACGAAAATAGATGTGGAACAAAAAATTGACATACAGCATGCATGTACGGCACAAAAAAGTAGGGGAAAAAATTGATTTGGAAAAAACTGGAAATACAGTACCCATGCAGTGCACGATGGTAAGAAAGGTAAGGTAAAAAAACCAAAAATCGATCTGTAAAAAGTGGACGTAGGGTGCATATAGTGTACAAAGGAAAAAATGTAAGGTGAAAACCAAAATCAATTTGGAACAAAAGTGAACAAGGGAAAAGAGCACACCCAGTTGGCATAGAGAAGGGACATGCAGAAAAGATTATACATAGATCCGAAAGAGATGGTGTAGTGGACAAAGGAAAAGGAGCATACCTAATGGAAATAAAGAGAAGACCTACAGGAAAAATGTTATTGATCTAAAAAGAGAACATTAGACAGCAGTGAAGAAAGCACCTGTACTTGACAAAGGAAAAATGCTACTGAATGACTTTTCAAAAATCTAATGTGTTCTTTGCTTATATTACAAAATAATTTTATCTAACCCATGACCCTGGACAACTGTAAGCTGTCTAGAAAAAAGAAAAAGACCTGAGAAGGTAATGTATGAAAAACAAAAATCGATCTAAAGAGAACATGTGGTGGACAAAAAAAAAGAGCATATGTAGTGGAAAAAAGGAAAAAGATGCATGTTTAATGCTTCATGGAAGTTAGCTTCACTGTATTTTGTTTTGTCCAACTATTCATGTTTTACTGTATTGAAATTTTAGTAATCATAAATAGCATCTCAATGGAATAAAATCATTTTGAAAAAGTGCCCAAGTAAAAAAGTGGTTGGTTTTTCTTGGAAGATGTCAGATCTTGATGAGTTTGTTGGGGATGTGCTTATGGCAGTAGCAATCCCACATCTATGCAAAATTGGTGAATCCACAAAGTTACGATTCCACCAAAAAAGGGAGAAACATTCATTCGTGTTTACTTTCTGCAATTTTGGTGTGTCGTGGGCGAGTCGCGTCCGCTGTATATTGTATTGTTCTGTTTCGCCCAATAAAGGCAACGCTGACAGCCCGACACCCATATTTGCATATTATTAATATAATAATTATTTATTATTTATATTACTATTTCTCGCCCATTAAGCGGTAGGAGGGAGTCGTATTACATGGGAGCCAAGCCAAGGTAAGGTCCCAGCTCCTTTGGATATTATCGAAGCGAGTTTTGTGTATTAGTGTGAACCTTTAGGAGGCATCTGGGGAGACCCTGAGTGCCCTTCGATTGCAAGAGTTAGAGTTCCCAGTTACTTAGTAGTGACTGAAGGTTGTGTTTATTTCTGCTTAAGGACTGTTGCACTGTGTTCAGTTGATTGCTAATAGGAAGCTCCTTTGAGTGACCTACAGTAGTCGATTGAGTACAAGCCGATAGGACTTGAGTCATATTGCTGACATCTTCGGATCTAAGCAGAGAAGTAAACAAAACAAGTTTTATATATGGAAACATCCATTTAACTGCATAGTTTCTGCTCCAACAAAATCAGGAAAAACACAATTTGTTAAAAAACTTGTAATTTTTTCTAAAGAAATGATTCACCCTGCTCCTGTGAAAATTTATTGGTGTTATCCCGAATGGCAAGAAGCTTACCATGAATTAGTTCAAAAATTTTTTTATGTAGAATTGTAACGTACATGCTAACGCATTAATGTAAATACATATAGTACACTATGTGATATTCATTTATTAAATATAAATTCATTTCATAATCTATCGTCTCAAGGGTGTCTCAAATTCACACCCAAACATTCCTATAAATTTATGGGAAGTACTTCATTTTGATCGTCCCACACCCTAGTAGCCGTTATTGACCCAATTAAGACGCTCTAATTAATTTGCACATCCGCAGCTGGTCCCTAAAATCTACACGAAAGTACACATTCCACGGCTACATTAATTCCCCATAAAAATCGTAAACACACCTGCACACAGTAAAAAGTAGAAGCCGCGCCAGACACCAGTCTCAAGTGGAACAGTAGTGATGGTTCCTGCAAAAACATGTATACACAGAAGAAGTAGATATAGAAGCATACACTGAAGTACAGAGGCGTGGTTAAGTCCACTGTAGGAAGCAAGCATAAGAGAAGCCTAAAAGCATACGGTACCAGGAAAGCATTGGAAGGTGTGACTAAACAAGGGAAGCGGAAGAAGCAAGAAGCAGTGATTGCTGGAAGAAGATTTTTGGAAACAGACCTCCCGGGAGCCAAGGGAGTGGCTAAAAGAAGCAGTATTTAAGGAGAAGCAAAGGGTGATTCCATCAGATTTTATGAAATTGTGTTCTTCTTATGCGAGATTTTTAGAAAGTGTTCTAAAGCGAGATTTGTGTTTTATTGTGAAGCAAGCGTAATTGTATTTTGTCGATGACAAAGCAATCGTGGACCTAGCGTTCATTCTTATTTTGTCATTATATTGTCGTAATCTTTCATTATTACCACTGTCCTTGTGGACTGCAAACCATCGTAGATCGTTTCAAGATCAAGTAAAGTACCATTAGAATCTGGGCGTTACAGAATTCATTCAAGGTTCACATGACTTGGATGAACTTCAAAAAAGTAGAGATACACCTAAACTATTAATTATGGGTGATATGATGCGAGAGATGAAGAATGATCAACGTTCAACTCAACTTTTTACCAAAGGATCCCATCACTGGAATCTATCAATTATACATATAGTTCAAAACGCATTTTTTGATGGAATGCGTACAAGTAGGATAAAGCTCAATATTTAATTCTTTTAAAAAACCCTAGCGATAGATTACAAGTCCGCACACTGGCTTGACAGATTTTCCCAACTACTTCAAATTATTCTATAGAAGCATATGAGGATGCTACTAGTATACCACATGGTTATTTATTAATAGATCTTACACAGACATGTCCTGAAAAATATCCACTTGGATCTAATATATTTCCTAACAATAATCATATGGTTTTATATACACCTAAATGATTTGTCATTTATACAAAAAACTTTTTACAAGTTAGTCGGATCTTATTATTTATCAATATGTTATACAGTAAATACACTTTTCTTAATATTCTTACCATAATTCTTTTTATATCTGTTTTTATTGTATGGTTACAATATCCTTTTCAAATTTATGAAAATGGAGAAACTGTAAATGTTACGGATTTTAGGATACCAAATACAAATAATGGTACAGACCAGGAATTATTGTGGGAAAATTATAAATTGCATATAACAACCTTACTACATTTTGTAGAAAAAATTTTACAATGTCCTCAGAATGATGGTCAATTTATGCAATTCCAAGCGTGTTTCAAAATATATATTTTCAATCCTACTGTATTTTCTTGTTGTAGCCATACCAGTAAATTTCAAAACTTGTACATCAAAGGTACTAGATTAGGATATAGTGATACTGTAGATTTATTATGTTGTGAGAAAAAAATATTTGACAGTACATCAGTTTAGTCAAAATTTTCAAAGAGGTTGGTTGTTTTTCTATAATTTGTTTGTTTGTTTGTTTTGTGTCAATTACAATGTCCGCCCCATTTGAAGTTTTTATCAGAATGGTGCAAAATAAAGTAAAAGTAAAAAATTTTATATCTATTTCATCTATCTACTTGTTAAACTATAATATTATTTTTATTTGAGGTAAAATACTAACCAACAAACAGAAAGGTGAGATGACTGATTTGTTTTGGAATCGTTTCATACCCCAAGTGAAGATTTTTTACAAAGACATAGCTAAGGCATGCAATCATTTACATCATGAAGTTGGTTTACTTATGGGACCTAAAAAAGTTACACAATTTTGGTGTTTTGCTAAATTATTACTAATGGAATTGGATATGATCAAACCTCACTCTATTTTTGTAGAAGATCTTTTTTTAAAGCTAAATACAACACATAAACTGTTTTTTATGAATATGAATAATTTGTGTGCTTTTTCTAGATGCAAAGAGTTGAATATTATTATACAAAATGAAGCTTCGTTACTATCTTAATGCAATACATTAACTGTTTCAATGTTCATTTAACATTTGGTCATTATTGTAATATTTTTCTGTACTGTATGGTCTGCTTTGTATGGCTTCTAGATTAAAGAAATATATTCACGAGCTCAATGTGTTGAAAAATTTAAATTGTGTTCAAAGACGTGTTTTTCTTCAATATTCTTCCCCCAATTTGATCTGTTGTATATGCGAAACTTGTTTGAACATATTGAATGGTAATATCCCTATTAATTCAAAGTTAAAAAAGAAATTGGCCAAACATAAATTATTTCTTAGAGCTTTAGCTACAAGACAGGAAAAAACAAGAAAAAAGACACATAATAAACATACAAAAATTGTTCAAAGCGGTGTAGCATTTTTAACCTTTAGTACAACTGGCTTTATTATCTACACTAGCAACTTTTGTTACAGAAAAATTATTATAGAATGAAATTTGCTGGTAAATTGCTCTTATCCCTCATGAGGTTCTGAATAAGTTGAATAACTCTCAGGCTTCTTCTTGGTCAAGTGGAAATGAAAAGACGGGTATAGCTAGACAAGTTGATATGTATCGTAATGAATTAGAGCGCATTTTGAAGGATAATACATTAACACCCGAAGAACAATACAAAATGTACTCTCAATTATTGTCACAATATTTAACTTTTGAACATGAAAACACCCAACCTGCTACCATAATTTTAAAAGAAAATACTAATGATGAAAGTGATTAATTTAAAGGTTGAGGAATAAGATTGGTTGAATGATGAGAAATTCCTCAGTCAAATTCTTAAACAATTTAAGCGTTCTGCATCATTATTATTGGAACATGTGCGATGTAACCCTAGTATAAATGTTAATAAGCAAGGAGAAATATTAATTGATGCAAAATAAATTGAAGGTTCCCATATTATTGATTTATTACATGATTTGTCGCCTAAACATTCAAAAAGTACATAACCGCTTGGAGTAGACAAATTTGCTAATGCTTTGAGAAAACATATTGTACCCTTAGAGGCTATAGGAAATCCTTTGCGTAGAACGTTATTCACTCTACCTCGGAAACTCTCCTACCAAAGGGCTGCTGAAGAATCAGATAATCAGGCAAGCAGTAGTCTCAAACAGTTAAATAAATCCCTCATGAAACATGTTGGTGTATTTTCAAGTGATAAAGAAGATATCAAAGACAATACAATCTTGAGTGAAGGAAACTGGACAGAAAAGAAGATACAGAGAAAAGCTAGAACACTTAGATGATATGCCCCCTTATACTAGAACGATGGATAAATTACTTTCAAAATTGTACAAAAGTTTACACAGGAATCCTACAGCTTTTCTAGTATTGAAAAATTATATGTTGAGGCTAGAAAACACTATAAAACAATTACACGTAAAAATTTTAAAGATTGGCTCTGGAAACAAGATAGTTGCACCCTACATAAGCAAGTCAACAGAAAGTTTTCACATAACTGTATTTATGTTACAGCTATGGATCAACAATGGGAAATTGATATGGCCAACATGTCTTCTTTAGCAGATTTTAACGATGGATATAAATTTATGTTTACATGTATAGATGTGTTGAGTAAATATGCATGGGTTGAACCATTAAAATCAAAACATGCTAAGAATGTATGCTATGCTTTTCAAAATATTTTTAAAAGAGGCGGAATCCCTCGGAGAGTGCGCAGTGATAAAGGAAAAGAATTTGTCAACAAAGATTTCCGAAAATTATTAAAACTAAATGATATACAATTTTTTACTTCCCAGAATGAAGATATAAAATGTTCAATAGTGGAACAGTTTAATAGAACCTTAAAAACTAAATTATTTAAATATTTTACAGAGTTTACCACTTATTAATGGATCGATATCTTATCAACAGTAGTTTTGAACTATAATCATTCTATTCATAGATTAATTTGTGAAAAACCAGTTTATGTGAATTATTCTAATGAGAAACTTATATTGCAGAGACTTTACCCCAAGAATGCATACACTAGAAAACCTAAGATCAATATAGGAGATTACGTGTGACTTAGTAAGCATAGAGGTGTGTTTGACAAAGGTTATTTACCTCAATGGAGTGAGGAAGTTTTTAGGGTAAAACAAACTGTGAAGACTAGAAACCAAATACTTTATAGAATTCACGATTTGGAAGGCGAGGATATAGAAGGATGTTTTTATGAAAAAGTGCTACAGAAAATTGATTTTAACCCTGATATCAAAGAATATAAAATGAAAAGATTTTAAAAACTAAACATTTTTGTCCACTGCATATGCTACAACTTTACCTACTACTCCTTATATGCTAGATTTTAAAGAAAACAAATATTTGTGTACTTTCAAACAATTATTTGAAGGCGTTGGTATTGGTACAGATAATAAAGGCAATGTAATTACTTGAAATGATTTTATGACTCATGGTGCAATTTTTGTTTTTTATTTGACTCCTTGCAGTATGGATGGTAATTTTTGGGAACTTATACATGAAGGAACAACCAGTTTGCAAAAGAACTTTGGAGAAGATATACCTGATGGTGGAATAGAAGCAATTATATTTGCAGAATTTGAAACCTCTACTCTTGTAATGATTAACAAAAATCATAAAACTTATACCGATTATAATACTTAATTGTGCTATATATTTATATATCATGTACATTCTCATTTTTTATAATAAAAAACATTTACAGCTTTATTTTTTGCTGGTACTATCCTTTGTCCCATTACTCATTATTTTTGATACTGGTCAGTACATGTTCTCAATGAAATGACAAAAAATTTATGGGCCTCTTTTTATTTTGTCCACTGCATATGCTCTTTTTTGTCCACTACATGTTCTCTTTAGATCGATTTTTGTTTTTCATACATTACCTTCTCAGGTCTTTTTCTTTTTTCTAGACAGCTTACAGTTGTCCGGGGTCATGGGTTAGATAAGATTATTTTGTAATATAAGCAAACAACACATTAGATTTTTGAAAAGTCATTCAGTAGCATTTTTCCTTTGTCAAGTACAGGTGCTTTCTTCACTGCTGTCTAATGTTCTTTTTTTAGATCAATAACATTTTTCCTGTGGGTCTTCTCGTTATTTCCACTTGGCATGCTCTTTTTCCTTTGTCCACTACACCATCTCTTTCGGATCTATGTATAATCTTTTCTGCATGTTCTTTCTCTATGCCCACTAGGTGTGCTCTTTTCCCTTGTTCACTTTTTCCAAATTGATTTTGGTTTTGTTACCTTACCTTTTTTTCTTTGTACACTATATGCACCATATGTCCACTTTTTCCAGATCGAATTTTGGTGTTTTTTTATCTCACCTTTCTCACCTTTGTGCACTAAATGGGCACTATATTTCCAGTTTTTTCCAGATTGATTTTTGGCCTTACTTTTTTGTGCCGTACATGCATACTGTATGTCCATTTTTTGTTCCACATCTATTTTCATTTTCCATTTTATGTTCCACATCGATTTTCATTTTCCATTTTTCATTGCACATCGATTTTCCTTTTCCACCTACAGTAACAGGTCTATTACCCTAACTCCACTATTACCATAATCGAAATATTACCTTAATTCTACTATTACGGTAACTCTAAAACCTGTATGCTTAACCATACCCCCTATAAATCGACAAAAATCGAGCCTATATGTTTACCATACCACCTATAAATTGGCCAAAAATGACAAATTATAGGTGGTAGACAAAAGATAAGGATATGCTTAACCATACCATCCATATGGGCCCGTGTTACTACTCACCTACCATGCTGCAGAATTTTATCTTTTTATTCTTTTGTTCACACATTCCTACAGTAGATATGAAAGCAGCATCGCGATTTGAATACCCCTTGAAGAGCTACATAGATCCATAGAAAGCAAAATCCCGAAAATTGTTCAAAAATCAATAAATTGTTTTTGGCATTTTTGTGTCTAAATGGAGTTGGTTCATTATTTCAATATTGGAACCAGAAAATACATTAAAAAGGTCACAACCTTTTGGACACATTGTAGCAAAACAGTGATTTATGATTTTAACTGCATTATCATCTACTTGATAAATTTTGTTCAATTCCTTCAAGTAACTGACCTAAAAGGATGATACAAGCCCCCCGCCTAATCAAACCTCACAAAGTCTATGTCATTCACCTGAAAAAAAAAATCATGAAGCCCACTGTGTGAATAGCAGTTTGATATCTGTATTTGCGAGTCTTTTTACGTTTGTCATATACATGTAGGGACATGATCCATCTTCAAGGTTTGAAGACGTGCAACATATGAAAAGAATCTCATGAGCAAATCACTGATCTAAATCAGCACTGGCGATTTTTTTCTACTCATACGGCAAATCTTGGAAAATTTTTTCTTAGAATTCTTATGAGTACTTTGTGTTTTTTATCTACAAAACTTTGGAGATAGAATTATTGTAATTACCATAGCATTGCACAGCTAACATAAGCAGCAAGTTGTTCACTGAAAGCTTAAACATGTTCTTATTGCGGTTGGTAATTTATTTTTAGTCAGCTGTCATACATACATACAAGAATTGACACAAATGAATTTGATGTAACAAATTTTTGTTTTCTTTATGTTTAGGGATTTGCTGTATTTGCTGACACAATCAGTTGACATCTATCTAAATATAAAGTAAAAAATAGTTGATCAGGTTGATATGTCATGAAAGATCGGATCGTGATCTGGCAATAGTTTCCTGTTACTCCATTTAGTTAGAAATGATCAAAGCGGTAGTCACAGTTCAGGCAAACAGCACCTTACTAGAGATTATGAAATAAATTTCACAAATTTTGAAATGATTAGAATAGAAAGAGTGATTGTCAAGTAGTCCGTATCATGAAGGAAAAATTTATTGAATAGGCTTAATGAGTCTTGCATAATTTTAAACAAAATTTTGGTGCCAACCCTGCTCCAATCATTTCAAAAAGAATGCAGTACACTGGCACACTGACACTTTGCCGGATACGTTCTTTTCATTTTTTGTCATTGATATTTTTTCATCAGACAAACTTGAAGGATGTATTCGGCTCAATTCTGATCTAAAATTTACTGCAATATGAACTCTAGGAGACCATTTCTCAACTCCATCGACTTTCAATTGATTGTTAGCAGCACGTTAGCATCATATGAATATATAGGGGTGCCATCATTTGAGAAAAATTAATAATGATCCTACAATAAACTGCACTGTATTAAATATGTAGGATACCCTTAAACAAGCAATATAAGTATAGAAATCTGGGCCTCAGAGTCAACAGAGTTTCTGCAAATTTGAAAAAACATGTAAAAATAGGCAGCAACATCCCCCTGAATCTTGAGGACTGTTGAGCCTAAAATCTGGATATTTTGTAGGTGTGCATGGGACAGAGTTTCATCAGTGAACTTTCAATGATATGAGGATGTCATCATACATGCACATAGGGGGTAAGGGGGGTAAACTCCCATATCTGAGACCCAGGCCACCTCCCCTGGCCAAAAAAATCGTCCGACACTGCCCTGAACTTTTTCCAAGACAGATTTTTTGATTATTTTTGTGCATACTTAGTATGAAAAACACGCTTGCAGAACTTTTTTTTTTGTTTTTTTTGCTCACCCACCCCATACACCCTGGAAAAAAGTCCATGGACCCTCCCCCCCTGAAAAATTGTTGCTGTGCATGTCTGGACGTCATTGCATAAAACCTTTGCCCTAGGATTTTGAAAACCAAGCTATTGCCACTCGATTGGCATCAAAAGGAGAATATACACCATTTCACTGATATAATGTTGATGTTATTGTAAAATTTTGACATTGGGTTATTAGTCGCACAACAAATGGTTCGGATAACTTGAATAAGGACTCGAGTAGTAGAGAAAATTTCGTCTGTTTGAAGGTGCTGTACTTCTGGTTCCTGGATTCTGCAACACCTTTTCAGCGCATGGGTAGCACTCATGGTCAACAATATTTTGTATATTTCATTTTCAAATGAGACTAATTACCAGTGCAGTATTAAGGAAAGTTTTTACTCAAAGTTTGGGTTACTATCATCCCATGGAGAGTAACCTGTTCAAAATTTCCTTATAAATTTACTGATGAAACTCGGCCCCAATCACACCTACAAAATATCTAGATTTTGAACCCAATAGTTTTTGAGATTCTAGGAGGGTTTTTGCCTATTTTTGCATGTTTTTCCGAATTGGCAGAGACCCTGTTGATTTTGTAAAGAAGAAATTAGTTTTAGAATCTTTTGCATAATTTTTATAGAAAGGTTACTGTAGTTGGCGTTAATTAATTGTTTTTATATAATTATTCTTTTTCTATGTAATTAGTAATCCTGTCACTGGTTCCTAGCACCACCTGACCCAAAAATTCCAACATTGACCAAATTTCGTAAAAACATTAATCCTAAATCTACGAAATCTATACCAGAGCATATGTGGTTGATTCATTAGCCTTTGGCTAATGCGGTTTGGCCTCAATGCGCCTGTTAACTATTTATCTTAGCAAAAGCTACCTAGTCAAACTATCTGACGAAAATATCCGACCTAATGTCCTATTCTTCCCTAACTTTAATGAAACCTAGGTTAATTTTACCACACCTTAAACTACCGTAATCCCCTACCGTAATACCTCCTCCACATAACCTAACGATACCAGTTTTAATATAAATATCTAAATTCTTCTAGAGTTTTTACTTCTTTTACTTTTATCCTTTTTCGTTTTTACCCTAAAATATTAAGAATTTCAGCATTTGCCATGTTGTTACTTTTTCATCATATTATTCTATATTTTTAAACAACTGATAACTTGGATATTTTCGTGTTACTGATTTTATCAATATCATAGTTACAATTCGTTTGTCGTTGTGTTGTTGTTCGTATTCCCATAAAGGGGCCACGCTTGTTTTTTGCCAGAAAAGGTATTCATTAGTTTTTTTTGTGTGTTTCAAATAAAATTACAAAAAGAAATCTACATTTTGTCATTTGCCCCTGACAATTTTAAGGCTGGTGTTTCTATACTTATGTTGCTCCTTTCAGGGTATGCTACATCTTTGGTACAGTGCACATTGCTGTAAGATTAAAGGACAATTTCCTTATATGATGGCTGTACATCTATGGTTGGTGCAAGTCTTTTTATCATTTCACTCTAATAGGTTTAAATCATCAGACACAGACACAAAATGAATTCTGCTTAATTCTGATCCGAAGTTTACTGCAACAATTCACACAGCAAGCATTATGATTAATCTTTTTCAGGAGAATGACATAGATTTTGTGGGGTTTGATTAGGTGGGGGGCTTGTATCATCCTTTTAGATCAGTTACTCAAAGGAATTGAACAAAGTTTATCAAGTAGATGATAATGCAGTTAAAATCATAAATCTCTGTTTTGCTACAACGTGTCCAAAAGGTTGCGGCCTTTTTGATATATTTTCTGGTTCCAATATTGAAATAATGAACCAACTTTATGAAAACACGAAAATGCCAAAAACAATTTATTGATTTTTGAACAATTTTCGGGATTTTGCTTTCTTTGGATCTATGTAGCTCCTCAAGGGGTACTCGAATCACGATGCTGCTTTAATATCTACTGTAGGAATGTGTGAACAAAAGAATAAAAAGATAAAATTCTGCAGCATGGTAGGTGAATGTGCTCGGGGTGCCTCTAAGCAGAATTTTTCTTAATTTTTGCTTCTAATTTCTGACTGTTCAAACTTTCTTGCAGAGTGTAAAATGTTTGCTTGCGAAACAATTAATACATCAAACTATAGTCTGTTAGTCATTTGATAATTCTACAGTATAGATAATTAATATATCACAAGGGGTGGACAGGGGCCACCTGGCAAATACGATGATTTCTATGAAATTTTCTTGAGTGCCTGTGCAGCTCCCAAAACGGTACAAAAATTTTGATGAAAATTTAACCAATGCAGTTAAAATGCATGAGCTACAATATAAGAAAATAAAATTCTGCGGCTTCCGATGGGACGGTGCTCGGGAGTGCCCATAAACAAAATGTTTTCAATTTTGACGGCTCGTTTTTGACACTTTAATCTCTATTAAAAAGTGTAATATGCAATTATTTACTGTAAACAATACATCAGAAGAGAGCTTATTCTCTCCTTTATAAAATGAATATTCATTTATCAAATAAGATCAATGCGGTCTCGAAATATAGCTTGGCTAGCAAGACCACTGAAAAATGCAAAAAAATCAACCATTTTCAAACTTTGGCATACTGTAGAATTTTCGTTTATAAGCAAAACGAATGGTACCATGAAACTCAGCGCCCGAAACTACCCAAAATATCTGATTTTGAGGTATAATTAATTTTCAACTTATCATAGGGAAAGTAGAACCTCTCAGAAATCGTGTCTTAAAGCTTTTACCAATTCGAAAACTTCATCGAAAAAGGATTGAATAGATTATTTGCTTTCCAGTTTTATTATTTATGAGCATTTAAAGAAAAATACACTTCAGAATCATCATTTTCAAAATGGCGTCAGAAAATAAAGAAATCAGTAGAATAAACCCCATAGTATGTTGATATGTTCTTTTCCGAAATGCCCTGATTGCTGTAGTCAACCTGAGAAACGCAGTTGTCCACTTCATGCAGATTCACTAACAGGTCTTGAGCCCCATTTGGAAAAAAGGGTCTAGAGAAATGAAAAATGGTAAAGTCAATTTGCTATTCAATGCTGAAGATTGAAACATTATATTATGTTGCAAGTCTGTCGTGCCAATAGGAAATGAACTATGAATGCATCGTCTCATTTTAACGTTGGCTGCCTGATTTATGGTTCGACGGCGATTCGTGTGCTACCGCACGTTTTTTGCTCAATCAGCTGGAGTATTCGAAAAAAAATTTAATTTGATGGCACTTCTAACGAGCAAGTTTATCAATCAGTCAATTCACATACCATGATTGTCAACTGACGACTCCAGCATATGGAGTTTCGGGAGTAGAGACAGGTGTACTCACACTTCGAAAAATATTTGGTCAACACCTCGAAACAGCGTCCGATTTCTTTTCAATCACCTTCTCATCATCATGTTTACTGTTCATCAATCTTGCTTAATCATAGTCCATGATTCTGATGTCATAAACTTCCACGTGCACACTAAATTTCCGAGCACCGCATCATCAATTGTTCGATGAGTAATAAATATGACTGCTCCGCATTTATTTATAAACAAGGATGTGGAAAAACATTCATTTTGCTGCGTCTAATCCTTTTATGCAAATTTAATTTTTAGGGTGTCTTTCTTAATGTTTGACGATTAGTCATCAAATCGAAGATTTTAAGAGGCTTTCAAAAGCATCCTATAGTCTTCTCTTTCGAAACTAGCTATCATTCACAGACACGACAAAAGCACTTTTTTCCTCGATCGCCTCCAAATTAATCAATTTTTTGCAGCGGTGCAACAAACACTTATACGATGTTCAGAGGCATGTGAAGCAGTTGAAGATATATGCATGATGATAAAAAAGGAGGCTCATTGTTCAGCGGTAAGCTAGCAGACATTTTCTGATCGATTTTTCCGCATCAATTGAACAGTAGATTTTTCTTGAAACTCTTTCGTGCGACTCAAAAGATAAAGCTTCGTTTTTCATAATGAGTAAACTTTCAGTGGATGGAGAGAGACGAAAGAGACTCCATTCCATCCATTGTCCCTATAGCAACAACGTTTTTCTAGTCTAGCTAAGGTATGTCGGATCGGGAGTTTTGCGGATGATCTGGTCCACTGATAAGCACTTTTGCAGGACCGTCTTTCTGGAATGTTCCGGTGATTAACGTTTATTAGAGGAATTACTGGTTCCGGGAATTGAGTAATCGAGTAATCAGCAATCTTGAATAATTACATACTATCGTCATGGAGTTATGTTGTGTATAGCTCTGGTACTGAAAGCTTGCAACTAAGCACTTCTTCAGGTGTTTGTTATAGAATTATATGAATCGTGATCCAAAATCCATTCCGCTCAGTGTGGATGTGTATGTTGAAAGTAATATAGCGTAAAATGCTGTCACTGAATTTTTACTGCGGGTGGCTGCACGCTAGAATTCAAAGCTATTTTTCAGCAAGTAGCTTGTCAACTCCGTCGTCTACCGAAGGGCTACAGTACACTGTTAGCTGAAATCACCTGAAATGAAATCACTGTTTCTTTGTCGATTTTTATTTCGTTGCTTGAAAATTCAGAAATTAGTAGTATACAGCCATGTAAAAGTTGTACGGACTATGCATCGAATCTTTGTTTTATGAGCTGCATCGTTTTTTGTGATAACCAGGAGAGACAAGAATATTTTCAATAACATATGTAGTTTTCGGAAATTATCAACATTTCGTTGATTGGACAAAATTTTTGCAGCTAATTGATAAAAAATCTGTTTTCTGGAAGTGATAATTTATTCTTCATGAAGACAAATGATTTTTATTGAAAATTGAACTTTCAACCTTTCTTTTTTTCGAATTCGTCTATTTTTCTGAAATCCGTCAAAGGCGATTAATGTAAAACATTATGTTTCATTGTGAGCCATGTCGTACATTTTTAGAAGCGGAAACAAATGTAAGTCTGGCAGGTAAATAAATGGAGCGATTTTTATCTAATGCAGAAAATGGGATTACAGATCAGCTCTGGTTACTGTAGAGCAGCTTTTCCAAGCAAGTTTCACTTTTAGACCAACCTGTTATATGATCCCATGGTGTAACTATAAAAATCAAAACAAAATCCACGAGATGCTCTGAACGTATATTGAAAAAACATATAATTATTGTGTACTGTACTTGTAATATTGAAAAGCTTTTCAAGGATGAATTCGGCCTGATACATTTCAAGGGAAAAATGAAAAAAAATTTGCACTGCAAAATTCGACTATCATGGCAATCAATCTAGGTTTTTGGTAGAAATTTCTTAAATTTCCGGAAACTAGTGAATTTTTCGATCCGGGATGCCAAATTTGATTTATAAAAATTAGTGATTATAATTTTTGGGGCGCATTTTTGCGAAACTTAAAAAAAATATAATGAACAGATTTCAGATTCTCTTCATCACAAGTTTTGTATTGGCCTGCTAGTAGATACCGACGTCCGGACATATGTGTTTCCAAAAATGATAAGAGACTTCAGTCGCTGTGCCTCCATACGGACTTCTTATCAAAATTATTTGTAGTAATTTGCAATTTTCGTTTACCTTATTCTGTTTGTTTAGGGCTTTCCTGTCGGAATGTTGTAGTCCACATTGTGGTCAATGTGATGACTGGAGGAAAATCATGGTTTGGCCATATGTGATGTCAATATGTTCATATTTTTTACGGTTAATTGATATGCACTTTTTAGGATCAACTCGGTCGAAAAATATTGTCAAAATTTTATCGTCACAAAAGTTTTTTGAAAAATTTTTCGATTTTTTTTACGACTAATTTTCTCGAGTTAGTCGATATTCACTAATTGTAATGATATTCGTTATGTACGAACTCGTTGTAGTTTAATATGAATTTGACCCCAGAAAGGTGCAAAATTGTCATCTACTTTACATTGTGGATCTGTTCCTTGTATAGAGCACACCTTGTTGGTGCAAAAACTATTATTCTTACACGAATCTAGCATTGAGTATCTTGAAAGTGAAGAATACTGGTCTGCTTTCGAGTTTTCTTACCATAGACAATTTTTTATGGGTTGGGGTCGTACTTTTTCTACATTTTGTCATGGAAAGTTGGCCCTGAATTATATATATATATATATCTATAGGGTTTTGTGTTTGAGAGATCCGGTGGACCTCCAGTGTTCATTTTGTCTAATCACATTCGGATATGAGTTCAAGATTTTATCAATGTCAACAGGTCCTCTAGTCGTAAGATGGTTTAGAAGTGAACACAGCAATGAAGTGACTGTGATTCCAGAAATATTCGAGTATGAACTTTCCAAGCCAAAAATCTTATGCTACGTAATTCGCTGGGAAGTTGGAGTTCATAAATTCTATAGACCATAATTTTGCTTGAAAAGAAAGATTTGAACAGTCAGACAGAGTATTGAACTCGGGCCACTAAAAGCTAGTTTCTAAAATTTGAGAAAGAGCTTAACAAAACACGTAATATTTTTAATCCCATTGTGACGTAAGATAACTATTCTGAAGTAGTATATGATGAATAAGTTTCTCGAGAATTTTTTAAATTACTCATGATTTAGTATACGTATAAAGTTTTCAGGACACAACAAAATTCTAAAATGGTCATAAACTTGTGAAAATAGAATTTTATGTTTCAATGAGTAAAAATTTTGCTTAACTTCTATTTATTATGGCTAACTTCTTCGTCTCTAGAGTGGACTATAGATGGGATGTGCGCTTTCATTGTTATATAAAGTTACGTATACGTTGCAGAGATATGAGTGCGGAAAAAGATTCTAAAATTTGAATAATCGAGGGGCATGTGTTCCAAAATTTTTCCGAGTATTAGATAGAAAGCTTAGCATTACTTAGCTTAGCTCTGCCCGAACAGCAGCTTGCAATTTTTTCGCCTATAGTCTGATCCGAACGTCCTGATTTTTAGGTGAATTCAAGTAATCCTGGCATCCTGCGACATGTGTTGCAGGATGCCAGGATTGCAGGGTGATGATGGATTTTTCAGTTATTTCTATCCAAAAATATGAGGCGTCACTCATAACTCTATTAGTATTTTTACTCGTAACGGTTCGAAGTTCTCTTCTCTGAAAATTTTTTATATCGGACAAAGATTGTTATGGAAGCTCTAGAAAATCCGGGCACATTTTGCAGAAAAAAATTTCTGTGAAAATATGCTGCACCTCAGGATCTATGAAGCGTCCATTGAAATGCATTTATCTGTAACAAACTTTGGTGGTTAAAAAAACCATGTTTTGTTGACTACATATGACTGTCGTCACCAACCGAGGCTTGGGGTTTCATACCCGAATAATCTATACCCCGCTGATCCATGCAACAGAAATTCAAAATCCTTGGTTGTTCTCAATCAATATTGAGCACATTATATATTGAATTTTAGAAATTTTTACGATATGATCAGAAATTCGAATTATATTACAGAATGTTCTCATTTTTTAACGACATCTTCTTCGACGTCAAAAACGAAATGCGTTAAAATCATAACTATTAGTTTTGCCTCGATCTTCCTCACGAATCTTCGAACACTACAATATGAAACTTCGACACTTAATTAATGTAATTTGGGTACTGCTCAGCGATTCATGATCAAAATTTGGTTAAAGCTTTTCGTGACTTCTAATGCATCCATATGTCTCTTTTGGTCATCCTCGAAATGGTGAAGTTTTTATCTATGTCACAACCTTCCTGGATGATCATCAACATTTACTCAGTTGTACTTTTTTACGTAATGCTTAAACATTATAAGCCGTGTCAATAAATTATGCATTCATAACGAACTTTTTTCTGTATTTTTCGAGAGCTCCGTGACGTTTCCCTTTTCCCGTGTAGTGCGCCAATTCCATCTACCTTGTGCCATTTTTTATCCTAATAAGGCGCGACTTTAGGTCCAAATCGTACCAAAATAAACAAAGATTATTGGCTAGTTCATTTAATCGAATATTTCAAATGGAGGAAGGTTTATCATTTTGCCTTGCATGGTGTTTGTATTTTTTCGATATGGCTTGTGAAATGGTTGCGACAGCAAATGAGGATTTTAAAAGCATTTTACGGACGAATCGCCTTCAACTTGCATTAGTTTTATCAAAGACACGAGACTGATTTATGCATATTTTTTGCTTTCAATCGTGCAATGTCTTTGAACTTTGTCCGAAGTTTTGCTTTGCCATCCTGCATTTTACATCAACTGTAATGTCTCATTCAAAATTCCCAGTTTTGAATTTTTGTCCCCTCAACAGGGTTTGATACTCAAATGATATGAAGGGTTATTCCTCTATAACGGCTAAACTTTTTTGTTACAGTCCGAAGAATCACGGGAGTACAGAGAAAGGAATTACAAAAATTACTGAGTTCTACAATTTTCGTAATTGAAATTGTGTCATTGGGAACAATTTCATGCTACTAAGTTCAATTCAAGCTCCTGCGTGATGAACTTTACTCAAAGCACGAACTTTGAACCCCTGCCGAAGATATCAATTATGAACTGCCAATTTTTCTAGAATGTGGTTGTTGGCAATACTCAAATCTCAACCAGCAGAGTTACAGAAATCACTCCTAAATTAATAGATTTTGGATCAGTAAAATCCCAATTTTTTATTAAATTTTCAAAATAATGGATCAAGATATTGCATATTCTTCGTCGATTTATCAATCCTGACCATCATGAGAATCTCTACACAGTCATTTCCATTCGAAATGTCTCTGCTATTTTCGTCATTTTTTGTGTCGCGATAGTCACATGATCTCGATGACCATGCCGCTTTCATGTTATGTTATTATATTCGGTCATCTCTCGTATATCCTTCAAAAATAATGTAATGGAATGATATGATATATAAAACAGATTTTTTCTTAAATCTTTTTGAGTGAAGTCATGAACCAAAACAGTGTATACATTGTTCTGGTCCGCGACACATGGACAGCAGAAAAATTTGGAATGAACACTTTCTCCAGATATCGACTTTCATAGTCACAGCAAGGCGCCGAAAAGTTTTCATTATGGCTTTCAGTGTTTCCAATTTTTCAGACAATATGCGACAATTTTGGCCAATTTTACAGTGATTGCTACTTCTGGTCATTATTTTACATACGATATTCATGTTATGCCATTAAGTTGACAATCATTTTTTCGGTTTCTACTATGGTCACATTCGTTATGCCGACCTTATGAAAATGGGTTCCACTGTACGCAAATTTTTTACCTGCTTTTCAACAAATGACGAAAATCGTCGGGAAACGCGGCCGACGACGAAAAAATCGCCATGCTGCAAAGGGTCGTCGTCCGATTCTCCGTACCCGAATCATTCCGATTCGCCATATTCGCCGCCGTCCGTAAACGTCTCGCCCTCCAATCAACATAATTTTTTGCCGACATTTTTGGCTGACGGTGACGGCCAATTGATCGTCGACGATCATTGCGTCATTTTAGAACCGAATCCTCATTGGGACTGCCGTGATGAACAAATAACTTTAGAACAAAATACACCCATGGTCGGGCAAGCGAGATCTGACGATTCGAGATCTCAGCCTCCGCCGCCCCCTTACGAAAGAGACACAAATTTGAACAGACGCTATAGCCCACCTCCAGCTTATTTCGAGGCCATCATGGGGAATCCGCAGGTCGGAAACCCTGTTTAAACCAAAAATGAAAACGTTGATTTTACAGTACGTTTTTTAAGTAATTATTTTTGATCTGAAAAGTATACAAAAAATGAGGTTTTACGCGATAGGCAAAAAGAATGTATCGGTTCCACGGACTTGTTTGAGTATCACAAGCCACTATGTTAACGGAACTCCGTCACAAACCGTATAGGTTTTGTACGACCGAGGGACAAACTGGACGATATTTTAATCTCGTCCGGAAAAATGTCCATTTTCCCATTCCAAAATAATCCTTCCAAACTCGGTCTACGAACTAAAAAAGTTTCTGTTGTGATTTGCAAAACATGGTCGGAACCTATTTTTGGCGTAAACCCTGAATCGTATACCCCTTTATATATGATATTTTTTAGCTTTATTGTTTGTTTTTAGTGTTCGTGTTTTTATACATTATTTATTGTTTGTTTCATCACGCGTAGGTTTATAGAAACTCACGGGTCGAAAATATAATTCTACTGGAATATTTCAACTAAATTCCTGTGAAATGGCTATCGAATTTTCGAAATCATATGATGACGTTTCAGTGTTAAATTGGCGCTTATTTCTTAGAGCAGTAAAGAAGTTGGAATAGTTTTGAATTAGTCGAGCCTTTTGACCTGTATACTGTCGTCACAAATTTGAATGCAGCGTTTCGTTGCCATTTTTTTCTTCGGCTCCAGCCCACCGTTTTTTTTTCCTCAAATGGGGTCTTTTGAGGAAAAAAAATTTCGAAATGAGGAAAAAAATTTTGGGTATGGTTCTCATTGTGGAAAAAATTTTGGGGAACTCTAAACCGAAAAGATGCGTTTTGGTGGACTTTAAAAGGTCAAAATCTCGAAATTTTCCGGCGCTTCGCGCCATACCTGTACTTGGGGGGGGTTGGGGGGGGACCCCCCCCCCAACTTGGCCAACCCAGTACCCAAAATCATTTACCGGTATTACTGCGTCTGGTTCACACCCACCCTATAGCGTTAGCAACACAAAAGGTACCTACAGTAAACGTAGTAGCATATTGACGTCATACGATAAATGCAAGTACTTGTTAATCGCGTTGTTTGCGCGCGAAATTCAAAGCAGCTATTTGGTTATGCATCGCGGTTTCCGACGCGATGACCAAAATTTAGTCAATCTTTGACCCGAGTGACCTAAATGCTAACTTTACGAGTATAATGCTTGTGTTATATTTTGAAGAATAATGAACAAAGCAATTATATGTTGTGCTGTGTTAAATCGAGATTCAGACCAGTGGTCCTCTGAATGACCAGTGGTCAACCAAGTGACCAGTGGTCACTCGGTTGACCACTGGTCATTCAGAGGACCACTGGTCTGAATCTCGATTTAACACAGCACAACATATAATTGCTTTGTTCATTACTATTCTTCAAAATATAACACAAGCATTATACTCGTAAAGTTAGCATTTAGGTGACTCGGGTCAAAGGTTGACTGAATTTTAGTCATCGCGTCCGAAACCGCGATGCGTAACCAAATAGCTGCTTTGAATTTCGCGCGCAAACAACGCGACTCCCAGGTATTTGCGTTTATTGTATGACGTCAACATGCTACTATGTTTACTGTAGGTACCTTTTGCGTTGCTAACGCTATAGGGTGGGTGTGAACCAGACGCAGGTAATACCGTTTTTTGGCCTTTTTTGGGAAAAAATTTCGACTTTTTCCTACCCCCCCCCCCCCAACTGGTCGGAGGTCTTACAGGTATGCTTCGCGCCGGTCATGGGTATAATTATAGCTATATTCTATCAGGCGCGGCCGTTAGCATATCTACTTCGACTTACTAATTAATGCTCAACAGTTTCTATCAATCAAGTTAGCTCGTTTCATTTTCTAATCGTTTACAGTCAATCATGTCGCCGAAAATAGAGATTTTTCATCAAGTCTCTCAATTTTTTCTCTCGATGATTGGAATTTTTTAAACGTTTGCAATCTAAACTTCTGCGTTTATTGAAGGTGAAAATTGAAGACATTACTCTAGAACGCGATTTTAAAACATTTGTTCACGAATTATCTGTTGGAGAGATTTATTTTTCAGCGTTTTAGAATACAAAAACCCGAAAATTTTTCCGGCGCTTCGCGCCGGAATGGGAAGCAAATTACACTTCATCAGTCTGATTTTAATTTATTTCCCAACGTTACGAAGGTTCATTTTCCAGCGTTTCAGAAAGTGAAAATCAACTAAATAAAATTAGATGATTCTAATCGGAATCACAGAAATGTTGATAGCTGATAAATTCATGAGCACTCTATCGTTAACTTTCTTTATCCGCTCCTATAGAACACCAATATATTCTTCATGAGCTCATTTTGACTAACATTACCAGAATTTTCTCAATTTTTTTCCTCATTTTTGGAGGTTTCTGACTACAAATACAACAAAATGCTTGGGTATGCTCCTAAAATGCATAAAAAAGCATCCGTAGCCACATTATAAGCGTTTTTAAAAATGTGGAAAATTTTTGGAAAATGAGGAAAAAAAATTTGGGTTCGGTTCTCATGTGGAAAAAATCTTCGAGGAAAAAAATGGTGCTCCAGCCCAGCGTTTTTTTTTTTTGTGCACGGACATTTGTGCCAATTGGCACAAGAGGCCAAAACAATTTGTGCCAATGGCACAAAGTTTTTTTTCCTACAAGAAACATACTGAAAACTGCGGAAAGGTTTTATGCCAAAATTTTGATAAAAAGTTAACCTTCAACGCAGCGTTTTTTCTTTGTGCGCGGCAGCGTTTTTTTTTGTGCACGGACATTTGTGCCAACTGGCACAAGAGGCCAAAAAAATTTGTGCCAATGGCACAAAAAATTTTTTTCTATTAGAAACATACTGAAAACTGCAGAAAAGTTATAGGCCAAAAGCTTAATAAAAAGTTAGCATTTCACGCATTAATTTTTTTGTAAAAATTTTGTCCAACCTATTTACATTTAACCATGTCATTGAGATAAGAATTGAGAAAAAGCTGTGCAAGTAGCTCACGACGACTCGAAGAGAAATGGAATGCTGAGAAAATTCAAATAACTCTAGAATGATTCAGGAAGTTCAAATTGATTCAATTTTCGACTACGGACGGATCTATCTTATTATAAATATTTAAGAACAATGTGAAGACTATAGTGAAAATAAAGTCGAAAATTGTGTAAATTTTTGGTCAGAACAATGTACCATTACCAACGATTATCGAATTTTCTATTTGAATGAATCAAGCTCAAAATGTTAGGATTTCAGTTTAAAATCCGAATGTGACTGAATGAACAGCGAAAAATTCAGAATTTATTTCCATTCATCATTCATTAATAGCCTATAAATTTTTTTGCTGCAACGATGCTGATACACTGTTCGAAGATAACTCGTTCGCGTTCGGGTCGTCAAATACGAGTGTAGATATAATATTATATTCATCATTGACTCGGCGCAAAGCGCCGAAATTTTTTGCATTTTTGGCCCCTAAATCGTCTAAAAATCAGTTAAATTTAATCTTAAACAACCAAAAATTTTGTGCCAATTGGCGCAAACGCTCAAAATTTTTTAAGCCATTCCAAATTTTTTTGTGCCAAAAACCATGTTTTGGCCCTTAAAAAAACACTGCTCCAGCCGCTGTTTTTTCTCCTGGGTGGGGCCCTTTCTCCAAATGGGGAAAGAGGTCAAGATTTTTTCCCCATTTTCCCCAAGTCGTTATTTTCGCTTAAAAGTGATCACAGACGCTTGATTCAGGTATTTTTATGCTTTTTCAAGCCTTCTGGTGTTTTTATAGCCATTAATTTATCAATATTGAGGAAAAATTCAATTTTTCGAGTTTAAAGTCAAATCTACAAGCATTGTGGAAAAAATTTTCCAGCAAACTACCCAAGAGCATAATGACGTTGAATCACCGTTTTTTCCACGAGGATTTTTTCCACATGAGAACCGGACCCAAAATTCTTTTTCCTCATTTTCCAAAAATTTTCCGCATTTTTAAAAACGTTTATAATGCGGCTACGGATGCTTTTTTTATGCATTTTAGGAGCGTACCCAAGCATTTTGATCTTTTAGAGTCAGAAACCCGCAACAATCAGGAAAAAATTGAGAAAATTGTTGTTAGGTTAGTCAAAATAAGCTGATGAAGAATATATCGGTGTTCTACAAGAGCATAGAAAGCATTTTAACATCAAATTTTTCATGAATTTATCCGCTATAAACATTTCTGTTGTTCCGGTTAGGATTATCTAATTCTATTTAATTCTTCGTCCTCAGCGGAGCGCCGGAAAAATTTTTGTATTTTCACTTTCTAAAACGCTGGAAAATAAATCTTCACAACGTTGAGAAATGTATTAAAATCAGACTGATGAAGTGTAATTTGTCCCCATTCCGGCGCGAAGCGCCGGAAAAATGTTCGAATTATTTTAAGCGCTGGAAAATAAATGTCTTCAATTTCAATTTTCAATAAACCCGGAAGTTCATGTTGCAAATGTTTGAAAAATTCCAATCATCGAGAGAAAAAGTTAAGAGAATTGATGAAAAAGGTTTTTTCGGCGGAATACTGACTGATAACGATTAGAAAATGAGACGAGCCAACTTGATTGATAGAAACTGTTGAGAATTAATTAGTAAGTGGAAGTAGACATGCCAACGGCCGCGCCTGATAGAAAATAGTGATTATTATACATCTGACCGGCGCAAAGCGCCGGAAAATGTTGAGATTTTGAGATTTTAAAGTCCACCACGACGCATCTTTTCGGTTTTGAATTCCCCAAAATTTTTTCTACAATGAGAACCATAAGGTAAAGTGGGGTGACTTTGATCAGGGGCGACTTTGATATCGATGGTTAAGTCTTCTATGATGACAAGTGAGAGCCCGAAAAAGCGGTCGAGAAGATAGTAAGGAGAGTATAAATTTCTGAAAGATACCACCATGAAGCTTTTCAATTGATTTTACGTTAGGAAAGAAATAATCGCATCAAAAAGCTTAGAGACTTAACGTATTGATCATGCCTGTAAGAGGTCCGACCAGTTGGGGGGAGGGTACTCAAAATTTCCAGGTGTGGGTCCCAACATATCCAAAATTTTGAGGGGGTCAACAAACCCAAAAAGTCGAGAAAATTTCGCAGATTTTTCCAAAAAAAAAAGGTCGAAAAAGACACTTTTTTCTTTTTTTTTCCCATTTTCCGAGTTTGGGGGAGGGGTTTGGGTATAGGGCTGACCAAGTTGAGGGTGGGGGTTCCGACATTTGGGTATATAGTTCGACCAAGTTGGGGGGTGCGGGTCCCCCCCCCCCCAATTAAAGGTATGGTATTCTTTCTCAAAAACTGCGTCAATGAATAAATGCGAATCTTCATTAAATATCATGATAAAATATTGAAGATTACCAATTAAAACATGAGATAATACGTTTAAGATGATGAAGTATTATAGATTAAGTGATAAATGAAGGTTGACATGCTAAAAGACCCGCCTAAGCTACATAATAATGATAAAGTTATTCATCGCGAAGCGCCGGAAAATTTTGAGTTAGGTAATGATCTTCTAAAAGGCACCGAAATACATCTTTTCTGTGTCCCATCGCCAAAATTTTTTTCCTCAAATAGGGGAAGACCCCGAACTTTTTTTCCCTTTTCCGAGTTTTTTTTCCCCAAGCACGATTTGGGGAAAAACGGTGGATCCAGCGTCAATGTTTTCTCCTCTAATGCGGTTTTTTGAGAAAAAAAAGTTGGAAACGAGGGAAAAAATTTTTGGGCATAATTTTTTATTGTGGAGAAAATTTTGATCAATTAAAAAAATCGAAAAGATGTATTTCGTGAACTTTAGATAAGGTCAAAATCTCAGAATTTACTGGCAAAATTACATTGAAGTCATCATTCTAGGCTGTAATTTTAGAGCTTCTATTCGGGAATGTTTGTAGCAGAGATTCGTTTTCGAGCGTTTTAGAATATTGAAACTCGAAAGTTTCATTATTATTATCATTTCCATGACCGACGCGGAGCAGCGGAAAAGTCTCCGGAATCTGGAAAGGAAATTCTATAACCAGTCAAAGGTGCCGTCAGGCTCTTGGTTATACTGTATATGTAGAACTTGACAGGAAAATTCATTTGCGCAGATAGAAATTGGGTTGGTGTGTGCAAGACTGCCTAAAGCAAAGCACGTGCTAGATCAACCTTACTTATACTTCATTACTCCAGAAAAAAGTATAAGCTGGCTACTAGAGATGAAACGGGTACCCGGATCCGTGTTAAGCCGGGTATACACTTACCCGTACGCACGTGCGCCGCCGATTTTTGAGCGGGCCCCGCAATTCGCGACCCGGAAATTGAACGCACAATCGTGCGCCGCATTGCGGGTGCCGGGCGAAAAATTTGCGGGACCCAATAATTTTGCGCATGTGGGCAAGTAGAAACCCTTTCTACTTTTTCGCACATCTGTAATTCATGCGGATCAGGAACCACCGCCGCAGTACAGTAAAATATTGTTTTTTGCCCATGGCGCACGATTGTACTTGATTTTCGAGCTCCCCGTTGGCGCGATGCAATCGCATGCGAATATTTTTAGCTTGTTACTGAAACGGGGGGAAAACTTTGGACTGTTTCCCAAGTTTGGAAAAACATTTTCGGATGCACGGTGGAAAATTCGAAAAATATTACGCGCTGAAAATACATGGCTACTGTGCCTGGCGCGTTTTAAAAGGCAATGTCATACGTTCGGGGTAGGGGCACCGTTTTTTCCCCTCAAATGGGGTGTTTTGAGGAAAAAAATTTTGGGTATGGTTCCCATTGAGGAAAAAATTTTGGGGAATTCAAAACCGAAAAGATGCGCTTTGGTGGACTTAAAAGGGTCAAAATCTCAAAATTTTCCGGCGCGGCCGTTAGCATATCATACTTGTAAACTATCGTTTTTTGCTCATGGCGCGCGATTTTACTTGATTTTCCAGCCCTCCCTCACACCCGTACGCGTACGGTTAAGTATATTCAAATGCGGCCCGCAATGAGACCGCATGCGCATTTTTGGCTGAAGTATATTTTGACAACCCGCATTTTGGCCGCACATTGCCAGGTCGCAAAACTGCTCCGCACGTGCGTACGGGTAAGTATATACCCGGCTTACCCAGAACTTTTCAGGATCCGGATCCGGAAGAACCATTTTCAATTACCCGGATCCGGATAATGCCAAATGAAGTTTAGACATAACTGATGATAATTAAGTATTGACACTAAGGTAATGCATAAGGTAAGGTAAATATTTATTTGATTGATTTAATGATAACAGTCTTAGTATTTAAAATTTATTTTTGGTAAATTGTATTTCAAAAATAGAAGTTTTTCATCAGTTTCACCAGATAATCTGTTTCTTTTTGGTGAATAAACGATGCCAGCGCCGCTGAACAACTGCTCCGAGGAAACACTGGTTGCTGGGGCGGCTAAAAAACGATGAGCAATCTGTGTCAATAAAAGGAATTCAGTTTTTCTAGCTTTCCACCAAAGCAAGGGATCGCAAGTCGCTCGTTTTTCTTTCAAATATAGCGTTATTTCCTGCAAAACCCTTTCTCATCAAAAGTATATTTCATCCAAATTAGATGATATTACTTTTCTAACAGGATTTTCATCTATATCTTCTTCTGCACTTCCCTCACTGCTGCTAATGGCTGCTAAATAATCGTTGAATTTTAAACGTTTTTGTTTTTGGCTTTCAATTGGCTTCTTGTTGGTCCGATTAGAATTAGAATTAGAAAATATTATTTTGTAACAAAATTCATGCAACCTACCTTGGAAACAAAGCAACTTTGAATGAGAAGTTGGCTCTTTGCTGTTCCCGTTTGGTTTTCTTGGCATCTATAGGATGCAAACCTGAATATTTTGTAATATCAGAAGTCTTATTGAAACCTTATTACCTTCATCGGTTTTATCAGCGCCCATTTTTATTTTCATTTCACTATGCAATTTTGGGTGAATTGCTTTCAAATGCTTGTTTAAAGCACTAGTGCTTCCTTTTGAAGCCGAAATTCCAACTTTTTTACCACTATTTTCTTTGCAGGCCTTGCAAATAGCATAATCATCGTCCTGCCTTTCAAAATATTCCCAAATACGACTATAAGTGTTGTAAGGCATTGCTGTGAATATAAACTCTAAATTGTTATATCAATTTGTATTAGTACAACTATTGGAATCATAAAATATGGTTTGTCACAAAAAAAAGTAGATCAGACTTGGATGAGGATAAAATTTTTATTCAATATTCACAACTTTACATTACATAAGTTAGTTGATTTACCAGATCTTATCTGATAAAAAATTCAACTGAATCATTCAAAGACACATGAATAAATGTCTGCATAATCCCAAAAGATGTATATTATTACTACCCGGAAAGCATTTTCAATTACCCGGAACCGGATGGAAGCAGGTTGATTACCCGGATCCGGAACCGAATGGAGGCAAGTTGATTACCCAGATCCGGAAGATTGAAAATCTTGGATCCGTTTCATCTCTACTGGCTACCACTTTTGTCTGGTAAAGGGAAACCTGACGCACTTCGGGTCTGTTTGTGGGGGATAAAGTGAAACCTTATGCACTTGAAGTCTGTCTGCAGGGAAGGTAGTGCGTATAAAGTGATACATCGTTACTTTTATTGGTTATGCGGTTTTCTTTCCGCAAATGCATGCGTTTTAAAACAGAAAATACGGAAAATTTTCCAGCGCTTGGCTCAAAATTTCAAATGATTTGTAATTCTTGGTATTATTTCCAGTCCGCAATTGGAAAATGTCGTTCTAGCCTATGCGTTAGCTTTTAAACACCAACATATTATGGTTAAATAATTGATCTTGTATTGTTTTTGACAAGGAAAAGAAAGATTTTTCCCAGAAGTTTTTGCGGTCTTTATAAATTTTCAACTTTCGTGAATTTTTCTTTGAACTTTATGAATTTATTGACTCAGTGGCCGATTAATTTTACTCGTCGAAAACAAAAGTTAATAAGAATTAAAAAGAAGTATTTGCTGAACCACTAAATAGATAACGAAAATTTTACGTAAGTCCTAAAAAAAGTAAGGAAATGTGCCGATATCAAAAATCACAAATTGAACATTGTTGAAAAACGGAAATAAAACAAAAGTTTAAGCGTAATATTAATTCAAAATGAACAAACTTACAGTAACGATAAATTCGATTTTTCTAGGAAGCGCAGGTAACAAAATGTATAGAATTTAGTGATCGTACGCAGGGTTCATACACAACCTGGAAAACCTGGAAAACACAGGGAATTTTTTTTCAGGTCTGGAAAACCTGGAAAACACAGGGAATTTTGTGGAAAAATAATTATTTTGTGTTGAAAAGTAGAGGAAAATCGTCAAATTTTTTCGCCGCGCTGCGGCGAGTTTTCTTATTCGACTATGCACATTGAAAGTGAAATTGCTTAAAATCATCGAGTATTTGAGTTTTCAACTTCAACTTTTAATTTAGCCGTTGAAAACCATTTAGGTTTTCAACTTCAACTTTTAATTTAGCCTTTAAATTATTACGTCAAAGTCAGCGTCCCAATTAGATTGTAAGGGTAATATTCGAGAAAACATTCAAACTCCTCATTTATGCCAGAAAATTGGAGACTAATCAATAAAACGTTTTCGGCTATATAGAGCATTCATATTTGCGAGCGAAAAAAATCGAGTCTGGTCAGGGTGTTTTAAGGTTAATTAGGAGCCATGGCTTCTAAAAACTCTGAGTGATTCCTAAAAATTTAGGGGCACAAGCCAACATGGCTTATAAAAATTAGACACTAACGACCCTTTTGATTGGGTGAGTTTCCTGTCCGGAGATGCATTCTTATGCGTTTTTAAGAAAACATATCGAAAATTTTCCGGCGCTCCGCGCCGGATTTCAAGTCACTTATGATTCTTGTTATCATTTCTGTTGTGCGGTTGGAAAATGTCGGCCTAGCTTACGCTGGCTTATAGCTTTTAAACATCAGTATGTTATGGATGAATGTTTGACCTTGTATTGTTTTTTCAGATATTTGACTAAAACCTAGATTTTTCTAGATTATTTCCACAAAATCATTTTGTGGTTCCTTAGAATTTTCGACTTTCGTGAAGATAACTTTTTGCATTGGGAAAATGATTAAGCGTGGGACAATAGCAGAGGATCTTCTGTCTGAAAAAGTCATTCAATTCATTGCTGCTTGCTTAATTTTTGAATTTTAGTTTGCCTGACTGAAAACATGTTGAATTCAATGAAAAATTAAACTTGTCAGGCAGGAAATAGATATTAAAAATGGTCATTTTCCAACGATATAGAATATCAAAATCCAAATTTTTTCTGATGCTCTGCACCGCATTAATTACCGATCGATATCCGAGTCCGAAGTAAAATATCTATCACACTTTTTCATGGTTTATACCAGTGTTTTTTTGCACTGTGCAAAACTTTTTCCGCTCGTGCAAAACTCAGATTTTTTGCACCGTGCAAAAAAATATTTATTAAGTGTGAAAAAAATTTGGTGTTTTCATTTAGAAAAGATGGAATTCGGTGCATTTTAGTAGGTGCAAATCTCAAAATTTTCCGGCGCTTCGCGCCGGTTATAACTTTAATAAGCATTATTATTTATTTCCTAACGCAGGCGCAGCTTCTAGCATGTCTATACCTTCACTTATTACTTAATCTATTTTCATCATCCTAAACGTATTATCTCATGTTTTAATTGGTAATCTTCAATATTTTATCTTGATATTTAATGAAGATTCACATTTTTTCCTTGACACATTTTTTGAGAAGGATCAATACGTAACTTTTTGAAGCGATTATTCCTTTCTTAACGTAAAATCAATTCGGAAGCTTCATGGAAGAAGTTTTCGGAAATTTCTACTCTTTCCTTCATATATATCTTTTCGGCCAAGTTCATGAGAGTTAACGAATAAATTACTGGTTTAAAAATTTTTCAAATAATTAAATTCTAAAAATTACGACTTTGAACACTGAATTCAAATCTAATTCTTGAAATAAATGTTCAGAAAATTGATTTTCTAGTGTCGCTGAATGTCAATACCGAAAAAATTTTTCCGGCGCTTGGCGCCGGAAACATTACTATCTTTTTTGGGCTCTCACTTGTCATCAAGAGGACTTAACCGTCAATTTCTCGTGTAATTCAAAGTCATTATGTGCGAAAGCCCAGTGACGAGAAAAACACTGATGTGGAAAAAAATTTGACTTCTTTATTTGTGGAAGAAAAGTTTGTGGAAAAATGTGACTATTTATTTAGCGTACAAAAAATTTTTTGGCGTGCAAAACTTTTTTGGTGATTTTTTTGCACCGTGCAAAACAGCTCGTGCAAAAAAAACACTGGTTTATACGTTGGTTTATATATATCATAAATAATTATGATTGGTAAATTACTGGCTCTTGATATACGAAAACGTTAGAAAAATGTATTAACGCTTCCACCAATCAAATGGTGAAAAGATCACGATTGATCATCGGTAGCTGCATAAGAATGTGCTGAAAAATTGATTTTCCAACGTTTTAGAGGCCTCGGAATCAGAATTTTTCGGCGCTAGGTTGCGCAATAATTTGAAATAAATTTTTTGATTTAGTACTCTATTTTTGATTATACTTTAGCTCACACATATTTCTATTATTCAGTATTTTTCTTCAGGATAGTATATTTCATCATAATAAAAACCTGGAAAAATTGTATTTGTCAACCTGGAAAACCTGGAAAACACAGGGAATTTTTTTTCTCCAACTTTGTATGAACCCTGGTACGGGGTCCCCGACCCCGAAAGAAAAGTCGGGGATCCCCGTCTTTTTAACCCCGACCCCGAAAAGAAAAACTGAGTCGGCGTTGAACGTTTTTCGGAGTTACACTTGCACTTTGAAATTTTTTTTCCATAAAATGAGTCAATTTGGTTCGGACGAGAAGTGAATACTGTTAAACTTCGACAAGTCTGGGCGAGTGCTGCTGAGTATAGGTACTATACAGCATAGTTTAAGTCTTTGGCAGTTTTTCTTATGCCGTTCTGTCGCCCATGAGTTGATTTATCTGTTGCAGATTAACTGTCCCTATTTATTTTCAATGCAAATTGTCCACGAAATGTGTTCTCAATCTTAAATGAAACTGCTGTCGAAAAATGCGAATTGACTTCTCTTTATTCTGTGTCTGTTCTGTGTTCATGTGTTCTTTGTGTGTGTTTATTGTTCTATATCTGTTCTGTGTTCTATTAATTGAAATGGCACAACAAATATTGAGAAAGCATATGCGTAACTAACTGTTTTTTGTTAAGGTTAACGTTTAATTTCACTTTGCTATTATGCTAAAAAATCGACCCCGACCTCGAAGGTTCGGGGATAAGTGCAACCCCGACACCGAAGAATTTTGACCCCGTAAGTTCACTAATAGAATTAACGATTAAAATGATTAAAACATCATCAGCATTTACCTTTACAGAGGATAAGTCGCAATGTGCAATTGAGTCAGAAATTTTTGATTGCCGACTATTCATCGAAAAACGATGAGAAGCTATATTTTTTCAAATTTTCGTTCCTCTGAAGATTTCGGCTTTTAAAATTGAATTTCCTGATTTAAGAGACAAAAAGTGAAAAAGCTGTCAATGCTAACTTTGTCGGCGCCGAAAAATTTCATTTCGAGACTAAAAATCGGGAAATTCATTTTTCAGCTCTTCTTCTGCAGCTAATCGATCGTGGTCTTTTTGCCATTTGGCATAGAGGTTTCCTCCATTTTACCAATCGTGATCAGAAATCAAAAGAAAATAACCTCAAATGTTTTAAAGCATAAAAAATGCGGCATTTTGTCTCTGATCCAATGAATTGCGGCGTATAGGAGAGGTAAAAATTTGTGTTTTGATATTGTAAGAGGCTGAAGAATGAAGCTTCTCTACATTTATCCTCCAATAAAGATTTGATTTTTGAGTGAATTCAATCAGTTTTCAGTTGGGTGGGAAACTGAAAATGAAAAATTAGGCAAGCAACCAATAATTTAGATAAAAAGTTTATGTTTACGAAAGTCAAACTTCTTAAGGATCGCAAAAAGACTTTTGTGGAAATAATCGGGAAAGATCTTATTTTTTTGATTACGTCAAAAAGAGTACAGGATCAAACGTTTATCCAGAATACGTTGATGTTTAAAATGACATGAGCATGAATTAGAGCGATATCTTCTGACCGCGCACTGAAAATAATAAAATTATAAATGATTTGGAATGCGACACGATTCGCCGGTAAATTTTCAATATTTCCCATTTTAAAGCGCAAAAAAGTGAATCTTCAAACAGGAAATCCTATAAGCAAATCATAAGAGCCGTCGGACTCCAGGTTGCACTATGCAACTTGGCATGAAAAATTTGATTGCATAGCCTGAAATTTGGTTGCTGTGTTCAAAAATAAAAAACCTTGCATAGGAAAATGTTAGAAGTTCTTGCTATTTGAAGAATCCAAATTATTGGTTGCCTGCCTAATTTTGAATTTTTCTTTGCTAGACTGAAAACTCATTGAATTCACTGAAAAATTAGAGCTTTCGTTCAGGAAATAAATGTTCAAAAAGTTCGTAAATAATAAAGATATATTGGGTTGCATATTTTGAGAATATCAGGTCCCGGTACAAAATTTTATGAATATCGGGTCCGGTCCGCGTCTAAAATTTTAAGAATATCAAGTCCGGATCCAAATCTAGCAAAATAGTAACGTATCAGGTCCTGTTTCGGGTCTGAGTCCGTGTGGAAAAATTAGTGTGTGCGTGCACGCTAATTTTCGTGACATCATTGAGACACGATTTCTGAGATATTCGATCCTCCGCTCCATTGACCAAGATAAGTTTAAAAATTAAAATTAGTTGAAAATGTGATGTTTTGAGTAGTTTCACATGCTCAGTATTAGGGATGTATCCGGATCTAGTTTCTTTTGTTGTTTTTTCACCATTTTGTTGCACTGGACCATTTTTTTGGGCCCGGACCCGCTATTCTTAAAATTTTTGGACAGGAACTGGACCCATAGAATACTAGACATGTATCAGATACCCGGACCCGAAATTACCCAAACATTTTGTTTGACCCGGGCTCGGACCCGATATTCTTTAGATTTTGGACCATGACTCGAACCGAATAGGTAGATGAGAATTTATAAAGACTTCGAAAGAATATCGAAAAACGGGCTTGTAACACACTGTAGAACGTATACTATATAATTAAATTATATAGATATTCAATCAGTTGATTTGAGTTGAAAAAATTACTGTTCAAAATTTGATTTCCATCCAGCGTTTTCGGTTACATGCTTCTTTCTATATGCACAAAGATCGGCCGAAAATCCTTTGTGCAAGGAAAATTTTTTATGCAAAAAACACGATATTTCGTTTATTTTTGCACAAACCTTCTTCCAAGGTATCTTTCTGTTTTTCCTGTAATTTCCTCCTGACAAAAAAAAGCATACATGCACGTGAGGGGAGTTTGGCCCCCCAGCAGATTCTTGCTGACCCTCAGCAGATTTGACACCCCCCAACAATGATTGAGAAGATGACGAAAGAAAATGAGCAAAAGAGAAGAGAAAGTCATCATTAAAATATAAATGATGTTGTAGCTTAACAATTTTTCATGAACAAAGTGTACTTGATTCCAAAAAAGTAACATTAAAACTTTGACGAGTGCTGTCTAAGCAAATAATTTCACATATCTGACTGATATACATTGAAGAATATGCTGCTTGGATGTTAAAAAACCTTTTTACGACCTTTCTTATCAAGAACGAAAAAAATTTTCTATATTCCACCCCCTGTCCTGGCTGACCTCCAGCAGAATTTCTATGCTGTGCATTTATGCTCAAAAATGCTGTGCATATATGCTCAAAAGTTTTTATTGTTCTCTTGTTTCCTATATCTTTGCGGCGCTATGCAACAAATTTTTTTTTAGATTTTGACACTCTAAAATGCTGGAAAATCAATCTGACGATAACTTATTCGATAAATATACATGGTTTGAAAACATGTATAATCAGTTTACAAACTAAAAAATATGTTCATACTTTCATAAGTTTGACAAATTCAAATTAGACTTGAAATTTATGAAAATCACCTCCATTATGATCATGAATTCAAACTCGGCTCCATATTTAAAATAATAGTTACAAAAAATGGAAAAATTGAAATTTTGATCTCTTAAAGGCATCAAAATTCATCTTTTCCATGTCGAACCCCCACATTTTTTCCCTTTGTCAAGAAGTTTTTTCCCTGGAAAGTTTGATTTGTAGAAAAACAGTGAATAGACCAATTTGATAAATTTTATAATGAGATCCGGCGCGAAAATTTTCGATGTTTTATGATTTTAGAGCCTGTAAAACACTTACTTTAAATCTAAAATTGAATGAAAATAACTACAGTTCATTATAATATAAATGAATAAGTCAAAATTTTAGGAGCGAAAAAAATGTTTTACTCCTTTCGCCACAGTAACAAAAAGATCACGGTCATCCATAATTAAAGAAGAATAGGCCGTTGAGGTGCATTCTTAGACGGTTTAAAAGTCTTAATATTGAAATTTTTCCGACGCTACGCGCCGAACAAATTAGTCTTGCCAACCGTTTCACCCCCAAAACTCAGGAAATTTAGTTTTAAAAGTCTAAAACTGACACGCATTGAATGAAAAGAACTAACTTTTTATTGTTTTCTTAATTAAGTGAATTTATCAATTTTAGAGCACAAGCAACCAAAAATTTTTCTGTATAACCAGAGCGCCCCATGGGAAGGGGTATGAAGGGGTACCCCTACCTAAAGTCCTTAAAATCGATCACTGGCTGCCTAATTTTGAGACAAAATGACGTGTTTAGTTTTACATTTAGCTACACTACCCCCGAAAATTTTCAATTTTACCTCTACCTGAAAAATCTGACTTTGGGGACCTCTGTGTACAACCAAGTTTTTTCTCCAAGTTGCACATTGCAACCTGGCCTGTGCAACAAAGATCTTATAAGTTTTTTTGTGGAGGGAAATTTGTGCCAATTGGCTCAAAAGACCTAAAAGATTTGTGCCAATGGCACAAAAAAGTTTTTGTTCGTTAAAAATATACTTAGAACTGGGCAAAGGCTTTTGACCAAAAATGTAGAACACTGTTTTTCCCGCCAGCCTGCTCTCTAAGAATGGAGAAAGAGACGAATAATTTTTCACTCATTTTTTTCCGAGATCCTTTTTTCGCTTAAAAATCGTCATAGTTGCTTTATGTGATTTTTATAACATTCTGATACCGCTCCATTACCTGTAAGAGCTCCGACGATCTGCCCTCGGGGGGGGGGGGTACAAGCCAATTTTGAGGGAAATGAGCAGGTTTTTGAGTTTTGATTAGGAGGTCAGCAAGTGCTTAAAAGATGAATTTTTTGACCGAAAAATTAAACACCAGTGATAAAAGTATTTCTGTTTCAAAAGTGATGCGCCGGTAATTTTTCGCTTTTTGACTAAGGTCTCCTCCAAAAAAGTCATTTTCAAACAAAAGAATGGTATCTTTCTACGATTTTTGGCAGGCTGGGGATAACTGATACAATTGAAGATAGGTAGAGGATCTTCGACAACTGCATATACGATTTAATATTCTTTGGGGATCCTCCAATAGATGCAGTTACATATGTTTAGAGCCGTTAATTCATCTGAATTGGTAAAAAATCTGAATTTTCGAGCTTGAGTAGTAGTTTAAGCGACATATCATAATGACCGTACATGCACATTGGGCGTAGGGGTACACCCTCCTACCTAAAACCCCAGACTCTCCCGACCTCAAAATGTCAAATGCCTCCTGAAATTTTTCGAACAGGGGATTTGTATGCATATTTCGTATGAAAAACATGCTTGTGAAGCAGTGGTTTTTTCTGCACAGTGCAGACTTTTTAGGCCTCGTGCAGATTTTTTTGGGGATTTCTGCACTTGCAGAATTTTTTGCACACATCTACTCTTCTATAATTGGTATGATTGGTGAAAATATTTTGTGAATTTATTTTTGAAATTCATTTTATGAGAATGAGTTAAATTTTGATAATATACACATTCAATTAGCTTTTTTCCTACATTCACTACAATTGTATTGTAACAGAAGAAAACAGCAGTGCAGAAACTTTTTTGACTTTTCTGCACTGTGCAGATAGCCGGGTGCTGAAAAAAACATTGCTCTGAAGCTTTTTTTTTGTTTTTTGCTCACCACCCCTACCCCCTCGATGAAAAGTCCGATGATCCTCTATCCTGGGAAATTCTTGCCGTGCATTTCTAATAATGTCCTGGAATAATATAAGAATTTAAGTCTCTGTAATCATAGTGACCGTCAATGATCAGACCGTCAAGGTGTCTGTGATCAGAATGAGAGAATTATCGGGTACGAGAAAAAATTTATGTATATTTTTTCTCGTTCAATTCACGTCAAAAAAGAAGTATCGTTTCAAAAATTTGAAAAGTTGATGAAGTTTCCACCTTTCCCAAATCCAGTGTTAAGGAAAAACACGAATTTTTATCAAGTATCAAGACAAAATAATGAAGATTTCTAATTAAAACATGAGATATTACGTTTCAGATTATGAAATCTCTTAAAAATTAGTCGTGATAAGTGAAGATAGACATAGTAAAGGCAGCGCCTGAGCCCCTAACAAATAATTTCCGCAAGTAATAGTAGGATATCTGAAGCTTTATTAGAAAAATTTGATACCGATCAAATGGAAGTGCACTAACCTCTTTAGCCATGCACAACAAAATATTATATTCTGTTATGGCAGTTGTAGATTCTGATTCGCTATTTCGCGTATTTGCATGCCGCTCACGTTCTACTTGGAGTGCTTTTATAGTGCTGCTGCAATAAATGTTCTTAGTCTTGCATCTCGCATTTGTTGGTTGACTCCAAGATTGAATGACTTTTTAGTTTCCAACTTTTATGTTCGGTTGGTGTACTGATACCCAACTTAGTTCCCGGGTTTGGATAGTTTCCAGATAGACTCCCAAACTAGTAAGTTGTTCGCCAGATTAATTGTCGCTTGGTTAGTTGGCTATTCGACGTTTAACTCCCATACCTGTACTTGGGGGGTTGGTGGGGACCCCCCCCCCCAACTTGGCCAACTATATACCCAATCCCCAACCCTCCCCACCCCCCAGTTTGGAAAAAAATTAAAAAAAATTTCGCAAAAAAGTGTATGTTTTTTGGCCTTTTTTGGAAAAATTTCGACTTTTTTCGACCCCCTCCCCCCAAATTTCAGATTTACCCCCTCCCTCCAACTGGTCGACCCTCTTACGGGTATGTTAACTCCCGACTTTGTTGGTTGCTCTCAGATCAATTAATTGCTTGGTTGACTGACTCCCAGGTCGGTTGGTTGTTTTACAAGTAGGATGGTTCTTCTCAGATTACTTGGTTGCTTGCTTCCTCCCAAGTAGTTTGGTCGGTTGATTTGACCCGCTCATAGATTGGTTATAGTTGGTTAGTTGTTTCCTAAATTGGTCAGTTGCTTTCAAGATTAGTCGGTTGGTTGACTCTCAGATTGGTTGTGTAATTGTTCCCCAAGTTAATTGGTTGCTTCTCAGATCATTTGATTAATTGGTTGCTTTCCAGATCATTTAATCGATTGATTGGCTCACAAATTAGTTAGTTGCTTCACATACCAACTGGTTGGTTGGTTGGCTGGCTGTTTCTCAGATTGTTCGGATCTTCCCAGAACGTTTGATTTTTTGGTTGTATACTCGATTGTTTGGTTGATTGTCTCGCAAATTTATTGGTTCTTCCAATATTTTTGATTGCTTGATTGACTCACAAATTTGTTGGTTTGTTGCTTACCGGATCAGTTGGTTGGTTGGTTGGTCGGTTGATTAACTCTCTCCTTTTCTTTCTTTCTCTCTCGTCTTTCCTTTCTCTTTTCTCCTTTCCTTCTCTCTAAGTATTGATTTCCCGAATCCCCAGCCACCGAGAACCACCAACGTAGCTAGCTACCCAACTTAAGCCACCCGGTGGCTCGGCATTTCTCAGGGCTGCAACAGATTTGAAATATCATGGCGATTTATTATAATGATTCTAAGGATCGTATCGTCGCTCAAAGCGAAAGTTTTGAGATATATTACTTCTAAATCAGTGTTGCAACCTTGTTAGGTATTGTCTTTACAATAATAGTTTTCTCCTGTTCAAAATTTATGTCAATGACTCAATTACCGAAAAAGACAATTCGAGATCGAAATAGAATACAAGCCATAATTAATCAAACAGTTGTCATTGATAATATATTAATGCTCAAATGCTATATACATGAGCTTGGACGATATTTTCCAACAGCGGACTAGAAGTAACATCAACAATTACAAATTACTTGAGATTCTGTTCAATGCGCCAGGAAATTTCTAGTTCTTTTCCATTCTAAAACGCATATAAGAAAACATTTTCGAACATAAAATCCTGCAGCTTAATAAAATGGATCGTCAAACTTTTGATTGCACGTTGCCGACTAGCAGGAAAAAATTGGTTGCACAGCACATCCCGAAATTAGCTGCTGTGTGCAAAAAAAACTGAATTGGCTTTGCACATGAGGCTATTGGAATTTATTTTATCGCCTTTTGAGATGACAAGCTTTGTTTCGCAAAACGTGACCATTATCAGATTTATTCAGGCTCAGATTCCAAATCTATATAACATTCAAATTATTTTAGTATATCTTTTACGCAATGCGCTATGTTGTCGTCGGCGGCGGGATTGCTGCAGTTTCCTGCGTAGAAGAGGTGAGTCACTACGGCAAAGGCTTTTTAAACAATTGGTCGATGCTATAACATCAAACTTTGCATACATGTTTTTGGTCAGTTTTTGGGCAAGTTTCACTGTCAGTTTTCTACCGCCTCAGCTAATGAACGCATCAAACGAACAACAAATGTGCCTTCTAAAATAAGTTTTTGAACTGAATTATTGACTTGATTACACAAATTTAATCGTTAGTTTGATATATGGCCTGCTGCTGAACGTCTTGGCGTTTCATCTATCAACTTTGCTTTATGCAGTACAATTCGTCAGTTTTGTCACAACGTTTTTCTCATATATACAGCTATCTTCACTGGATTCTGAATCGGAAATCGTTCTCATTTCTGCATCCAAAGTCGTCAAAGCTGTTTCCAATGTTCGGCAGGTATGATCATTCAATCTATTAGAAGCTCCATCGCATTTTCTGGCTTCACTTTTTAGACTGGACATGTTATGGAAGAATTTGACGTTGTGGAAAAAGCTGCCGAAGATTTATCAACGAAACGGAACAACGTATCTGTAATATTTGATTATTGCTGCAGAATCGATTCGGATAGAAGCGTATGTCTTTTTATCGTTCGGCTGATGACAAAGTTTGCTCGAAAATCTTGAAATTGTTGATTTTGTTCTTTAGGAGGTGCATATGAAAAATGGTCTGATTTTGAAGTACGACAAAATTTGTTTGGCAACTGGTGGAAGACCGAAGGTAATAGTTATTAAAAACGAGCTCTTATTGATGTGCTTTATTTTTTAGTTAATCAGTGATAGTGAATTCGTTGTTGGCATCCGAGACACGGAAAGTGTTCAGAGCTTTCAAGAGAAATTGAAAGGTTGTAAGCGCATCATGGTCGTGGGGAACGGAGGCATCGCCAGTGAGCTCATGTAAGCCGTTTCGCTTTTGGTTTTTCGTTCTACTCTCTCGGAGTTTAATTTAGTATCTAAAAACGTTACTAGGAGAAAATTAGCAAAAAATACTGAATTTGTTAAAAAAATGAAATAATGTTTTACAACTTAACTGGAATAATTTTTGACTCATTTTCAAGATACGAATTGAAAAACGTAGAAATTATTTGGGCAATTAAACATAAAAGCATTATAGCGACCTTTATTGACGCAGGTGCAGCGCAGTTTTTATTGTCTCATATGAATAATGAACCGTGCTCGTCAGGCGATATTGAGACGGTTTCGAAAAGATGGAAATATTCTCACGCTCCAGGTGAAGCGAAAGTTTTTCAATATGCCACTTGCATGTCAAATGGGTGTGATGATGAAAGTTTGTACGTGCAGATCGACCGAAAACACTAGTCAAACTAATTTACATAATAATAGTCATAAAATCGACGATATAAATTCTTGCCTTTTCAGCACCTATCGAACCTCAAATATCATTTAGTACGCATGGTAGTGCCTTAGGACCAGACTGGGTCAATAATGTCAATGCTACTGGTTGTCAGCAGGTGTGTATCCGAAAAGATTAGATGTTCTCCACAAATGTCCAGATGATGAAGTCTTGGTCTATAGTAGAGGTGGGAGCAGTGGGTTTTCGGCAACGACTTTCGAATCGTTTAATCAATTAAAAATTATCCTTGCTGTGCAATTCAGGTGCCAAAAAATGTACACGTTGAATATGAATGTGAGGTTGATCACGTTATCGACTCTGAACAATTTTTGAACGAAAATCGCAACGACGAATCATTATTAAACACGTCGCTCGAACTCGAAAGTAAGCGCTTTTTCCCTATTCAGAACACGAAAGTTTATTTCTGGCATTTGTGAAAAATTTAGGACGCAATTGGAAAGCGTACGTTCGATTGACCAATGGAAAAGTTTACGGCTGCGATTTACTGGTCAGCGCTACTGGCGTTTCGCCCAACAATTGCATACCCGTCGTTGGTCACGAAGTGGTCTGAATTTTTATTCATTTAGTGTTTTAAATTTTCAAAGAACTACGCTTCTCCGACATTAAGCTTTGTTTGGCGGATGACGGCGGTGTTATGGTCAACGACCAAATGGAAACTAGTGTCAAAGGCGTTTATGCCGCTGGTGATCTTTGTACAGCCAGCTGGAAATGGTACCCCCATTGGATACAAGTATGTTGCCTCGAGAAAAATCTAATAAAATTCACAATTGATTTGTTGTTTCTATGTCGCGCATACACGACACCAACACATCTCTCCCGAAATTCACCAATTTTTATCGGCCAAAAAATTAATGACAGTTACTTTATAGATGCGACTATGGACACAAGCAAAACAAATGGGTTTGTACGCTGGCAAATGCATGTGGCTGAATCAGCAAGAAAAAAAAGCCGATTTAGATTTGTGCTTCGAAATATTTACGCACGTGACTAAATTCTTCGGCTTTAAAGTTAGTTCATATGTATGGGATCGAATTGCGAAGATATAGTTAAAATTTATATTTCATTCTGTAGATTGTGCTACTCGGATTATTTAACTCCCAAACATTGAGACCGGATCATGAGGCACACGTGCGTGTGAAAAACGGTGAAGGTTAGATTCTATTCCTACAAAGTTTTTGTAACTAAGACACCAGACATGCACGGCAAGAATTTTCCAGGGGGCGGGTCCTTGGACTTTTTATCCAGGGATAGGTGGTGGGCGAGCAAAAAAACAAAAAAAAAGTTCTGCAAGCTTGTTTTTCGTACAAAATATGCATAAAAATCATCAAAAAAGCCATCTTAAAAAAAGTTCAGGGAGTATTCGACGATTTTTTTGGGTCAGAGGAGTGGTCAGGGTCTCGGGTATGGGGGTTTACTCCCCTACCCCCCCCCCCCCTCCCCCAGTGTGCATGTGATGCCATGTTGTAAGAAATTAAAAGGGCTGAACAGTAGTAGCGCTTGGTCATCGTCTGAACCTTTTTTAGGAGAAGAATACGTTAAAGTCCTGATTCAAGATGGTAAAGTTCAAGGCGCCATTTTAATAGGTGAAACAGACTTGGAGGAAACGATGGAAAATCTAATTTTAAACGAAACCGATGTTACTGGTTTAAATTTATTAGATCCGTCTATTGATATTGAAGATTATTTTGATTAAAAGGAATATTATTTCCACACGTCTTAGCTCGCATTTGTGTGCCATTACTCGGTCCAAGTGTCTCCTTATTCCATCAGTCCAAGTAATAGTAAAAATTCTTTTACCCCAAGTGATGCAATATTTTGCAGAAAAATGGTGTCCCGTTACTTCAAGAATGTTATATGAATCTAAAATTTCCCTAATTTGCCATAACAGCTTTAAAAACAAGCAAAACAAAGAAAACGAAATAAAAAATACAAAGGGAGCAAAGAACAACTGAAACATAAACAAGGAAACAGAAAACAAAAGAAAAATGCATACAAAGAAAAATGATGTTTGAAAAATAATGGAAACAAAAAATAAAAAGAAAACAACAGTTTGACGCCAAAACAGCCGGCGCCGAAGCGGCCCGCGTCAAAGTGGCCGGCACTGAAATTACTGGCACCGAATTGGCTGACACAAACGGCGGCACCGTAACGTACCTTTCCGTACTTTGATTGACTTCTACATGTTTTAAGAGAAATCGTTCTGCAATGATAAAAATTGAGACCCAAGAATAATATGATCGGGTCAGTGCTGACCTTCATAACTTTGGATATTGACTGACTAGAACCAAAAGTACTGGGTAAACGTCGATTTTCTTGCAAATAACGGAAAAAATGACAAAAATCAACATGTTTTATAAAAGAAAAAAGTAAAATAGATCCAATCATAAGGACCATATAACAATCGAAAACTGCAAGAGAGCCGTTGTGCTCTTTGTTTTTCCACTAATTTTAATCGGTTTTCGAACTTGATCAATGGCAGAATTTTGTTTCTTGATTTTGCTTTTTGATTTTCTTGATTTTGCTTTGACTTTTCTTTTCTGTCAATTTCAAATCAAGACTTGATTTTGGTCCAATATTGTTACAAGAAACCGCTGACTTTAAATTACGTGTAAATAGAAAATTTGAATGACTTTTAGTGTAATCTTGTGTAAAAGCAACTTGACAAAACTTTTTTTTCACAACAGGACAACTTTTACTTTGATTTCACAATTTTTACTTTTTTTAAAATGACCTCTTGTACGAAATGTCTGTTTGTGAAAACCATAAAGGCAAGAAGCATGAAACTTGGCTCTTAGAACAAAGACAAATAGGGGATTTTAATAGATTAAAAAAGCTTCATCCGTTCGAATGTTATGAAAGTCAGCAACGGTCGCCCTTTTTGGCTCACCCAACAAATAACACACTGCGGTTAATGAATGGAACACCGATTTTTTTATGCAACATAGATACGGGAGATTACCGATAGTTTCCTCTGTAGCGCACTTTACAACATGAATTTTTTTTAAACACGATAGCCACTTGTACGCTATCCAACAATGATTATTATGTTTAGAACTTGCACATATCAGAGTAAACTGAAAAAAATAATTTTTGAAGTATGGTTCCGAATATTACTGAAATCTCTTGAACGGTTTGCTCGACAATCTTGCGGTTTAGTGTAGAGCAAAGAGGAGTGGATGGGCTATAAAATGGTGCGTAGGAATTGATGGGGAACCAAGGGATGCAAAATTAGTGGAAGTTTTGTGCGATGAAAACTTTCACAAATATATTTTAAAAAGTCAAATTACCTGCATTTTGTCATAATTTGTAATGAATTTTTAATGGTTAAAAAATTATTGTTGAGATCAGCTATAAATCTAGTAAGAATTATGATACATATGGTTCCGTGTAGCAATTTACAAATTATTCAAACGAACTATTGGACCACAGAATCAAATTTGCATATTGAAAGCTGTACAATGATTATTTTAACGTTATTACAATTTTAAAAATCTAAAGTAAGTTAATTGACACACATCTACGTTGTTTTAGGGTTGATGAAATAAAAATATTGGCCCCTAACAGGATCGAACTGTTGACCTTGGCGTTATTAGCACCACGCTCTAACCAACTGAGCTAAGAGGCCTATGTAGTACGTGAATCAAACTAGGCCCATCATGTTTGTAAATTGTAAGTAGAAGAAATATTGGAAATATTTCGAAACTTAGTCGAGAATCTCACAAAATTTCCGTCCTACGTGACTCATAGCAGATATAGAAAATAGTGCTCTCTTGTTAATATATGTACAAACATTTCACAAAAAGCGGAATAAGGATTTTCAAAGAGTGAACGGTATTTCTATAGTCTGTTTTTTATAAAATGCTTCCAAGTACAAAAGCGACACACGTGATTACTGTCGTCAAAATCGTTTACATTGGCTCTTACCGTAAAATGTTTCGCTTAAAAAAATTTTGAAGGTGAGTTCCATTGTTTATCAAAAAATCGTGAAAATCTGAAATACTACTTGCTTTCCATTTTCATTATTTAAAAGCATTCCTAGAAGCAGATTATAATGGCTAAGTTTATTATCTCCGGTCACTTACATGCTATTCTTCGATTGGCACATAATTTGCATGAACACGTGAATTTCCCTTATTGATTTTATTTGCAACTTGTAGCTAGAAGTTGTCGGCTTATGTATATGTTCACATTGTAGCTATACAGGTCTGGAAGTTATTCATGCACGGAACTTATTTTGTCGGCATGCATCATTGATCGGTTAGAACTTAGATTGATCCATAGATAAAATGACTACGATCAAACGACGTGCATCAAAAGCTGACCATTTCTTCCCTTAACATCGTTATGATCGATATTCATCGAGTAACATAGAGGTATTCATCGAGTAACCCTCAGGAAGGACTTTATCCAATCTTTTTTGCATACTTTGTTTTTGTATAACTCTATCAAAGATCAATATACCGCATTCTGAATAACATCCTCAAATAGATTTTGAAAATCTATCAGTTGATAGATTTTCGAATTCCAAAGGAACCGGCGATTATTCTGCTGAAGCAGACGATTTATGTGAGAAAGATGAAGCAGAAGCTATGAACTACCCGGCACTGTCCCGAATTCGTAGATGGAAAGTGATTTATTCCAAATCGGTTGCTTCAAAAGTTATGTGATGCTTTTTCTATTTATGTCTCCCAATCATACATGCACATAGGGCGGTCAGGGGGAAGTAAACTCTCCTCCCTGGCACCCTGGACACCCCCCTGGCCCGAGAAAATCGTCAAGCACCTCCCTAAACTTTTTGAAGACATTTTTTTTGATGATTTTTATGCATATCTTGTATGAAAAACATTGCTTGCAGAGCTTTTTTTGTTTTTTTGTTCAAATGCAACACCCCCACCCCTCGATGAAAAGTCCGAGGATCCCCCCTGAAAAATTCTTGCCGTGAATGTCTGCGCAAAATACCTCACTACTATATAGTCTGAAACATAATATTTCGAAAAAGCCAGCTTTTGTTGATATCGGTATTGAGATTCAAAATTTATCAACTAAAATAGTTCTCACTTTTTTCGAACTCCATAGCAGTATTGAAGTCAAGTCTTTTTTCGTTTGCCACTGCAGAGGAAAGTTTTCGGTCCTTTTGAGCTTCAGCATCAGTAGATACAGGGTGAGCCAAAAAAAGGCGACCAGTACTGACTTCCATAGCTTTCAAACCGGTGAAGCCTTTTTAATGCGGTTTGCTGCCGTTGATAGATAAAACATCTGGCATAATAACTGCAAAGTTTCAGCCAGATTGCTCGTATATTGACTGACTAGAATCAAAAATACTAAATGTCGGTTTTTCTGCAAATAAATTTTGAAAAATTGACGAAAATTTACAAAGTCAACATGTTTTACTACAAAAAAGTGCACTAAATCCAATCATGAGAACCATAAAACAGCTGGAAACTACAAGAGAACCGTTTTATCGTGTCCTACATTCTTTAACAACAATAATTTCAATCGTTTTTCCAATCTGATCAATGACTGAATTGATTTTGTTTTGATTTTGGTTTTTTTCCAATTTAAAAACAAAAGCCCTTGATTTTGGTGAAATTTTGTCCCATATTGAAACAAGAAGTTAATGAATTTAAATCACGTGCAACTTATAAATCTGGGTGACTTTTGAAGTATTATTGTGCGTAAAAACCTTCACAAAACTTTTCTCACAATAGGACAACTTTTACTTTGATTTCACAATTTTTACTTTTTGAAAAAATGACCATTTTTACTAAATTTCTGTTTGTAAAGTAACCATAAATGCTTGGAGCATAAAAATATCAAAGATAAATAGGGCATTCGAATGCACACCCTGTATAGTCATTTATGTGGAAATAACCAGGTTTTCAACCATTTTAGTCGTCTCATTTTCAACGCTTTAAATCTTGCTAAAAAGTATAAAATGCAAAATAGGGAAAACATTTTTACACTACATTACAGAGCATTGTATTTCGCATCTAATAAATGCTCAACGGTAAAGTTAGGCCCTATTCCGAAGTGAAAAATCCTAGAATTTTTGTCGCTGACAATCGACGACTGTCGCCGATCCCTAGGATTTAATTGGCAACAGTCGGCGATTTGAAGGAATGAATAGAGAATTTGCAGAAAGTCCAATTAAGAAATGAAAAAATCCTATGATTTTTGTCACCGATTCCTAAGATTCAATCGGCGATTGAACTCCTGAATCAGGCCTTGCTTCATCCCTGGGCCGATTTAAAATGCGAAAAATACGGGAATTCCCAACTTTGAGGTACTGTAGCTATGTAACGACCAGATTTGTGTGAGGTACTTTAATTTCAACCAACAGTCGCTACGGCGGGAACAAAGGGGGGCGCGGACGTACAATACAGCAAAACGGATAACAATGATCGACGGCTGCTTGAGACGTCGATACGACAATACAAAATGTGTCTCGATTTACAATAACGAACGGGGCCTCGGTTTAAGTTGCTTTCGTACAAATGGCTGCTTGCAAATATAAAAAGACGGGGCGAGCGCGGTTTTAAAAACGACGAATTCGATATCCGAAAATTTTAACCAATAATAACAAAAATCACGCTTTGCTTCTTCTTTTATACGACGTTTTTGGCCACTCCCTGGGCGTCGCGGGAGGTCGAGCTTCTGTCCATCTTCTTCCGCCAATCGTCGCTTCCTGCTATGCTTTTTATGCTTTCTTAGTTACGCCTTCCTAATGCTTTCCTGGTACTGTATGCTTTTCGTGCTTCGCTTGCTTTCTACGATGGGCTTGGCCACACCTCTGTGCTTCTGTGCATGCTTCCTGTATCGGTTTCTCTGTATACACATGTTTTGTGGGGCCATCACTACCGTTACACTTGAGACTACTGTCTGGCGGGGCTTTTACGTATTTTACTGTGTGCAGGTGTTGTTTACAATTTTTACGGGGGATTACGGTAGCTGTGGAATGTGTAGTTTAGTGTAGGTTCTAGGGGACCAGCTGCCTTTGTGCAAATTAATTGGGGCATCTTAATTGGGCTACCGGGGTGTGAACGGATCAAAATAAAGTACTTCACGTAATTTTATAGGAATGTTTGGGTGTGAATCCCAGACACCCTTGAGACGATAAAATGTGAAAATGAAATAATAGCCCATTTATTTTCTTAATATTGGGTTTATTTACTGAACGTGATCTCTGATGCATCTAAATCTGCAAGAGTTTAAAAAAATTGTATATCAAAAATCAAAAAAATCGCAAATTTTCAACCTTTGTTTTACTGTAGCTATGCGGATTTCTTCCAGATGGAATGAATATCATTTTCGTCCCTAACGCACCAGGTTACACTGAATAAGTGATTTTCATGTGGGGTTAATTTTTTACTTATCACAGCTCTCTGTATAAGAAGTTGAATTTTTTCTCGAATGTGTGTCTGAAGGTTAGTCGAATGTTCTGCTATTCACTATTTTGTTTTACTATTCAGAAGAAACATACCATGTAGTGACCACAAATTAAAGAATTTTACGAAACACAATTCATAGTAGAAATGAAAAGCATCAGGTCGAAGATCCAACATTAGACAAAGCTTTTTCTGCCAATTTAGTTAATTTCGTTTGATTGATATTCAAATTGGACGAAATTCGGGCATACCGAGGACCATACATAATATTCAGTTTCTGTTGGTTCATCAAAGGCAGGAAAATTTGATCGCCCGACAGAACGTAACCGCGCGACAAACGTTCGTTGACTTTCTTTTCCAACAAAATTTTGACGAACTGTGTGGCGTTGTTTTTCACGATATTGCCGTCGCCCGATAAAGAATTTTGACCAATCTTCGATACGGTTAAATTTTGTATGGTCAAGTTTCCGCTCAGGGTGCCGTTGTTGTTCAAATTGAAGAATAAGCGACTTTGAGTGTCGACGTTCATTGATAAGAAAGTTTGAAGTTTTCCTGATAGCTTTCCTAAAATAATTGACAACTTGTTGTCAAACTGTTTTCATGTGCCGCATTCGATGATGATCAACATAGGGAAAGTCTCTGGGGGCCTGACAGGGTGTTAGATTAAAGTAAAACATTAACGCTCAAAATTTGCTCACTTTGGAGCCATAGAGCTAGAAGATTCAGACTTGGTTTTTCTGGAATAAGCCATACCTCAGTATCGAAATTTCTGGAATACCTCAGTATCGAAATTTCGCATAAGTTTATAGTAATATTTGAACTACTCAATCTACACACCATTTCTGCCCTTTGCGCCCATATTCTCCTCCACTGTAAAGGCCCTGTCATACTTCACCGCGCGGCGCTGGCCGGTACCCCGCAGCACCGGTTGTTCCATTCATACTAAAAAGCGGCACCGGCTGGCGCCGCGCGGTGCCGCCTTTGAAGTATGAATAGGTTTTTGTAATTTTTGCGGCGCCACGCGGCGCCCTATCAGGTTTCAACTAAACCAATACACATTTTTTGAGAAGAGCAAAATCCAAAGGTAAAAAAGCGGCGCCATACGGCGCCGCGCGGTACTGCGTGGCGAAGTATGACAAGCCACCGCATGGTACCGCGCGGCGCCGCCTGTTAGCATGAATAGTGTAACGTACCTGCTAAAGCAGTACTGTAAATATTTAGCATACAGTATGTGATATTCATTTATTAGATATATTTTCATTTATTAATCTATCGTCTCAAGGGTGTCTGGAATTCACACCCAAACATTCTTATAAATTTATGTGAAGCACTTTATTTTGATCTTCCCATACCCCATTGACCCAATTAAAGACGCACATAATTATTTCCACATTGGCACCTGGCCCTCGTAATGCACATGAAGATACACATTCTGTAGGTACAATAATCCCCTCCAAAACGCGTAAACACACCTGCCCATGTAGAAAGTACAGAAATCCCAACCCAGACAAAAGATTTAGGAGGAATGCATGGAAAACCAAAAAATACATGAAAAACTAAAAAACATAGAGGTGGCAAGGCATACTGTAGGTTGAAAGGCATGTGAGCGTGGAAATTAGGAGTAAATTAAAAACAAGAGGCGTGGCGAAAGAAGCATACAGTAGGCGGAACAGGTAAGTGAAGCAGCGATTGGTTAGGCGAGCCGACGGAAGCGGACCTCCCACGATGCGAGGGCGTGGATCAAAGAGGCAGTATAAAAGACAGGAAAACGCCGAAAAAGACAGATTATTATGCAGATTTTGACGTGGATTTTTATGCAGACGTGGATACTTTGATATAGAATTGTTTTGTGTTTTTATTTTGCCCCGTTTATTTTATTGTCGACGACCGAAGCAGCCGTCAAATTGTTTTCGTATTACCGTTGTTACCACCTCCCGCGCTCCTTTTGACCACCGTAACGTCGGTAATTGGATAAAGTAAAGTGCTTCACAAATCTGGTCGTTACATATTTTTGGTGACCGTACCGTACCATTAACCACTGGAACTCCCTGCCCCATTAAGGTGCATCCTATATCCGGGCATCCCTAAGCAGTAATCGCATACAGTCATAATCATTTCCTACAGTAGGACAGACATTCGTAAAAGCACAAACTGAAAATGACCCACCATACAAGAGACCACTTAGGAGAAATTGTAAGAGAGCAAATCAACGAACTTTTTGCAGAAAATTTTCGAACTTTACACACACAATTGAGCAAAAACACTATGAATCCCACCCTGATAGACGATTTGAGAACGGCCAACATCCGTAACAGTATGACAAACAATTTTTATGCAAAACCTACAGTATTTACGGGAGGAGTAACCCAACATTGCGGCCAATGGAGCAAGCGACTAGAACAGTTCATGATACTACAAGGCATGAAAGATACTGACGAGCAACTCAAATTAGCATGTTTTGAAATTCATTTGGGTGGTGCAGCATTAGCAAAATTCAAAAGTTTAGAAAATTCTGAAAACCCACCCCAAACATATGAACAGTTTAAAACTGCATTACAAGCATGTTTCCCCGACCACAGAGACACCGATTTACACCAACATTTTTTGCATGAACGGAAACAAAAAAGATCGGAAACTGTCATTGAATTTTTGTTTGACCTCGAGCATCTAGCGACCCTCGCCTACCCCAATTTCAATTCAGAGGCACGAGAAATGATAATCAAACCCCTTTTCATGGAAGGCATGCAGATTGAAATTCGAGAGGCACTCAAGTACAAACGATTCACCTCCCTAACAGACATGTCTGACGAGGCAGCTTATGTTGAACAACAAATTTTCAGAAACAGATTGAAATCTAGCCCCATACCCCTCATATCCCCTGAATCAGAACCCATCCTTTCATTAGGCAATCACACTGAACAGCAAGGAATCCTACATAAATTAGAACAAGTTATGGAGTTGCAATTGCAAATACTGCGAAATTCTCAAACCCAACCCCAGCATGATAACAGTAATTTGAGACAGATCACATGTTTTCAATGCAATCAAGTCGGGCATTTCGCCAGAAATTGTAATTCACCAGGTACTCAAAAGTCATGCCAAATTTGCTTTAGGAGTAATCACATGACTCGAGACTGTAAAAGCAGATGCATTCACTGTTCTCAGACTGGTCACAGATCCAGCCATTGCATATCAAAAAGCTACTCAAATGCAGAATGTTTTCTTTGTAAGCAAAAAGGTCACACGAGTAGATATTGCCCCAACCAAATGACCCCTAATGTCCAAAATCGCATTGAAGAGAGCCTACCCCCACCACAAATGAACATTGATGTCCCAGTTATGTACTCCACATTGCCCACTGTCCAGCATCAACCTCAACATGCTTTAAATACAGTTCTGCCCAGCAGTCATAAGCAGTTTGACCCCCAGTACGTCCTTGACATACCCCTTCCTGATACAAGCAGCACTTCAAAAATTGCATCACCAAAAAGCAGTGACATGTTGAAGTCCAAACTCCCCCAGACAAAAATTGCACAGAAACATAAACATCCTGAAACCAGTGAGACGTCCAAACCTGAACCAGCATACAAAAAGGAACGCCCAAAGTTTTCACAATTACAGGCCCTCCCAGCAACCCTCCCCAACACATTCCCCAGGCGAAAAACTTCTCTTCCTACCCCCAAAGCACAAGAAAATCGTAAAATTCATTTTGCAGCTAGCATTTCCCAGAGTAAAAGTAGTGGTATCTGCAGTTCTAGCTCAAACGACGTCAGCAAGCCCCAAATCTCCCATCCTGATACATGCATCGCCCCTGTTTCTTGTCCCCTGCCAGCGAAAAATTCAACCGCCCAATCTCATTTTCCCACCCAAAACAAACAGAAACGTCTTCATACATTCCCATGGCTAAAAAGCAAAATAGAATCGATCAAGAGTGACAGGATTGAAATGGAAAAAGCTGAGTTAATCAATTTCTTATCCAAATATCAGCCCCTTCACACTGAGTCGAAAACGCATGTGAGTCACAGGCCACTTGTCTCCCACAGCATTGGTACAAGTAATTATAAACACAGACACAGACCCCTTTTTCGAAAACCACCAAAAGCAAAACAAAGCATCAAACACAAAGTTGAGCAACTTAAGAAAGCTGATGTTATCAATCAAAGCACATCCCCTTCATGTAAAACAGGCGGTTCAATCGTTCAGACAAATTCCCCAATTCCCCCTATCCCTCCAAGTCTTCGACCCCAAAACCCTCTCTCCCTCAACCCCCTTGAACGAGGACGTTCAACTCCGGAAGGAGGGAAATGTAACGTACCTGCTAAAGCAGTACTGTAAATATGTAGCATACAGTATGTGATATTCATTTATTAGATATATTTTCATTTATTAATCTATCGTCTCAAGGGTGTCTGGAATTCACACCCAAACATTCTTATAAATTTATGTGAAGCACTTTATTTTGATCTTCCCATACCCCATTGACCCAATTAAAGACGCACATAATTATTTCCACATTGGCACCTGGCCCTCGTAATGCACATGAAGATACACATTCTGTAGGTACAATAATCCCCTCCAAAACGCGTAAACACACCTGCCCATGTAGAAAGTACAGAAATCCCAACCCAGACAAAAGATTTAGGAGGAATGCATGGAAAACCGAAAAATACATGAAAAACTAAAAAACATAGAGGTGGCAAGGCATACTGTAGGTTGAAAGGCATGTGAGCGTGGAAATTAGGAGTAAATTAAAAACAAGAGGCGTGGCGAAAGAAGCATACAGTAGGCGGAAACAGGTAAGCGAAGCAGCGATTGGTGGAAGAAGATCGACAGAAACACGACCTCCCGCAACGCCCAGGGAGTGGCCAAAACGTCGTATAAAAGAGAAGAAAAAGCGTGATTTTTATGATTATTATTCGTGGGTTTTTTTTTAAATTCGTCGTTCACGTTCGTATTCACATTTGCAAGCAAACGTGCCGTCCATTTTTGTTATTCGACGTTCAAGCGACCGTCGACCATTCCTTGTATTCCCGTATTATTGTACCGCCCGCGCCCCGTCCTGTTATTCCGTCCCCGCCGTATCGACCGTTGGTTAAAAGTAAAGTATCTCACAGAAATCTGGTCGTTACAATAGGACAACCGGCGCCGCGCGGCGCCGGCCGGTACCACGCGGCGCCGTGCGGTGAAGTATGACAGGGCCTTAATATCTGGTTAGTTAGCAACTTCTGTGACCAACTTGGGCCTGACTGGCTAATTATACTATTTTTTTGCCATCCTGTTTATTGCAACCGGCTTCTGAAGTTCAGAATTACGGATAGAAATTGAGTTATGACGTGAATTAAATTCACAAATGGACGGAACAGTCGCCCTTAGGCTAAAGTGCACTGGTATGTTCACGGTCACTGCTCATGTCCATCATCAAAATGTAGAAAGTAGAACTATTATTTTCGAATTGAATCGGTCATCTTTCAAAATACGTTTCTCGACCACTATAGTCTGTTTTTTATAAAATGCTTCCTAATAGAAAAGTGACACGAATCAGTACTGCCGTCAAAATCGTTTACATAAAGTTTTTTTGTAAAATTTTTCAGTCTAAAAATTGCTAACGGTCAGGACAGTATGCTCACAAACTTCCAGTCCTACATGATATTTTGTTCATCAGAAAATCGCAAAAATGTGAAATACTACTTGCTTTCCACTTTCATTATTTGGAAGCATTTTAAGAAAAACAGACTATAGAAATATGTGCGCTAAAAGAATTCGGAACTTCTGGATTTTTTGCAAGCGAAACCTTTCTAATGTAGAAAAATGAACTTTTCTAAAGAACATCTAAGCCTTTCGAAGAGTTAAGAAGCCTTCCAAGCAAGTAGCTCTTTTCTTTAATTTTCTAAAGATTCAGGAGTGGTATTGTGTAAGCGAGCCTTGGTTCCAAAACCTCAGGCTCTGGTAACAGCATCAGCCCGGCTGCACTAAACATGGATGATCTCGAGCTTGAGAAATCGCGTACTTTTTTGCACAAAAGGCATGTTAAAAAAGTCCGCGATCATCTCTTTTATTGTAAGCCGGCTTGCGGTTAAAGAAAAATTAGTGCATTGCTGTCTGCATTCACCAAGGAAATTGACCACAAAACTGCTCTGCAAAATGTTCTTGGCTGCTTGGTCGAAAATTACGAAGGGCGCCGACGACATGACCACGTCCATTTGCATTGTTTGTCCGGCATATTTTTTGGCCAATTCTGTCAAATAGTTGCCCAAACAGGGGTCGACCACGCCGCCGTTTTTGGGCACCGCGCACGCGGCCAATAAATGTGGTTTCATGGTCGTGGCGTTTTTTTCATTTGCCGAAAAGTCCAATAATTTGTGGACATAGGCGTGGTAGAGCAACGAGTTGGCTACGTAATCCGTTACGTAAATATCTACCTGGGAGTTCGAAGGTCCGGTGACGTCGACAACGGGAGGATTGAATCCCGTGCCGCCCTAAAAGCTCGTAGAAGTTGCAGTATACTTTCAAGCGATAAATACAACCCTTGAAAAGGAGTTATTACAGTTCATTTTGTCTAAATGAGCCTCGGAAAAAATTGTTCCTGCAAATAATGAAAAACATAGGTACGGGGCCGTCTCTTTACTAACATTGACTGTAACAGTTAGGACCACAATTCGAAAAAATAAAATATTGGCATGCCGTGCACGGTCATCTTCTGTTTACTATGTCGGAGGGTCAATTCCTCTGACCTTTGGTCCTCTAATTATTACATTTTTATTCTCTAGAGTTTCTTTGTTGTTCCGAGGCTCATTTGAAAATGAACGCAGTAAGAAAAATGTTGTCTTGTTAAAAATTCAATTTCTATTATAAAACTGAATCCATGTACGGAAAATCGGAAATTCTGCTAATAATCAGATATCTGAATTGAAAATACAGTTACAAACTTACTTGATTACGCCATGAAATTTCACCAACATTATCCAAAACGTAACCGGTTACAGTAGACGATTGTTTAGGAACTTTCAAAGCGTGGGCGTCTTTCAACCCGTAATTGAACACTAGGTCGTTGGTCGATAGATCGGGGTAACCGTTGACGACGGTTTTCGACGCGTCTTCGACGAACGTGGAATTGATGGGCGACAGTTGGAACATTTGGTTGACGACGGTATCAGCGTAGTAGCTGGCAGTGTCGCATATGATCTGGAAAAATTTACAAAATGTCATGAAAAGCTGGATCCCAAAAGTTATTTTGGCGCACTTGAGAGTGAAGTTGGATCTTCTGATAATTTAGGTTGTAGTCCAAGTGTATATCAATGTAAGACCTGTTATAAGGTATGTGTTATAGGTTCAAGATAATCATCGGATAATAGATCAGAAACCAATTAGATCATATGGCAAGTTGGACGAATAGTGATCGCACAATATCTTCAAAGACCATATTTATTCGGATCATTGGATAACCATCAGATCAACGCTGTAATTGACCAGATCATTTTCAGATCACTTGAATGAGTTATAGAGTGATTCGAAAAATTCAATCATATCACGAATACAGATGTTGATTGGATGCCCATTCAGGTCGTCTCAAAAGTTCGTGATCAAATCAAGAAACAATCAGTTGACGTCGATGAAGGCGGATTTGCAAATTCGGGTCCGCCGTCCGCCTGAAACGTGGATTTTTTTGCGGATGTGGCTCGCGGATTTTTTCAAAATCAAAGTTTATTAAGCTGATTCAATGTCCGCAACCCGCAACAAAATCCGCGTTTCAGATGCACCCTTTGATATCTTTGTGAAGAGGTCAAACTTCTACGTCAGACACATTTTAACATACGGCGGAGTCACTACTTTGTCACTAGTTTGAAAGACTAAGTTTGGTTGGATGTTAAATTTGTTTTGTCCAGGTCTTTTTTGAACAGATCTGTAATAGCAATCTTTTGTGAGCTTTGTGCTTCAAGGATAGTTACATGCCCTGACCTATCAGAAAAATTGACTTGTGTTCGTCGTGGTATAAGATCTGATGTAAGGTACAGGCTACACGAGATCAGTTTTATAATGGATCTTGCGATCGCTTTAGTCTGTTATTTATAAAATGCTTTTAAATTGGAAATGACACAAATCGTTTGCACAAAGATTTTACGACAGCAATTTGAAGATGCCTCAGCCTTTTCCTCAAAAAACTATTTGCAGGTCATTTGAGTGTGCTCACGTGCAGAAAATTGTAAATATATAAAATAGAACTTGCTTACCACTGTTGAAAGCATTTCTATAGGGACAAACCTTACAACGGATAATGATCACATCATATACATAAACGTAACGATGTGAATTTTTAAACCTGATAATCGAATATTTCAGGTAGTTTCGCATCTCTAAGTATCACATGAAAACTGAAATGCACATGAGTCGTCATTATAAATTTCACGACATTTTTGCCTTTTGAAGATGCCGCAGTCTTTTCCTCTAAAAAATAGGAAGGATACTATTTTGTATAGTAAAATATTTTGTATGACAAAACGTACAGAATTTGATGCAAGAATTTTCAGCAAATTCGGAGAATTTAGAAGTGTCCCAATCAATGCAAAGTTAATAGAATATTGGGCATTTCAATTTTTTTGTAGTATAACAGCAAGGAAACGGTCTAGGACAGTTCGGCGCCAGCCATTTTGGAGAAAGCCCTTTCCGCACCGGAATTATATAATTTCATATGCAAAAACAAAATAATAAAAAATCAGCATTATTTCTCCAGTCACTTTCTGAGGTTGTAGTAGTTGTTTAGAAGAGTATATAAGGAAAAAATAAAATGTACTACTAACAAGAGAAATAAAAAAGTGACTGGAGGAGAGTTGCAAAAATAAAAAACGGTTGCAGAGAAAGAAAAATACGTTTTTTACAGAAAATGTCGAATGTAATGATACAAAAAGCGTATGCATTACGTGCAATAAATAAAATAACCAATTATAATATTTTTCCTTAAAATGCTTCGAGTGTGGAGAGCAAGTACTTTTCAGACTTCTAAGACTTTCAGCTTATGCCATGTAGTGCCGAAAACCTGTGAGCATACTCGACAAACCTATAGCTATTTTTGAATAAAACATTTCCCAGTCAAAAGTATGTGTGAAGGATTTCGAAAACAGTGCTAATTTTTGTCAGTTTTCACTAGCATTTTATAAAGAACAGTATATAGGTAAAGCGGTTTTATTTCCATGCAGAAAAATTATCAGCCAAAACAAATTATAATCATGAATTAATTTCAAAGCAGACATCAAAAATACAAAGAAAAATATATGATAGAGAAGGAATGAGATGAAAAAAGAAAGGAAGTAAAGAAAATGGAAGAAAGAATTAAACAAAAGAAAGGTTTGGCGCCGAATTCGGCGCCGTAAGGTCCCTTCGTATCAAGGGAATGTCTTTGCAGATCAGTTTTGGCGATGGCCATTTTCACTCACAAAAACTTTACGCTCGATTCATATGATCAACTTTGCGCGCCAAAAATCTCATCGGTACGCAATTTGGTGGAATTCTGCCCATACTTACTGTAGATGATGAAATTTTAACACATAAAGAAAAATAAAAAATGATTTTTCTTCAATAACCTGATTAACCAACGGCGTTGGATCTTGCGGTTTCGTTTTCAAAAAGTCCAACAACTGACCGAAGACGCCAGCCACCTTCATATCCAAACTGGCCGATTGTGTAGTGGCCGTACAATTTTCTATGGTAACAGTTGGTTGGCCATTCTGGCCAGCGTTCATCACCATGGTCAAATTGACGCTGGCGCCCGACGCCTTGACGCCCACGTTGCCGGCCGCTTGTTGCGGGACGCCGAGCAATTGGAAGATTCGGGCGGCGAACGTGCCGTTGGAGACGAATGAGAATTGCTGACTGAGCCAGTTCAATCGGTCGTTCGGCAAAACGGTCAACGAGTGGGATCTAAAAAAGTTAAACTAGTGGCGGATCAAGTTCTAGGTTCAGCACCGATTCATCCACCGGGACTGCCACCGACAATCTGCATTCGACCACCTCTTTCAGACAACTCAATAACTTTTGTTCTTGTACATCGATGCAAAAATTTTTACCGAAGCTGCATACCATCGTGTAAAAAAGAGGTGGATAAAAACTTGATTCGATCGTCTGAAGACACGATGGCCGACAATATTCTCAATTTATTTTAAAATGATGGATGCAACGATCCCATGAAAGTTAATTGAACGCGAAAAACTAGTAGAGCTTATTACTGTAATCAATGACGAAATTTCTCACCCATGAGCGGTAAACTGAACGGCTAAAATTACCTTCCATACCTCGATAAATAGTCAAAATTTCTTGAGTAACACTCAGGTGTCAAACATAATTCTATCCAAATCGAAATTAGATAAGCATGGTGGTTTTTCTATGATTTTGAAATTACCTTTGTCATGAAAAAATTTAGCGTTTTCATGCAGTAAAATGTTTTCCAATTGGAAAAAAATTGAACATGCTTTTCTGGTTGTCGCTTCATAGAATATATAGAAGATGACTGAATCGAACATCGTACTTAACTTGATTTTAGAAAATTTAAAAGTCGTGAACAAAAACATAAAAAAAATGATTTGAATTTTAAAAATTCAAAAAAATTCAAGCAAGGTAGACTACCTTGGGATGAAAGCCATGAAAAGCTAACAACAATCGCTTAGATTACTCAGTTACCTTCGATCTGAATTTAAAAGGAATGAATGCTTTTACAGTTCGAATTCGCGACTGAAAAAAGTGCAAAATTAAATTTCGAATGGTCAACAATATAACAGCAAAAAGACATTTCGATTTACAGAAATTTTTGCACTTTTACTTTATACTCGATGAATGATATTGATCTGTAAAACGCCTCTAAAACGCTTCTTGTGAGCTATTGTTCGTCATCTATTGACAACCTTATACTCTGTTTTTTAAAATATGTTTGTAAATTGAAAAATTAAAGAATAGATACCTCCTCAAGGTTCTTTACACTTTCACTATAGCAGGAAATGCCAAAAATATAAAATGGTACTTGCCTTCCACACTTGATATTCGCGAGCATTTTAAAAAAATTGATGCAGAAGCAAAATAACTTTTCCAGTGTAGGTCACTGCGCTTATAAAACTGTCGCATGTTTTGCGATTTCTTGATTTTCATAAGAAAACGTGTTCTTTTCACGAACGATGTGTTTCCTCGAGTTCAGTTGGAATATGATTTTTTCGGTATTTCTGAAGCATAACTCACTTGGCAGGCGTGTATGACGTAATTTTAATTTGTTGAACGGAGTAGATACCATTGGACAACAACGGCAGAGGAATGTCGGCCTTTTGTAATGTAATTTTCGGCAATTCTGTATCGATCAATTGACCGAAAGTTTGAGCTAGAGCGGCTATTCCGCTCGGTCGAAAAACGACAATAAAACCTGGACTGTTTTGAACGCCGTCCAGAGATTGAATGTTGATAGCATTGTTTACTGTAGTTGTATGAAATACTGTTGTGGGTTTCGTCTGACAGCACGTATATTGCACTTTGTTGACGACGAGTAAGAATAGTACGAATACTGTAAAGTAGAAGCGGGGGGCATCATTTCGGAATTTTGGATTTTGGAATACTTACTCGAGATCGTTTTCATAATACGAATATTTACCACTTGGAGTAATCTCAAGTTTTTGTTTGTCGAAACAAGATTCTGATCGACTAGTTCACAATAAAATGGAAAATATCAAACTGCACCACATTGTTCACGTTGATGTGGGCGTTTTAAAAACATTTCTCATCAACATTATAAATTTGGAGGAAGAAAAACAGGTTAGTGTATGAAGAAAAGCAGTGGGCGTCTCGCCACAGCCATTTCACAGATGTTAGAAAATACATAATGATAAAGCATCTCCTAAATATGACGGGAGAAGTAATGAAAATGAGAATATAGTGTGTCACGACATGAATGTTTTTTTTTAGAAATTTGTGACGTAATTTATTATTAATTATTGTCACGTTGATTTTTTATATTTCACCAGTGTCTCAGACCTTATTTGAAAAATATGAATTTCGAGAAGTGTCAGTTGTGGATAATAATGGGTTCCAAAAGGAAAGACATCCTGAGAGAGTAAAATAGGGAGAAAATCACAAATCTGAAAAATACACAATCAACGAAGTTTCTTAATAAAACCGTACAATTTGAATCATTAAAAGTTGACCTAAAGTCAAAACAAGAAGCATAATATTTCTTCGGCGGATTAAAATATCAAAAAAGTTCGTGTCAAAAATTTGAATTACCGCCGATTCGCAAGTACGTATTTTCGTAACGAGAATATCACATGTCCATTGACTTGATTATCGATCGGATTTTCAGAAATTTCTACAGTAATCGGGTCGGGGGCAATTGTTGATGCTGCTTCTCATGTTTTTATTGTCGGTGAATTGTAGTAGTACGATTTGCGCCTTTTTTTCGTGTCAAAGAAATTCAAGTCAAGACTTTTCCTCAGACCGCCGCGCTACTGTTCGGTCACGGATTTTTAACCTTTGAAAAATGAGCAGCGTCGTCGACGAAGAAATTGACGATTTCGGTGAACTTATCGAATCCTCGCTGTCTAGAAAGTAAGTTTCTCTTTTTTTCACCCGCATCTGCTCCTTGAATAGTTTGAGAGTAACGGGAATATCGTTGAAAAAAAACCGTAGTTTTGCGGAGCTTATTGAAGTAATTTTTGTTTTTAAACAATCCTTTTCCGCAGGTACGGTCACCTGCAAGTGGGGGGGGGGGTGAGGGGAACCCCTCTACTTGATCGAACCGATGTAACGGAGCCACGAGGTCTGGGGAGGAGAGGTCGGACGACTTTTTTGGGGCCGTGGATCACTAATTCCCCAAAATTTTTGGGGAGGGGTCTCTGAAGGAATAAAAAATTTCATTTTTTCTCAAAAAAAAGTCCGAAAAATGGTTCAAAAAGTAGTAATTTATTTTTGTCTAAAAAATCATACCTGTAAGAGGTCCGACAAGTTGAGGGGGCCGGGTAAACGCGAAAATTACGGCAGTGCAGTAGATTAACAGCCGCGCGGCTATTTAGCCGAAACATACATTTTTGGCTAAACAGCCGCGCGGCTATTTAGCCAAGTTCGCTATACAGCCGCGCGGCTATTTAGCCATACAGGCGAAACAGCCGCGCGCAGGTTGGCAAGGCCTTGGTTTTTTGATTTTTGGTTTTTAAAAAAACCAAAAAATTGGAAAATATCTGGTTTTTTGGTTTTTTTTTCTAAAATCACTAGAAAACAGTGAAAATCACTAGAAAACCCTGGCCGCGGCTGTTTAGCCAAAACTACGTTCTTGCCTCTTGGTTAAACAGTCGCGCGGCTGCGGCGTATAGTTGGCACTTGTGTAGTTTAGGAGGTACTGAATTTTTTTCCAAATTTGCATTTTTCCGACTAAAATGATTATGCTGATTACGAATATGTAATAGTTTTTCATAAAATCAAATATCTTAACTGGAAACAGGGTGTCTTATGACAATTTTCTTTTCTAAATTGCATATTTGTAATCATGTTAAGCCCTATTCAGAAGTAAAGAATCCTAGGATTTTTGTCGGCGACTCTATGGAATGAATAGAAAATTTGCAAAAAGCATAATTCAGAAGTGAAAAAATCCTACGATTTTTGTCGCCGACAATCGCTTCTGAATTGTGCTTTATGAGTAAACTGATGATGCTGATCGCGAATATGTCAGTAGCTTACCGTGCTATCAAATATATTAATCAGAAAACATTTGCTGTGACATTTGCATTTTTATCAACCTGTAGTTTATTGTGTAAAAAACATCAGTTTACACTTTATACACATACCTGTACTTGGGGGGGGGACCCCCCCCAACTTGGCCAACCCTGTACCCAAAATCATTTCCCCCCCCCAACCCCCCCCCCCCCAGTTTGGAAAAAAAAATTTCAAAAAAGTGTATGTTTTTTGACCTTTTTTGGGAAAAATTTCGACTTTTTCCTACCCCCAACCCAAAATTTCGGATTTACCCCCCCCCCCCCCCCAACTGGTCGGAGGTCTTACATGTTTATACAATATCAATAGTCAAGTCAAATTCACTTGCAGTGAGTGCAGTGTGTATTATTTGGTCGCTTTTGTTGTTCTATTGTGTGTGACATCATTTAGGTTTCATCGACTTACCAAATATCAACAGAAAAAAATTAATTTTGTCAGAATTCGGAAAAAAATGTAAATTTCGAGAGATAATGCTACACGTGCGCAATAAACTACAGGTTATACAAATGCAAATCACACGGTCAACATAATTGACAGAATGGAAACTGCTTACTGCAGCTGGTGCACACTACCTTATAGTGTTATAATGCTAGGTATATATATTCAAAATTATTGATTAAGCACTGTAATAATCTAAGCCAAAGCATGGGCATAAGCTTAACCTTAGGCTTAGGCTTAGCCTTAAGCTTGGGCTTAGGCTTGCTTAGCCTTAGGCCTGGACTTAGGCTTAGATTATTGCAGTAATCAATAATTTTGACAAATATACTGTAGGAGTAGGCCTATATATTCTTATCATTATAATGCTATAAAGTAGTGTGCACCAGCTGCAGTAATACCTGGAAACCTATTAGCATATTCGTGATCAGCATCATCGATTTACCTACCTGTAATTGGGGGGGCCCCCACTTGGCCAACCCTGTACCCAACCCCCCCCCCCTCAGACTTGGAAAAATTAGAAAAAATTGGGCAAAAGAGTGCCTTTTTTGGGAAATTTTTCGACCCCCTCCCCCAAAATTTCGGGTCTCAACTGGTCGGACCTCTAACAGGTATGCCGGACGCAAATGAAAATTTTTGGGGGCAAACGAAAATGAGGTAGTGATTTGTACATGTACAAACGGCTCTTTCCCCGTTTAGGGAAGACAATTTTGGGGATAATGTACAGAAAATATGCATTTTGGTTGGTGCACGCGCCGGTTATAACTTTAATAATCATACCTAGCTCTAACGCGGCTTTCAGAATGTCTACCTTCACTTATCACTTAATTTATAATAGTTTTCATCATCCCTAAGGATCTCTTGTTTTAAGTGGTAATCTTCAATATTTTATCCTGACATTTAATGAAGATTTACAGTTTTTCTTTGAAACATTTGTTGAGAAAGATCAATACATCAAGTCTCTAAACGTTTTGAAGCGATTATTCCTTTCTCAACGTAAAATTAATTCGGAAGTTCCCTGAAAGTAGTTTTCAAAAATTTCTGCTCTTCCACTCATATTTTTTCGGCCAAGTTCATGAGAGTTAACGAATAAATTACTAGTTTAAAAATTTTTCAAATAATAAAATTCTAAAAATTACGACTTTTCGGTTTCCCTTGTCTGGAAAATTGATTTTCCAGCATCGCCGAATGTCAATACACAAAAATTTTTTAACATCTTTTTTGGGCTTTCACTTGTCATCATGGAGGACTTGACCATCGGTTTATCATCTAATGCAAATTCATTATGCTATCTAGACAAATTGTTCCACAATGCTTGTAAATTAGACTTGAAACTCGAAAATTTCAATTTTTTGCTCGATCTTAATGATTTTTTTTGTAGTTATAAATAAAATTTGAAAATTACGCTGATTTGGTTATTAGTCTTTGGCTATGACATGGAGGGACACAGTTTACTTATTTATACCTATATTTACTATTTACAAATTGTACAAATGAAATATTGGCTATCGTTTGTACATGTGCAAATAGGTCATATACATACATGTAACGGAGCCCCGAGGTCTGGCGGGGGGTTGGGCCACTTTTTTTGGGCCGGGGGTCAGTAATTCCCAAAATTTTGGGGGGAGGGATCTGTGAAGGGAAAAAAATTCGATTTTTTCATGAAAAAAAGTCCCGAAAAGAGTTTAAAAATAGTAATTTTTGTCTAAGAAATGTATTTGTGGCGCGAAGCCAGAGGTTCCCAAGGTCAGATTCTTCAGGTAGGAGTAAAATTGAAAATTTGTGGGAGTAGTGTAGCTAAATGTCCATTAAACACGTCATTTTGTCTCAAAATTGAGCGGCCAGTGATCGATTTTAAGGACTTTAGGTAGGGGTAATACCCCCTCATACCCCTCCCCATGGGGAACTCTGCGCGAAGCGCCGAGAAAATTGGCGTTTTTGACAATTTTTTGTTCAAAAATTGACATTTTTCTGACCAAAAGTATGGGGGTCCATGGGCTGCCCTATGGCTAGCCATAGGATTGGAAAATCCTGGGGGGCGGTCGCCCAATGGCTAGCCACCCCCCCCCCCCCCCCAATTACATGTATGGTCATGTACAAAAAAACCCTGATTGGAAAGTTACAACGCATTTGATTTGTTTTTTGTGTTGTGTAATTTCATCTCAAATCTGTTGTCATTTTAGTGTCAGAAAAGACTGCGTTGCAGTTACTACAGGTGGCTCAACTCTCAATTTATTGTTAAATGAGCTAGAAATTTGTATTCTTGAAGAAAATGGAAAAAAAAATAATTTTTTTCTTTAAAAAATCAAAAATGCCCACGTTTCGCACCCAAAAACCCAATGCCCGCCGGCCGCCAACCCTCATTTTGGCGCACTTGAGAAGGTAACATCCTCTAAATATTCCGGCGCTTCGCGCCGATAATGATTATAATCATCATTGCTTGCTATAATCCAGCTCACGAACGACCGTTAGTATATCTGTGTCACTTATGAGTTGAGATTCGATAGCTATTACGTACGACCTAGAATGTCTCATCTCGTTGTCAAATCAGTTTACCATTGCGTCGAAGTATTTGACGAGGATCAATTTTTTTCTAAACCTGTTGTCTTCTAAAATTTGTAATTTCATGAACATGAACTTTGTTTATTAGGTAGGCCGAATGCCGAAAGGGTCTCCGCGAAAAAACAGTAGTCGGACGCAGGGTTTTTTTGAATTTTTTCCGTGCAGAAAATTTTTGAAAAAAGTTTTCTGCACGGAACGGAAACCTTTTCAATGGTGGTGCGGAAATTTTTCTGGTCGATTTCCGCAAGATGCGAAACGGCCGGTGCGGAAAAACACTGGCCCGACTTGGTACCCAAATGTTGGAACCCCCACTCGAAAAAATTGGAAAAATGGCTTTTTTAGCCTATTTTTGAAATTATTTCCTTTTTGAAATTTTTGCTGACACTCCAAAATTTTGGGGAACTGGGTACCCCGCCCTACAAACTTTGAGTTAACCCCCTAACTAAGTCGGACCCGTTTATGAAGAAAGACTGAAATTTTTCTGTAAAAATGAAAATGGATTTCTTTTTTGCTGAGTTAAAAACTCATTTTTGGGAGCGGTGGTGGAATTCTCCGTGGAGGAAAACTGAGACATTTTGGCTGGTGCATTCAGCGCGTGAAAATTCTAAAGTCATTCGGTTCTTTGCACCGGTCAAGTTTAATGATATTTTTAACCCAATTTAGACTGGGCTCAGAATATTGGAATTTATCATCATTCCCAAAATTAACATTTATAATGTTCAACGTTCAGGATATGATCAAAAACAATTATTTCATTCAATATAGAATAAATAAAAAATACTAGATAAATCCCGTCAAGATTCATCAATATTAAAGCCCGAATACCGATTTCTGATCGAGTATTAGAATTATGGAAATGAAAATTTGTGGATCCCCATTTAGGAGTCCCTGGCTGCGCCTATGATTCGATTCACTTCTCATTCGTATATAAATCGTTGGATTTCTCATAAGTTTTATCGCTGGACCTTATCATATCTTTAATCAGAAAAACGTCTGTCAGAAACTTGAAACTTTTAAATAATAATCCTATTGGTAAGCTTTTCTGCGAGTACAGCTCTGACAATGCGCAGTTTTCTCCTTTACACTCATCCTAAAAGTGTTTTGTTTTGTTTCCTGGCCAAAATAACCCAAAACGTACTGACTTGATGGCCTACGGGTGTGATTGAGTAAACCCAATCGGCGCAAACCATTGGGATCTTGAGCCTTTCAAAGGAAGACTTTTTTAAACAGTGAGCTGTTTTTTGGGAATTTTCGGCATAGAACGGGAATTATGGATCGAGAAGTTGTCGACATTTTTGTCATATTGATTATATTTTATGGATGATTATAGGAGTTCACTAGTTTACGTTCTTTAAAATATTCAAAATACTTGGAAGGCTTACTATTTTTTCCAGGCTGTTTATATATGCCATCATCAGAGATTTTAGCTGCATAAATCCAAAATTTGCACGAGAATCCCGCAAATTCTACTCAACTTTTTAAATCGATTCTATACAGCGTTCTCTCTTTTTTCATTTGTATGTAACATTAATTCTGCTATAGGCGAACTCCATTGACGAAGCTATCCGTCCTAATTGGCCAAAAGCATTTGAATTTTAAAATCGTCGATAAAAATGTTGCCAAAGAAAAAGAATCGTGTTCCAAACAACCTTCGATTGACAAATCGTCGGCCAAATCGTCTAATAAACGTCGCCCTATACGCAGCAAAGTTTCTTTCGTCGATCAAGATGAAGATTATGAGGAAGAATGTTAGTATATTTATAAAAGGAATATACAAAATCTGTATTCGTTTTTATTTTCTAGCTGAATTAATGTACAATGTTAGAGAAAAACTAAGTTTTGCTTGTTATGCTATATTTCAGTCAACTGATTTATGCAAAAGTTGATGCGAGGTGCGAGAATTTTTTTTAGTGACCGAAACTAAAATCAAAAACTACGAGCTCGTTTTAACAATAAAGATTTCCTATTCGTGAATATGATTGGTTTTGTTACGTTGGTTGACTTCACTTAATTTTTCACAGATGAATCGCCACCCATCAAAAGACGTCCCGTACCTCGAAAGCGCGGAGCCATCAGTAATTATTATACGACTCCACCACCGGCGCAAACTTATTTGACGTCCCTGGCTTACGACTCGGCCGCGCGTTCTAACCCGAATAACGGCGAAATTTTACCCATGCCCCCTCCACCGGCGCCGTCAACTCGAGCGTCGGACGACGCCGAATTCAATTGTATGTTTTGCGGGTGTTGTTTCGAATCGGCCGACGACTTAACCGAACACGAGCCGCTTTGCGCCGCCGGTGAAACGGAAAGCATGAACATTTCGTGTCACTGCGGCCGAACGTTTATTAATATCGATGCTTTGGATTCGCATTCAGTAAGCAAACTTTTCCACTAATATTTTTTCATGAATCGCTCGGATACAGGTCGAAAACTATTTTGGGACTTTCTAACATTATAAGGGTTTTAGCGACTAGGTGCGTTTATAAGGAGCTTTGTGCGTTTCTGGCTCGAAAAAAGGCAAAAATGATTAGACAATACATTTTTAGTTTTCTCTTTCCTGTGTTCCATTTACTGATAATTTTTATGCATAACTTGTATATAATTGGGGGGAGGAGTTAGGAAATCCCCCCGCCCAACTTGGTCGAACTCTGTGCCCCGATTTCGGACCTCCCCCCCCCCCAATTGTCCACTCCTCCAAACTCGCAAAATTGAAAAAAAGGTTTTTTTGGCTTTTTCAGGGAAATTTTGAAATTTTTTCGACTTATTTGTGATTTTTTGGTTCACCTTCAAAATTTAAGAAATTTTGGTGCCCCCTGCCTAAAATTTTGGGCCCATCTCCCTCCAACTGATCGAACCTCTTACAAGTATGTTTTTATGTCGTTATTCTAAGCGAAATATTATAAAAATTGAACTTTACGAGATGTCCAACAAACTAGGACAACCTGGAAAAGTCAACCCTTTCGGATCCCGCCCCTGCCTATTCCCTTGTTTTGGTACATTTTAGAAAGTCCAAATGTTAATTCCGAAATTTTTTTGACGAATTTTTTTTTTATCATTTCCGCTTAAATTTTTTGTGGTCCAAAAATTCTTGAATTTTGCGATCATAAACTTTTTGCAGCTCAAAAATTATATAAACATCATCGCAGTATATGACAATAATGGAAGTCCTTGTCGTTTGAAGAATCCATATTTTTGATTGTCTGTCTGCACTTTGAACTGAAGTCGCATGGTTTCAGTATGATTCTTGCATTTTGTCTGAGTATGAAAAATAATTAAATGGAGAGTTGACATCTAAGAAATAAACTATGGAAAAATCATTTCCAGCCTTCTAGAATATCTAAATACAGAAATATTTCCGCGCTTCTCGCCGTGATTATTTTCATCGATTCCGCTGTTCCGGCCGGATTTGTGAAATATCATAGACTTCTTAGTTGGTCTGCTCAATTATCCGTATCTGAACTGAATTTATTTCAAACGAGAATCCAGAAGTTTAGTGCACTTATTCAATTAATATTTGATTGTTTTAGTACGTATGCAATTTTTAATATTAAACGATTATCATGATTCCAACTTTTCTGCTGGTTTGATTCTTTGTTTCTCACTTCACGATCGTTATGATAAGCAGATTGAAATATATCATTTTTTCAACCTTATCATTGGTGAAGATCAAAAATATTCTATATACTTGTATTCTTTGAATTTTTAATTTTTTGTATGTATTTTTTCGATTCTTTCTATGTTCAAATGCAAAAAGCTAGATTTTTTCCCGCCTTCGTTCACAATATTGCTGCTGTAGAATGTCATTTTTTACAATATTTGACCCCAATTCTAGAACATTTTCAGCTGTTCGCGTGGATTCTTTTGGTGAGAATTAAGAACAACCTAACAACGTAAAACTCTTATGAGAAATGCTTTGTATAACATACATTCCATATGACGAAACCTGAAACGAATTAAAATTTTCAAGCTTAATTTGCGAGAATTTCCGCTTCCAGAGATGAAGCATTGCGATGCATATTACTTCGCACATACATTTTTGAGCGAAAACCACGTTCGCTTTTGCAGTTGTTTCACAAATTCAAAATCTTTGGGAGAAAAAATCGAAATATTCTATAAAGTCATTTTTTTCCTTAGATAAAATACCTGGTGATCCATTTTTAGGACCTTAGGTGGGAGTAATACACCCTCATACCCCTCTCTTCGTGGTTGTCTGCTTCCACTCCACAATTGTGGAAGGAATCCTCATGCTGTAAAGTTACTGAGGCAAGCATCAAATTTTTAGTCTAACATCATCATAAAAACCAAATTTTATTTCTCCTTATAGCGTGTTCACGAAGTTGATATTGTCCCACCCGGTACGGCCAATTTTCACTGCCGTTATTGCGGAAAATCGTTCGGTACAGCGTTAAGCTTAGCCACCCACGAAGCCGTACATTCTTCATCTCTGAAACCTTTCCGATGTAGCTACTGCAATAAAGCATTTCTAAAAAAGGTTAGTGCTTTGATTTTTAGTTTTTTTTGTGCATGGCACAGTCGTCTTATGATAATGTTTTTATTTCTGTTCTACGCAAAAAATTTTCAGTCCGAATTAATGTTACACGAACGTATACACGGCGAAGAAGAAACTGAATTCAATTGCAGCGTTTGCGGTAAAAGTTTTACAAGCCGTATGAAATTATCGAGACACGAAGTTATGCATTCTGCATCGGGGCAAAAACCGTTTTCGTGTACCTATTGTGGTAAAACGTTTGCGCATCACCAGAGTTTGCAGAAGCACGAAAGAGGACATACCGGTAAGAACAACGTAATATACCTGCATACCTCGGGTGCTAATGAACAACACTCGACACTAAAACTTTCTTGGAAATCCATAAAAAATGTTTTTCGGATCAGAGTCATTTTTGGAATCATTTTTTGTTACAATGTAGATAAACTGTAAATTATAATGGGGCTAGAACTGTGCGTACGAAGTCTTTTTACGGAAAATCTGTTATAACGAATTTATTCGGTCTGCGAGTTATAATGAACTTATGTCTATTTTAATATTTTTAAGGCGAAAAACCCTTCCAATGCCCGATATGTACCAAATGTTTTGCTGCTCAGTCCAATTACGACGTGCACATGAAATTGCACGCTAGCGGTCGTCGATTTTTCTGTTCATTCTGCGGCAAATGGTTTAGAACTGAACATCAAATGTTGGAGCATCAACAAAATTGTTTGGCTCATTTACATGGGCAGAATACAGGCGACGGAAAACCCCTGCGTTATCAGTGTTCATTTTGCGAAAAAATGTTCCATTATAGACGAGATCAAGTAATTCTTGAAGTAGAAATATAGGTTTGTAAGTTCTTGGTAAACTCGGCAAAAAATCTTTCGTTTTCGGCGTCCATAATTAAATAATAAATGTGTAATCGCGAATCTTCTTCTTTATTGAACTTGCGTTCTGTGGAAGTATGCAAACATATTTTGTCTATATTTCAGCTTATTCACGAAAGAACACATACAGGAGAGCGGCCTTATACTTGCGGTTATTGTAACAAAGGATTTACGCAATCCCAAGCACTGACTATTCATATTAGGACACATACAGGTATGCTTCATCTAATCGCATTCTTATGCTGAATAATGTGACTTTTTAAAAATAATGTAGAAATTTTAGTTGAAGAAGCACATGACTTTTGATAATTTATAGTTTCATTTTCTTTTTTAGGCGAACGGCCCTATATGTGTGAAGTTTGCGGTTGCGATTTCCGTGACAGGTAAATTTATAACGTTTATACTAATGTAAAAATATTGTCATTGTCAAAAGAGTTGAACGATGTGTTGGTGTCCTGGTTTCTTCAATAGAGCCAAAAATTTGGTATCCAATTGTAATAACAAATCTGTCAACAAAGTCTATTTTTTGTGCGAGGCTCCTTGTACCCAGAAATTTTTTTTGTGTACCGAATAAATCAAGACTTTTACTTGTTTTTTACACAAAACTAATTTCCAAAGGAATTTTTCTCTACCTTTGCCCTTTTTAACACTCGAAACAATTCAGAGTGGCCATGGCCCCCAACCCCTGCTAACAGGCCTGCTTGGTCCCAAATATTACTAGAAAAATAGAGAAAATATCAAATGCTGATGATATTTCAGTAGAATAGATTATTATTTTTGATTAGGAAATATATCGTAGAAGTCTATTTGTAATTTGCACAAAAATCCCCGAAAAATCTTTGTATGGAACCGAATTTTTGCCTCGTACAAAACAAAAGTACGATCAGCAGTGGGGTCTATCATTGCCCTGCAATTTTCAATGTTCTACCATTGCTGTCAACTGTTCATGCTAATACAATTCCACTATTCGTTTTTCATGGTTTAGACGAACTAATCACTATATTTTGACTTATTGTAGATTCGACTTTTCAATTATAAAAAAAGGAAGCTGAAATGCAAGCACTATTTCGTGTTTGCTGTTTTCTGCTAGTATACGGAACTTCACCATTTTTTGTAAATTGTACTCAACAGTAAAAGCGATGTGTAAATTATTCTGAAAACAACACTCTTGTTGATTTTACTGAGAAATGGTCCTGAGGCTTAATGTTAAAGTTTCACAGTATATTCCATATTGTAGTCCTGATGAGTTCAAACTTCGGCGGTAAATAATGGAGAATATTTTCTTTTTTTAGTTCCTCATTGCGCAAGCACGAATTTATTCGTCATCCGAGCATCAATCCTCATTTCGTCGGCGCTATGCCTCTGCAAAGGCCATTGTTCATCAGTCAAGAAGACGACGATCAGGGCGATCAAATCGATATCACTGCAATCAATTTCTAGTTTATTTAAACCGAAAGGATACAATTTCAACAATATGTGTATTGTAGATACATATTTTGTGTAAGTTCTAGGAGGTTCGCACTTTCTTATGATTTGATTACGCCAATGAGTTTTTCACCTCGAATTAGAAATTTTAAATTTGTCGTCATAAATTGTAAAAACCTATGTCGTGTGTGGGCTGCGTAATTTATTGTCGTTAGTTTTCTAATTAAACTGCTTGAATCTAATGCCGCCTGTCTCTGGGTTCTAATTTTCTAAATAATACCGTTTAAAGGAACAAAAATATATCAAAGAAGTCCCCAAAGAAGTCGTTTCCAACGACACTCATTGTTATCGGTAATGTTCATGTGCGTTCCCACAAGAACGATGTGCAAAAGTGTCAATACCCAAATGAGCGATTTTCAATGAACTACAAATTATACGTAAACAGTGGTGAAAAACAAAACACTCGACAACTCCCAATAACGGTTCTCGCACATTGGGTGGTGGTAGCTGCACTTCCATCGACTGCATCGCCTTTTGCGGCTGCATCAGTGTGCGCCAGATAAATTCATGCCTGGGCCCCTGACTTGGATGACCAACATCAAGTCTACGGGTTCAAAGGAAAATGCACGATTGCACCTGTTGTGCATCGTCACAAGCGGTGCAAGTATTCGGTCTATTTCCAAGTGAGCGAATTATCATTTGAGCGATTCCCTACCTCATATGCTTCTTTGTATGTATTTTTTTCTTTGTTTTTTGTGTGTATTGTTAATGGTTTCGTTTATGTATGTTTTAACGTTTTCATCTTTTGTCTCTGCTTTCTTTCCTTTTCGTTTTTTTTCATCTACATTTTTCTTTTTTGCTCATGAAAAAACACATTACAAGTTGTCATTTTAAATAACCGTAGTCTCCTGTATAATTCTAGTACTTGAGTCTATCATCGTTGTAAGTGTGAAAATCTTCATAAAAAATAAACAACAGAATGCTGAAACAAACAAAACATGAAGAGAAAGGAAACGTCAAAAAAATGAAGACATTAAGAATAAGTGAAAACAGGTTGAAAAGCATTAAAAAAAGAAAACACGAAGACAGTGACAAGAAAGAAGAAGCAACATAGAGAAAGCAGCAAGAAAGAAAGAAAAAATGTGAAAAAAGAAAAAATCAGGAGAGATTGAAAACAAAAAACTAAGATGAAAAATAATAAAGATAAAATTATGAAGAAAATAGAGCATGCCGAATTGTATAAGAACTTTAATGGAGACTATGCTTATTAAAAATAAGAACTTGTAATTTTTTGTTTCATGAGCAAAAAAGAAAAAAGTGGGTGAAAAGAAAAACGAAAATAAAAGAAAGCAGAGACAAAAAATGAAAACGTAAAAAAACGTACAAACGAAAACATTAACAACACACATAAAAAACAAAGAAAAACATAACGTATGAGGTAGAGAAGAAAAATATGAAGAAAGTGTTCCTACATTCTCGATCGCTCGTTTGGAATCGCGACATTGGGAATTCGCTAAATTGGGAATCACTCAGTTGGGAATTCGCTCACGTAGGGATTTGCTCACTTGAGAATTCGCTGATTTTGGGAATCGCTCAGTTGGAAATTCACTCAATTGGGAATCGCTCACATGGGAATTTGCTCAATTGGGAATCGCTCACATGGGAATTCGCTCAATTGGGAATCGCTCATTTGAGAATCGCTCACTTGGGGAATCGCCCGCATGGGAATCGCTCAATTGGGAATTCGCTCACTTGGGAATCGCTCACATAGGTATACCCCAAAGTATTCTAGTTGCGGGTTGATGCTCACGTCAAAGAAGTCCACCAAATCACGTGAGGAATAGTGACTGATGGCCAAGTTTGATATATTGATTTGTTTCAGTGTCAAAACATCAATATTGTCGTCGAGTCGAAGCACATTGAAGTTTCAAATTTAGCCGTCTTCACGTCAGAGAAACAATAAACAAACAATCTTACGAATTCTCAGTTTTGATAAAAGTAACAGACCTGTAAACTGCACGGTACTTAAAGCACGATGGTAAGCAAGTTCAACTACCGTCTAATATTACTTTTAGTCTCCGTTCTACATCTTCTATATCTTTCTTTTGTTCATTTTGCTTCGACTAGTTGGAACTCGATAAGCCGACTAAGTTCCCATAGTCATCACGCCTGCAGACAGCAGCCTTATGCTTGCAGACACCTGCGTCTCGCTTGCTGATGGTTGTGTTTCTCTTGTGGATAGCTGCGTCTCACATGCTGGCGGCCGCACCTCACTTGCGCACTGCTGCATCTCACTTGTGAATGTCTGCGTTCCACTTGCTGACGTCTGCATCTCGGATGCAGACGGCTACACAGAGCTCCCATGGTCCATCACGACCTTATGCCTGCAGACATGTGGGCATGAATACATCATGCTTAGAAGAACATACAGTAAAAAATTTTACCTAGAAAATTATTTTTTTGAAGCCATAAACTTTATCTAATAGAATTGTAGAATTTTGTGCTTCCCGGAACTTTTGACTACGGTATAATTACGTAGATTGCGGCGATATTTTCAAAACAGAAAAAGTTTAATCTGTAAGGCACTGTATAAAGCATATTGAAGAATCTGGCGACAAAGTATCGAGCTAAGTGATGCTAAACCCAGTACGGGGCATACTGGAAGTAGGTCCAAAAAGAGGCCATCTCGCGTGTTTTATGTAGCCGGATTTCTTTAGTACACATGATGTCAGGAACCGATTAGAGAATCGGGCACTATATGAACTTGTAAATCACTTCAACAAGCATGAATGAATGTTGCAGTGAGAACGGTTATTTCGGGGCTCATTCTCGCTTTAGTCGTTCTAAAATGAAAAAAAATCTAAATGAACTTTTTTCTTTCTCAGTCTTTTGAGACGCTAAATAAAATTTCATTATGTCTAATGCAAGATGAAACTTTCACACCAAGCCATATTGTGCATTTTTTTCTTGCACTTAATCAATATTTGATTATAGAGGAGGCCAAATTTCAAGACAGTTTGGCTCATAAAGGCTTGGTCGGTCTCTAAATCGCCCTCCATGGCGCCATTCGGGCATAAGCGTTTTGTGCTGTGTGAGTTTTCATCATAAATTTCTTTATGTATATGGGCTCTGCCTTGTCAAATGCCCCGCTTTTTTGCTCTGTACTGATAAAAACTTGGGTCAGGAAGCTGGTGCATGGTTCAGCACCATGAGTTTGTTGGAGTTTGGTGGGGTCATTGGCACCAATTAAACTACCCTCTTACCCCACAAGCAGGAAGTGGAAATGTACATCAAAATTTTTTTCGATTTTTTATGTTGCACAAAATAAACATTGGATGTACAAGGACTCTCGCTGGAACTGTATCACAATGTGACTCATACATGTTTTCATCAAAAGTCTACATCCGAAGCTGAAAGTGTCAAAAGCTATTCTTGAAAAGTTCAAATCATAAGAAATCCATATAGACCCCAACTGACAGCTAATCGTACCAGAAAGCACAGGCCTCAAAATACAGTACCGTTCCTGCGATCGCAAAAATTATCCCGTTCAGAATTCTTATGTAGTGGGATCGATTTTTAGGATTAAAAGATCGTCCAAATCATAGAACAATTCTATGTCAAGACGGCATGTTGAAAAAAATCAAGATGTCAATCATCCTGAATAAGATCAGTGACCACGAGCAGAGATCAACGATTCGTCCATCCTCAATAGATTTTCATGTGAGACTTCAGTTTCAACATCTGTGCATGAAGGGGTGGACTGGTCAGGACCATAGCAACTCATTCGGTAAGCACTCACTGCACTTAATCTATTTTTTCGAAATGATGCAGGTGTGACGATGCGCAAAAGATGCATCGTGCATTTTCCTCTGAACCCGTAGACTTGATGTTGCTCATCGAAGTCACGGGCCCAGACCTGGAATTTTTGGACGGGCACTGCTGCAGTCGCAACACGCGATGCAGGGCTGAACAGTCGGTGTTAGAGAAGCTACCACCCGGTGTGCGAGAACCGTTACACAGGTGCTGTGAGGATACTGCAAAATTTTTTGAAAATAGGAACCTATTGATATCACCTGATAGTTCTTTCTTCTAACGATCATTTCCAAGGACGACCTTCTACTGCCAAATTTGTTGTTTGTACATACCTGCTAGTTCAAAATAAGTGACAAGACACAGATTTACCCAATTGCTCATGAATCTTTTCTGCTCAACTACATACTGTTTGCAGTTCGTCATCGGATATACGATATTTTTTAAGGAACGCTGTTCCGGGAATTCACTGTTAAGAGTTGAACCACGAAAACAGTATTCCTACTGTTCAAGCTTTTGAATCATAGTCTTCTTTTTTTAAGAACATTCAAGTTGAAAGCGTTTTTAAAAATGCAAAAATTCGCGCCCGCATGAAAAATTCGAGAAAATAATCGACAATCACAACGAATAACTTCATAGATGTTTACGCAGCGTTTCAAGAACCAACTAATTGAAATATGTATATGGAGTATAAAATTATATTCAAGCGGATATTTGCGAATCAAAATATATGGTAAATAAATATATACTGTTTATTGACAATAACTGTCGAACCACAAAAGCGCATTGATGATTTCGTTGGCTTCAGCGTCGATGTTAGCTATCGCGTGATTATTACCCGGATAACACATGACCCTGAACGGAAATTTGCAATATACGAGTATAAACTGCGGAAATATATAACAGAGTTGATATAACAGTAGTAGCTGTTATCCGAATTTTTGTCTACTATAAACAATTTCAGATTGATGGGGACCTGACATTTTAAATTTATTTATAAGCTTACCGTAAAGGAACTTTCCTGGCACGTAAAATTTCAGTGTATTTCTTGATTTGAGCACATGGAACGCGCAAATCGTTCTCACCGATGGCTACCATCAAAGGCGTGATAACCTGAAAAAATAGAAAGTTGACGATAATGCGCCAAATTATTTCCAAACGAAGTAATAAAAAGTTTTTGAGATTTTTGATTTAGTTTTGTTGTTGAGTCTTTGGTAAATTTCATTTCATGTCCTGAAGTTTGAACAGATTTTACGGTATCGGATGAATCTATTTTAAAATGAGAACCAAATCCTTCATATTTTAAACAGAAATGCTTTTAGAGATGAAAAGCTTGCAGTGCATAAGGACATATTTTCTCAAGTAGTAGGCATACCTGTTGGAGTCAATTTGCCAAAAAGGTGCAAAAGTAGGTACTTCCATGCTTACACTATCTACATAATGAATTGGCGACTTCTCCAACATTTCCGCAAGTTGCTCGCCGTTTATTTTATCGGCAGGATTGTATGCGGTCGCAAAAGTTTCAAAAACGTTCCTGAAAATGAATCATAAAGTTACGAATTGTACGACCGAGCCAGCAGTGCGTGTATCTGGTGGGCTATAAAGCAATTTTACCGGATTCAACAGTGGAAAACATGACCTCATTATATAAAATTAGCGTTGCTAATATAAATCGCGGAATTTATTTTTCGATCATTTTTGCATTAATAGGAACAAGAATGACATGAAATCCAAAATGATCGATTGTACCCGTCGACTCAGACCTGAACATTTGGCTGATGAGCCGAAGTTTTCAATCACAGAAAACTAAAAATCAAAACGGTCAGCGAGAAATCAACAACTTCTGACGATTTCGAATAAAATTCTTAAATTATATAAATTTAGAACTGAAAACCTACTATCAACCATAATGTTTGATCTCAAACCAGCTCTTTTTCCATTGCCGGAAATAAATTTAGATATAGATAATCCTGTCGGTAAACAAAAAAGATTCGAATTTCTCGAATTTATATTAGTTAACAATTGAAACATATTCCACGCCACATAAAAGAAAACTAAACTGAAAGATATTAGGATAAATTGCAAAGTCAACTTACCAATCTGGAATATCCGTTTCGAATACCTTACCTGAAATATAGAAGCATTATCATGAGAAGCAATAGAGAAACGATCACACATGTGCAGTATTCGCAAAATCTGCTCGCGGTCAAGCATTGGCGTACATGCATAATAGGCGAAGTGAGGTCATACTACATCACACTCAAGGCCCGGCTAACACTACAATCCCTTCAAAATTTATACGTAATCACCGTTTCTTCCTCGAATGGGTTCTTTTAAAGTTTACGAATATGGAAAAAAATTGTGAAAAAAATTTTTGGTAGCTCAGGACGATAAGATGAATCTTGGTGCGTTTTAGAGGGTCGAAATCTGAAAATTTTCATCATTAGTAGCATTCATTATTTTTCATCAGGCGAAGCCGTTAGTAAGCTTTCTCGATTAATCAATTAGTCTTCGACAGTTTTTCTCAAGAGATACATCATGCCACTTTTCAATCGTTAATTTTCGGCAGGTATTTGTTTGGATTTCGATTTTCTCCGTGAATGTTTTCTCGCAGATTTTTGCATTAAAAAATGACGAAAATACCATTCTGAACTGAAAATTTAAAGCTTCCAATTGGGCAAAATTTTTGAGGATAAATTTTCCATCGTTTTCGATTATAAAAATCCACACAGTTACAGCAGCTAAATTTATCGGGAATCTATCGTTATTATGCTTTCCATCGTTTTACAACACCGATCGTATCGTTTATTTGCACAAACTGACTTGATTCTTTTTTCATCATTTTTATGAGTTACTGACTCCGGGAATATCAGAATGTTTGAGTAAACTCCTAAAATGCATAAATAAAGCATCTGTGGCATCATAGTATACACGTTTTTTAAAATGTAGAAATTTTTCAAAAAATGCGAATAAAATTTTGGGCATGGTTCACACGTGGAAAAAATCCTCGAGGAAAAAACGGTGCACGTAACCCTACTGGTAACTGTGACTGCCAATCATACACGTAACCGAAGTCTGGGGAACATACATACACAGCATAGAAATTCTGCTGAGGGTCAGCCAGGACAGGGGGTGGAATACAAATTTATTTTTCGTTCTTGATAACGAAAAAAAGATTTTAGATAGTTCTTCTAACATCCGAGCAGCATATTCTTCATTTCATATTAGTCAGATATGTGAAATTATTTGCCACTTTTTTTGGACTTCAAGTATGCTTTGTTTAGAAAAATTGTTAAACTACAGCATTATTCCCATTTTTATGACGACTTTCTCTTCTCTCTTACTCATTTTCCTTCGTCATTCTCGATTATTGCCGGGGTAGTCAAATCTGCTGGGGGCCAATCAAAGTCTGATGGGGGTCAAACCCCCCAAACCCCCCCCCCCCCCACGTGCATGTATGCTGGGAGTCAGACGAATTTTTTAGGGCGGAGGGTCCTTGATTGCCAAAAACTCCAGGGGAAGACCCAGAAGGAAAAATTCGAATTTGTCACCAAAAAAAGTCAGAAAAGTAGATAAAAATATTAATTGTCTAAACCACAAAAACTTTATTCACTATGTTCAAAAACAATGATTTTTCATCAAAAAAATTGACTCCTTTCAGTATTTCGTTGACGAAATCGTCGCCGAAACCGACCAAAAGTATGGGCGTCCCTATGACTACCACACGGCTAGCCATATGATTGGGAAATCCTGTGGGTGATCCCCCAATGGCCTGTCATGTGGTCGAAGATTTCTGGTGGTTCCTATGGCACTTACCCCCAAATAACATGTATGCTGCCAACTATCACAAAACTGGTCGTTTTACCACCAATCTACAAATTTTAAACCCTAACATTGAATCGCCTTCCGCCAAGACGCAATTAGCTGTCCTATATGTAGAGCCTTTACATGTCTAAGTATCCTTTACATGTCATCAGATCTTCGTGAATGGTGCGCAGTAGAAAAATGATTTTTTCAGGCATACTTATTCAACCGAACGTATGATTGTGGCTTAGTCTTTCGGACGTAAGAAATTATTCTTCTATGAATTAATGTCGAAAGAAAAACAAGAGCTAACAATTTTCATCAATTTCTCACCCAATTCTTTGATTTTATGGAATCTGGAATAGCTTTAGACACACTGACTGTTAAAAGGCGCACCCTATGCTCACGATACGTGATCCTAGTTCTAGGCTAACATACTAGCTAAGTTCAACACCGGATTGATGGCTACGGCGGCTTTGGCGAAACCGGGATACTGCCCGATCAAATGAGCGGCCAAAAATCCGCCGTGAGAACCACCGTACAAGAAAACTTGTCTTTGAGTGTTTTCATTGGCCACCGAAGTTAACCGATCCAGAGCGACGTCTATAGCGTGTTTGCAATCTAAAACGTCCGTTTTACCTATTCTACCCGGTAAAGCGTTGACGAAATCGTCGCCGAAACCTAACGAGCCGCGATAATTGACTAAAATGAGAGCTAAGACACAGGAAGGCACAATGATGCTAGGAGACTAATGGCAATCGAATAAAAAAAATTTTGAAGGAAAATGGATTAGCACTTCTTGAATTAACACTTTTCTTAGTCTACATTTGTTGCATTACCTTATAATTTGCATAACAATGAAGCTTTTTCTCCATCATTCAAAATTATTCTGATTTTTTTAGAAAATTCGCTTTAATTTGATTAATACAATGAACTACACTGCATATGACAATAAAATTGCTTTACATACATTTGAATTAGAAATGAGAAAATGTAGGATTTCTAATTCATTAATTTTAAAAAATAATACCACTAGATACTTGATTTTTTTTGAGGAATAAAGCTTCTATGCGTCGCTGCCCAGGGGAAAGTAAGGAATCATATCAATCCATGATACCACCAGACAATTTTTTTTGTAGAAAAAGCACGTTTACAGAATTGAAATCAACCTATTTTGACGCTTAAAAAGCCTTTGATTATTACTAAAAAATGGTGCTTACCAAAAAAGTACTAATGAAGTGGCTTAGAGAATTTAATGAAATTGTACCTATTTTATATATTCTAAAATTTACTTCTCAGTACGGCGTAACCGGAGAAAACGAAAAAAGCAACGTGTGGAAGCCAAGTAGCGACCGAAGTGCTGTGTGGACCACCGTGTGCAATGGCTATCAAAGGCGGCAGTTTATCTGTCGAACCCTTCTTACTGGACGGTAAATGCAATATGGATTCATACTGCATATCATCTGAAAGTATACAATATACATTCATCTTAAGCATAATAATTAAATTAAAAGGTGGTATATTTATCAGGGTACTTCAGCAATTGTTTACGAAATTGCGAAAGCTTTTATTTTTATTTTTTTCATTTGAAACTTTTTATTTCTGGTAGTGGAAGTGCACTCAATCGCTCACAGCAGACTATTATGTAATAAACAGTCATTTTTCCAGTATGCTTTTATCATCGTAAAAGTTGCACAACGATTGTTAGCAATGGTAACTTGGTTTGTACCTGATTTCAAGAATTACAACTCATATCAGTACACGCAAATATGCATGTGATTGGATTTACATATAGATCGAAAAGTACGTTTCCTTTATCTTGCAATCTAAAATATTGGAATTTGGAGCTCCGAAGAACATTTATGTATACATCAGGTTTCATGAGAAATAGTACAATATTCGTTTTCAGAAAAATCTGTTCGATCCGATGCGTCTGCATGTCTTATTCCCCTTAAAGTGTCAATACTGGGTATAGGTGATCTTAGTTTATCGATCACATTTACATAAATTTCGATCAAAATATGACGAACGATAGAAAATAACATGCGAATTTCGAAAATTTAATCAAACGGGCACATAAAAGTCGATTAGTGTGCAATAACACCTGTAAATTTTCATCTTACTAAATTCGATGGGCTCTGAAACGTCATTTTCGCGTCTCAACGTCAAAACGTCCCAAAACAAGTCGGATATTAACTGATCAAACTGTCGCGGCATTTCCGAATCCAATTTGTGCCAAGCAATATCAGACGACTCCCGACCTATCGGTGGCAAACGAGCTAAAAATAGAGACGGTGGTCGATTGGGCGCGCTATTCGAGGCCAAAACGAAATCTTGATAGACATCCAATAGACGCCAACTACCGTATCGCTCGCCTTTAGAGAGAAAAATAGAGATTATATTGGCAAAGATAAACAAACGGTACACCTGATGCGAAAGACGGTAAAAGATTTAATCTCTGTTTTTCAGCTCCGCATCAAAATTACGTTCTTTTATACTTTTGTTTTAACCGACGGAGTTACCTTATGTAATAAAATTTCAATTTTAGAGTGAAAAACTTTCATACCTTTGTTGGTTATGGCGGCCAAATCACCCGTTTGAACATTGATTACAACAATTTCCTATAAATAGAAAGATCGCCAACTTCGTATAGCTGAATGGATTAGATAAGGTTATACATATACGTCGACGAAAATTGCCTACCGTTTTTGAACGCCATATCGTTTCTATTAAAACGCGGTTATTATCCAAAGCCCAACATCTCTCGGGCAACGATCCTTCGTAAATACCCGGAAAAGTTTTTGGGTCTGTAACGTAATTTTTCACAACGTCGACAATAACTGCATCTTCTTTTGTAGCCCATTTGAACTGAAAAAAGGGGCTCATTGTGACAGGTTGAGAAATACACCGACAAGTTTTTGAAAATCACTGGTTTTAAGTCATAGCGTTATACTTTAAAAATCTTTAGGGCGACAGAGTCTGTTTGGTAATCTAAATCCTCCTAATCATTTGTGTTCATCATCATTTCCGACCCAAGTAAAGATGTTAATGTATTCTTACTAATTTCAGAGTTTCACATTTCCGATGAGCTCCACCGACGACAGCTTGTAAATAGACGAACTTGGTACCATCAGGGGAAAAACGCAGGCATTTCATAGCCGCTTCGTTATTAGTTAATGCTTCACACGATGCCTTTTTCACGTTGTAGTAGTATAAACGACTTCTTAAATACAAAAAACTCAAGTTTATCAAAAATACTACAAACGGCGCACGAAAAAAACTGAGTGTGTTGCGAAACAGCTCGTATCACTTTAATGAGCTTTGAACATATAGTTTCCCGGCACAAAAATCGTAATTTAGACATAAAATGTCCGAGTAAGCACATGTTTTCAAAAATTAAGACATAATAAAGTCAAATTATAGTTACATTTGTAAGGCCAAAAATTTTTACTTTCTATTAAAACAAGCGCCGAAACCCAATTTGACCGGCGCGTTGCATAATCCAACAAAAACAACTCCTTCGTCGCCAGGACACCAGATTGGCTATAAATTAAAGATATCTGATTCAGTAAGACTGTTCTGACGTAAACCACACGCTCGACCCGTAGGATTGATAATACAACTAATCCACGGAATTCTGCGGTGCAGCATATCTGTTGAGCCTTGCTCGAAATGGCAACCCCAGACTTGACCCTGGCCAGAAGTTGCTAGCTCCGGCGCCACATAGGAAGCACTCAACAAGACTAAATAACTATCTACCAAGATATAAATAGTCATTTTGCTGAAATAAAAATTACATTCGTGTCGTCCCAAATGTAACCGAAAAAGGGTCACTCAATCGTGCAAAAACTAGATAATTAACTTACTTCAGTAGGTGAAATATCTTTAGGAACGTTATCTAATACCGTAATATTGCCGCTGCTAACGTCTAGGATGCAGATGACGGGTTCTTTGACTTCGGCTAACCTTTCGCCCCAACTCTCAGCGAATAAGAATTCGTCAGTCTGTGAAAATGACAATGTTTAGGCGTCATCAAAGAAGAAGCATTCAGAAGAAAGAATCCACAGCAGAATCACAAACCGAATAGCGGTTGAACACGCGGTAAAAATGAACAAAAAACTAGTATGCTTGAGGATAAAATTAAAAAAAATTACTTTGATATTACAATGTCAGCAGGCATTAACAATGCGCAGATGTTTTCCAGTCGATTAACTATGAAATCAAAAATTAGCTAGAAATCAACTATTTTTGATATTGGAGTAAAACAGCAAGGATCATGTCAATTTTGAGCTGGGGACAGGTAAAAGAATTATAAAATCAAAAAAACCCATAAGAAGTCAGTAACTTTAACTAGCGAAAATTCATTTGTCCAACATTCTGTGCTATGAAGATAAAATTGAGAATTCGACTGATTTGAATCCAACAAAATACAAAACATAAAGCTAATTTAAGGATAGAGGCAGAAATCCATGAAATTGTCCTGAAAGTAGAAAAATAAAAAATAGAAAATCGACTGAAGGTTTCAAGCTGAATGTCACAAAATTAATGTATCAGCACAGGCAATAACTGAAAATTTTCAAACTTGATGACTAGTTCAAGTCAAATTAGATTCAAAACTATTAAATAAAGATTACGCTAGGATCCGACATATATTGCTCTTCGTCGAATTTCGGTTCAAAAAATCCGACGGGTTTACGATACGTTTCAGCAATGAACAATAAGTGGCCTTCCCCATACGAAAAACGCAATCCACCGAAAGCTGAAATTATAGCAAACAGAAGAAATTCAAATCACTAGATTTGGAGGACGCAAAAATTTTTCATACTGGTATTAACTTTGCCGTGCTTTTCGGCGGCTTTCAAATTAACGCTATATTCTTTGAGACCGAGCAAATTTGAAAAAATATCGATGAATTCTGATTTTTCCGGTAGCTTCGACGACCCAGACTTTGCTTTGGGTACGGCTTCTCGTAGTATAGCTGTGAAATCTCCGTTCCGACTATGTGAGCGGAGAGATCTGGAAAAGTCGCCGAAAAAAAGCAACGAAAATTTAGAAAATTAATCGGTTATTTAGGTAAAACTAAGAGAACACCACTCAATAATGATTTTTAGAGGAGGTTTCAGAAGCTTTGGCGACCGGATGAACTCTTACTCCGAAATTTCGACCGGATTCGAACGATAATGAACTTTTGTTTTGACCGAAGTGTCATTGCATTCTACTAGATAATTTCTTTCAAATTTTGTGCTTTCATTTCTATCTACGTCAACTTGGCTCCACACTGATGATATCTTAAGTATATAATTTTCAGATACCGTGAAGTTTAAAAATAAATTTAAAAATTAAAATTTACCCCAATAAAATTGCTCTTTAATTCGGCTTTCGTTATCCATGCGCTCGAAATGTTGGGAATTTTGCACAGATCTTTGTACAAATCGAGTATTCTGTCTAATTTATTCATATTCTAAAACAGTAAAAAATATTAAATTTTCAGATGATTAACAGTAAATGATTAAGTAATTACCGTGAAAATTTCTAGCAAATGGGTAAAAAACAAAAACGTAAAAAAATTAGATTTATTACAAGTTTAACAGTCTAGGAACGAATTAAACAAGCGCTCCATCAGTAAAAATGAATGCGATAAAATTAACGATCAGGAAAACAGTAAAAACAAATGATGACGTTCTGAGATACTTACTAATTGTTCGAACAATGAGTATTAAAATGAATATTATAATATTACACATTTATGTACATTCGGCTCAGTGGATATACAGGAAGATTTGGATTCCTATTTTGACATAAAACCACGCATGCACATAGGAAGGTAGGGGTAAACTCTCCTACCTGAGACCTCGGATACGCCCCTGGCTCGAAAAAAATAGCCAAGCACCCCTCTAAACTTTTTTGAAGACAGTTTTTTGATGATTTCTATGTATATTTTGTATGAAAAACATACTTGTGAAGCTTTTTTTTTGTTTTTCTGCTCGCTCACCCACCTCCCATCCCCCTCGATGGAAAGTTCGAGGACCTTCCTCCCTGAAAAATTCTTGCCGTGCATGTCTGAATAAAACTCAGTTTCAACTACTTTTACACATGACACCATATCAATACATAGGATTTGCACGTATAAGAAAAAAACCTAACAAACAAGAAAAAATCGGAAAATGTTCAAACACAAAATATATAGTTTGAATACTGTTCTTTCTTCCTCTGTTCTTTGACCAAATTTCCATCCTGTCTTCCACAGATTTTAAACTCAAAACGTATAACAATTCTCAAAACAAAACTTACTCACTTTTCATCAATGCAGCTATTTTTTTCTGTTTCAAGCTAACGTACTTTTTCGCTTGCACTTTATTTTCATCGTCTTTCTTCTCATGTTGCACAACTTTCAAGGCTAAAACGCGATTATTTTCCTCTAAACGCTTTACGGCTTCGTCGAGTTCGGCTTGACCGGTTTTGAACGTTTCGAAATCGTCGTCGAAGTCTAATTTTTTGCAAACATTTTCGTCATTACCTTCTACGCCGTATTTAGCAGCGCCGGCCGATGCTTCCCGAAATATACTTTGCAAGCGACGATATTTGCCTTTTAAAATTTTACCGTACCGTTCCAATTTGAAATTCGTACGTTTCAATTCCTTCATTTCTTTGACCAAACTTTCGTCCAATTGAGAAACTTGCGTGGCAACTGTCACCAAGGACGATTGTTGGGTATTTCTTTTTGTTTTAACCGATTTTTCACGTTCCATATAATCGGAAACATTACGCAGAGTAACTTTCAATTCTTCTAGTTGTTGAAGCAAAATTCTACGCAACTTTTCGTTGATGATTAACTTTTTAGGATTTGCGGCGGAAGATGTAGATACATGTTTGGGGTCGGAAGGATTTTGAAGTTCGAAAAACGACGACATCAGAGCGCTCAAATTTTTATCTGTTGTGAGTAAGTTTTCTTCTAGATTGTGCTTAGCAGGCGATAAAAACTGAAAAATCAAAAATTTCAAAGAAACGTTTTGGCAAGAGTGGGAAAGCCAAGGGACAGAGTTTTTTAGCACGGTGCTAATGAAACCAGAGCTAATGATAATCCAAATTTGTTGACGTTAGCACGCGTAGTAATAATTGAATGGGAGAAATTTTAAAAAAAGGTCGCGAAAAAAGTCAAAGATATCATAAAATGGTGGCGAAAAATCAAAAATCGCTGTATTCACAAATAACTTCGTCAATATCCTCATTTTCTTCACCACTTTTGCCTGGTGAATGACTGTGGCTCGAATCAGAATTAGCTTCGGCTCTAACCTCTTGGACGCTACTTAAGTAATTTGAAAATAGCTGTCTTGACATATGCTGAAGTTTACGCAGATCAGTTATAGTGAGTAGCAAATATAATTGTACGTTGTCTGAAAAAATCAATCAAGAACCAATATTGACCTTCAAGCGAAGTTCCAGATACAATGGAAACATGCCAACTTTTATCCAAACACAACGCAACTTTAAAGATTTTTACTGTCAAACTAACAATTGGATTTGTCGGTTAACTAACCAGGTGCGTAATGTAAAGAATGAGCTAATTTAATTAGAATCAGATGAGAGTCGTATTGTTTTTGGAAGTATCAACACCAAGCATAATTTCATGAGTTGATAATACAATAAAAGCAGGCTATCAGAACTGAAAAACTCGCACATTAGTTTGACACTAACGAAATAACATTTATCAACCGTGATAATGAAATAATTTTTCATCAGCACGAATGCTAAGGGGCTCGTGCTAAAAAACCCTGCCAATAGACGAGAGATTTTTAAACACTTTGATCATCAATATAGGCAGGTCAGATATGTTTTCATGTGTTGAAAATAAATAAAAATACGATCGAAAATTCTAAAAGATTTCATACGCAAGACAATGGTTTCGAAACTCAAAACAGTTATGTCTTCAATCAACAGGATAACTCACCCTCAAATTTTTAAGTTTTTCGTCCATGTGTAATTCATCACGTTTTCGATCATCTTCTAGATGACACAATTGTTGCCTCAATAAATGTTTCTCCTGAAACAGTGAAAAAATGACGTCTCAAAAATTATACTCAACTACATACTTTTTCGAAAGCGTCGTTCAACGACACCAATTCCATTTTTAAATCACGAATTTCCGAATCATGATCTAACTGGCGACGTTCGAGTTGATTTTCGTATTGAGATTTCAGTTCATTCAATTGTTCGTTAGCAAGCTTCAAAAAGTTTGGTGCCGGTCAAGCATAAATGTATATGCAGTTTCGTTTGATTTCAAACGTCATTATAACCAAAGATAGTAACAGGAACTGATCAATAATGACTTAGAAAACCAGAAATAATTTTGTGAGTATCATAGAAACAAATCACTTACTAGATAATTGGATTTAGTCTCGACGAACCGACTTTCGATTTCCGACAAGTGCTTAGCAATTTCCGCTTTTTCAGTAGATAGACCGTCAATAAGACTAAAGAACGTCAAAAAATATACAATTCAATTATTGACTGATGGTTTGTAAACAGTATTCACACAATACCATAAGAGAAGAATTTATGAATAACCAAATAATTCGATAATTTTTCATAGATGACAATCATCAACGAATTAGGATTTAACATTCAAACTAGGAGAATTACAGACTCAACTGTACTTTTCATTTAAGAGCATTAGCTCTTGTAACTTGATGTCTTCAACAAACTTACTGATTTTTTTCTGCGATAGCATGCTCCATTTCTTCAATTTTGACGTTCAGACCAGCTAAATCGTCCCTCAACTTTTCAATTTCTTTTTCTGAAAAACTTATAAATTAAGTTATGCGAAAAAGTATGCTATATTTATCAGGTACCATTTTCAGTTTGATTGAATAAAATTGACGAATCGATCAAGTTATCACCCATTTTCGAGAGATCTTCCAAAAACGAAACCACTATTTTACTTTTGTCATCATCATCCAACTTTTGCGCTACTTCCTAAAAAAGGAGCGCAATTAAAATACCGCCGACGACTGGACAGTTATTGAAGAAAAAATATTACAATTCGATGGGATAGATTGAAGTCATAAATCATTTAAGCTATGTAACTTGTATCCTAGAAACTATCTGATAGTCACTGCAAAACTTCATTTGATTACAATAAAACGGTTTTACTTTTTGAATACTTCTCGTCTAGACTAGAGCTGTATATATTGGAAGCTCATTTTTTCGAATTACAAGTTTCAAAGGCTCTACGATAACGTATTCTATAAAAATAAATCCGGATGACAAGTCTTACTAAATAATGATTGGAATAAGAGGGGACACTGACATACCTGGACAAACTCTATCAGTTTATTTGGTACATACCAGTCAGTCTAAAATTTTGGTTGGCTCCCAAATCGTTTATGTGATTGCTAGTGCATTTATCTCGTAGAAAATCGACCTAATGCATTCAAAGTTGATTTAAAAACTCATTTCATAGTCTACATTAGTGATGTGCATCTGATATCCGGACTGATATTTTGAAAAACGGATATCCGGATGTGAAAAAATTTCCGGATATCGGGATATATCCGAATATTTTCACTGTTCAAAAAAGAAGTAACGGTTACTGACAAGTTAGGTGCTACACTATGGGGTACTCTTATGTGAACGATTCCCAAGTGGGTGATCCTCAAGTGACCGAATTCCCACGTAATTCCCAAGTGAGCGAATTCCCGAATGAGCGATTCCAAATTGAGTGAATTCTTAAGTGAGCGAATTCCCAATTGAGCATTCCCATGTGAGCAATTCCCGATTAAGCGAATTGCCAATTGGGCGATTCCAAACGAGTGATCGAGAATTTAATAACGCTTTCTTCATATTTTCCTTCTTTACCTTACATTTTTCTTCGTATGTATTTCTTTTTTCTTTCGTTTACTGTGTCTATTGCTTATATTTTCGTTTATGTATGTTTTTACGTTTTCATCTTTTGTCTGTGCCTTCCAGGGTTTTTTTTGTACATGACCCATTTGTACATGTACAAACGGTAGCCGATATTTCATTTGTACAATTTGTACATAGCAAAAATACGTAAAATAGGTAACCTGTGTTCCTCTATGTCATGGCCAAAGACTAATAACCAAATCAGTGTAATTTTCAAATTTTATTTATAACTCAAAAAATGCCATTAATTCATTAAAATTGAGAAAAAAATTGAAATTTTCGAGTTTCAATTCTAATTTACAAGCATTGTGGAACAAATTTTGTAGAAAACTATCCAATAGCATAATGACTTTGCATTAGATGATAAATTGATGGTTAAGTCCTCTATGATGAGAAATGAAAGCTCAAAAAATGCGCCGTAAAAATTTTTTGTGTATTAACATTCGGCGACGCTGGAAAATTAATTGTCCAAACATTTATTTCAAGAATTAGATTCGAATTTATTGTTCAAAAGTCGTAAATTTTAGAATTTTATCATCTGAAAAATTTTAAAAACAGTAATTTATTCGCTAACTCTCATGACCTTGGACGAAATGATATGAGTGGAAGAGTAGAAATTTCCGAAGGCTATTTCCATGAAGCTTTCGAGCTGATTTTATGTTAAGAAAGGAATAATCACTTTGAAAAGTTTAGAGACTTGACGTATTGATCTTCCTCAAAAAATGTTTCAAGGAAAAACTAAGAATCTTCATCAAATATCAAGATAAAATATTGAAGATTACCACTTTAAAAATGAGATAGTACATTTGAGATGATGAAAACTATTATACATTAAATGATAGGTGAAGGTAGACATTCTGAAAATTGCGTCTGAGCTAGGTAATACATAATAATGATTATTAAAGTTATAACCAGCGCGAAGCGCCGGAAAATTTTGAGATTATGAACTTCTGAAATGCACCAAATTGCATATTTTCTGTACCTTATCCCCAAAATTTTCTTCCCTAAATGGGAAAGAGCCGTTTGTACATGTACAAATGACTACTCCAATTTCGTTTGCCCTAAAAAATTTCCATTTGCCTCCGCCAAAAAAAACCTGGTGCCTTCTTTCATTTTCTTCCATCTTGTCATCTAATTTTTTCTTTTTCTGCTCATGATCTACGGTCATTTTAAATAACCGTAGTCTTCCGTATAATTCTTGTACGGTTCGGTATGCTTGAGTCTTTCGTTGTTGTAAGTGTGAAAATCTTCATAAAAAATATAAATAAAAGAATGGTGGAAGAAACACAACATCAAGAGAAGGAAACGTCAACAAAAATGAAGACAATAAGAATAAGTAAAAATAGGTGGAAAAGCATTAGAAAAAGAAAATAAACATGAAAAAGTGACAAGAAAGAAGAGGCAAAGATAGAGAAAGCAGCAAGGAAGAAAGGAAAAATAATGTGGAAAAATAACAAAAAAAGAAAGAATCAGGAGAATAGAAAAAGAGAATGATAAAAAAGTAAAAGCAAAAAACTAAGATGAAAAGTAGGTAAGAATGAAGAAAAATCACAAAGAATAAAATTAAATAATCTTATACAATTCGGCACGCTCTATTTCCTATTAAGAATTATTTGCGAGACAACGCTTATTAAAAACGACAACTTATAATGTTTGTTTCATGAAAAGTAGATGACAATAAAAAAGAAAATGAAAGAAAGCAGAGACAAAAGATAAAAATGCAAAAACATACATAAATGAAAACATAAACAACACACAGAACGAAAGAAAAAAAAATAAAAAGAAAAATATCAGGGAAAGAAGGAAAATGTGAAGAAAGTGTTGTTACATTCTCTATGGCTCATTTGGAATCGTCCAATTGAGAACACGCTCATTTGGGAATTCGCTTTAGGAATCACTCACATGGGAATGGCTCAATTGGGAATTCGCTCAGTTGGGAATCGCTCAATTGAGAATCGCTCGCTTGGGAATCGCAGATTTAAGAATCGCTCACTTGGGAATATGCCCAACATTGTTACACAATGCTTCAACAAAAAAAAAACAAAAGGTTCAGTAGTATTGTAGTTGACCTGGTGTATTATTACATAATATGTGAGTTCTTTTACTCTCTTTGTAAACAAAATAAAAATGTCCGGATATATCTGGATATCCGAAGGTGTAAAAAACACAGATATCCGGATATGGAAATTTTTCTGGCGCACATCACTAGTCTAGTCTACATATACTTTTTCAAGAAGTAAAAGAAAAAATCAGCATCTAAATGCTAGAGATGATGATCATTTTTGTGAAACGTCAGCCAGTTATTCTATCAAATTAGCCCTGACTTTATTTTGGTGCTGGGACGCCATCTGGTACCGAGTTGCATCCAGTTGGACTTATTGTCAGGTTTGGACACTGAGTGAGTAATATCAAAATTTTCAATTATGGTCTTGATACGATTATTAATGATAATGTGTTAAATCGCCAGCAATAGAACTCATTGCTAAAGAATCTGCTTTTGAAGCCTTCCAAAGTTAAATCGTCGCCCGTCGAGCGTACGCTGTATGCGTTTCCCCGACGTCTATTTACATATAAACAAAAACCACATAAAATGTGAATAATATATATAAATACCTACCTTAATTGAATCTGCAACCCGATTAATTTTATCAATAAAATTTTGATTACAAATTTCTAAACCGCGCAATTTTTGTTTTAAAATTTTCGATTCACGATCATCGGTGACGACACCCAACGACATTTGTGTGAAATTAACCAACGACGGATCCGTTAACGAACTAACGTTATTCAAATCGAAAGAAAAGTCAGCTGCAACTCCGGCGTCAACTTTCTGTGGTGATGGAGCTGGAAGAGATTGTTTCTCTTGAACTGCATGTGCTACTTCCTGATCCGATTGCGAATAACGAGTTTCGATCCGCTTTAATAAACCTTGGATGATTTTGTCGCGCTTCTCGACATTTTCTCGTTCTTTTTGCAATTGAAATTGCACATTTTCGTGGTGAGAAATAATTTCGAGCTAAACAAGGAAGAACATAGGAAATGAAATCATGGCATCACGACAGAAATTAAAGTACATTAACGATGATGATACTGAAAGTCCAACAGAAGCTTCTCAAAAATTAGAATACAAAAATAGTTTCGCGAAAAATTCAGGTTGAAAAGCGCTATATAAAATGATGTCAAGAAAATTTAAACAAAAAACAGTATACACTAAGCAGAAGTCTTGATTACCATGGAATATGAAATGGAAATGCTCTGATTCCGAAAATATTATGACTAACCTTTTCATATTCGATTTGCTTCAACTTATCCTCCAAATCGTTGATCTTTGTATTTAGCTCAACAATCTGCGACTGAAAAAGTTGGACAATAATGGTCACATCATATTGAATGTTGTATTTCTTGAAAACTGACATGCTTACCCAAGCCTGTGCAGCCAGTAATTTTTTTCAAGGGGGCACACAAGACAGGCATTTCTGGCTTGACTTTTTTTTGAAGAAAAAACCATAAGTCACACTATCTTTGCTTTTTTAAACACTTGAAACATTTGGGGGTGCACAGCCCCAACCCCCTGCCTACAGGCCTGTGCTTACCGTTTTGCTTTCGAAATTGTCATCCGTCGAGCCTTTGACTTCGTTCAATTGTTCGCGCAGGAATAGAATTTGGATACGCAGACGAAAATTTTCTTTTCGATATTCTTCGAATTGTTGCTCATGTTCTTTTAAATCGCCTTGAAATCGATAATTCGGCGTGCCGGAACGATAACGAGACACATGATTTAAGCTCGAAACAGACGTAGAAGAACCAGCTTTGGGCATAGTTGTGGTTAACATACTCAAATCTGCATAATGCAAGGATTTTATTGTTATGCTAAACAAAACACTTATTACGTTGAATTGACTGTAAAGTCTCATTCAGTCAATTTTATCAGTCGACAAGAACGATTTTAATACACAAATTATATTTTCTTCTATTTGAAAGGGTCAAAACCCAAGATGTACGTCGGAAATTATCCAGGTGGGAGGGTCTAGAAGGGAAAATTCAGGGACAGATTATGCGAGCAGAAAAAATTTCTTTCAATTCAAAGAGATCAATTTAGTAGAAATACGAGATTTTAGGCCATTTTATCTCAGTCTCAAAAGGTTCGGATTAGAGTTAATCAAAGGTAAATGAACTTTTCAAAAAGTTGGATCAAGAGTATTTGAGATTTCAGGTAGGCGGTTTTACTCACCCCTAACCCATACATGTAACGAGTTCCTAGGACTGGGAGGTATAGCGACTCTTTTGGGGCGGTGGGTGATCGATTTCCCGAACATTAGGGGGTTAAAAGAAAATATTTTTTCGTCAAAAAGGTCCAGAAAATGGTTTTAAAAAGTAATTCTTGTCTAAAAAACTATAAAACAAATGCATTTATAACGCGAAGTGCCGACAAAATCGACATTTTGGACGATTTTTGTTCAAAAATAACCATTTTTCATTAAAAAATTTACATTTTTCAGTTTTTTTCCGACCAAGAATAAGGGAATCCTCGTGGTTACTATATGGCCGATGACCTTTGGGAGTTCTAATGGGTCTTTCCCCTAATTACACGAATATGTCCCACACTCCCTATGCACATCTATACTCAATTACAAACAAAGTATCGATTTCAATTCAAAAGGTATCAACCTCAATTATAAGAAATGCTCAATAAAGTCGAGTTTGTCTAAAGTTAAATCTCAAAGTCAAAAGTTGGATTATTCCACTCAAGTAGTGGTACCCCTAAGCAAGAGTAGTCGAAGATTCGCTAAAACTTACATACCCGGCATGGAAGTCGCGGTCTTGTTTTGTTTGTCGTTTATTAGCGTATTGTTATTAGAAAATTCGTTGGCTAATAGCATACCACTAGACGAAAAAAAGTTTGAGAATGATAGTGTGAGAAATTGAAATAAGAAATCACCTGGATTCCCAATTGATTGGAAGACTCTTATCGTCTTTTGCCACGAGATCTTCCGACGACTCCATTAATAGCGTTCTATATTAAAAAATACATAAAATAAAAAACAGTATAACGAAGTTTTGTACCGCCACACATTCCAGCACTATCCCCACATGCTGCGTCACTGGACAATCAGAAAATTAGAAACAATTTATCAAGCTAAAAATGGAGACTTACTAAAGCTGTTTTTTGAATATACTAAAGCTGTTTTTTGAGCTACCCATCTGTCTAACTAACCTAATAATTCTGTGTAAACCTCCAAGCTTATAACATCATAATGACTTTTTTTGTAGGCACTGACGACGGGGTCAGTCATGGTGCATCTCAAAAAATCCAGAGCAGTAGGTCGACGACAAAAAAAAGAAATCAGTCTTTGTGTGCAGCTTTATCCATAATGCTGATGGAAACCAAGCCATCTAATATCGAAACAGCCAAAATTACTTCATCTCAGCGTTTTTTATGCCAAAACATACTTTTTGGCACAAATATTCTGAAATGACACAAATAAATTTGGCTTTTGTCGAAATCATAGAAATTTTTTGAGTGACCAAAGGCTGTATTTCCTAGATTTTAGAGCATTCTGGAGGCTGAAAGATTAAAACACGCGCGCTTTTTGGTACAAATTAAAGATTACAGTATCTACACGTATCCTCAAACTTACTTTAACTAAGTCTTGATTTGCAAGAAGTTTGTCCTATATGGTATTTTTTAATTTTTTCCCGCAACTATCTTCCCCAAATCAGAGTGTTCAGTTATTTTCCAAAATAAAATTTCATGGACATTTTCAGGATTACCAGGTCATTTTTCCAGCATTTTCCGGAGTAATAATTGATAACTCCTACACATGGCCGTGCGCAAGGGGGGGGGGCGGGGGGGCGGCCGCCCCCCCCCCCCATTGAGGCAGTAACTCTAAACCGAAAAGATGCGTTTTGGTGGACTTTAAAAGGTCAAAATCTCAAAATTTTCCGGCGCTTCGCGCCGGTCATGGTTATAATTATAACTATATTCTATCAGGCGCGGCCGTTAGCATATCTACTTCGACTTACTAATTAATGCTCAACAGTTTCTATCAATCAAGTTAGATCGTTTCATTTTCTAATCGTTTACAGTCAATTATGTCGCCGAAAATAGAGAATTTTCATCATGTCTCTCAATTTTTTCTCCCCGATGATTGGAATTTTTTAAACGTTTGCAATCTGAACTTTTGCGTTTATTGAAGGTGAAAATTGAAGACATTACTCTAGAACGCGATTTCAAAACATTTGTTCACGAATTATCTGTTGGAGAGATTTATTTTTCAGCGTTTTAGAATACAAAAACCCCAAAATTTTTCCGGCGCTTCGCGTCGGAATGGGAGGCAAATTACGCTTCATCAGTCTGATTTTAATTTATTTCCCAACTTTATGAAGGTTCATTTTCCAGCGTTTTAGAAAGTGAAAATCAAAAAATTTTTCCGGCGCTCCGCGCCGGACCATTCTATAGAACGCCAATGTATTCTTCATGAGCTCATTTTGACTAACATAACCAGAATTTTCTCAATTTTTTCCTCATTTTTGCAGGTTTCTGACTACAAATACAACAAAATGCTTGGGTATGCTCCTAAAATGCATAAAAAAGCAACCGTAGCCACATTATAAGCGTTTTTAAAAATGTGGAAAATTTTTGGGAAATGAGGAAAAAAATTTTGGTTCCGGTTCTCATGTGGAAAAAATCTTCGAGGAAAAAAAACGATGATGCACACAGTATATATATCCACGTAAGATCAACATTTCTGGGGCTATTCAGTGAAAAAATCTAATCCGCCCCCCCCATGAAAAAATCCTGCGCACGGCCCTGCTCCTACATATAAAATAGTAAAAATGTAAGTACCGTAGGGAGCATAGATGTTTGATCATGATATAATGAAAATTATTTTTTCGATCGGATAGCAAATTGCCCTGAACCAAAGATGTACGGTACACTGAAAAGATATACAAAATCGGGCCTTAAAGTCAACAGGGTTTCTGAAAATTTGGAAAGACATGTAAAAATAGGCGAACAGACCCCCTGGAATTTCAAAAACTGTTAGACACAAAGACAGAGATTTCGTAAGGGTGCATGGGCCAAATTTCAACGGTAAACTTATGAGAAAATTTGAAACAGGTAACAGTGCATGAGGCGATAGTAACCCAAAATTTGAATTAAAACTTCCATCTGTGCTGCAATGGTGATTAGTTAAATTTAAAATGAAAATATACATAGTATAGTTCACCACGAGAGATAGCCACATGCTAAAAAAGTAATTTTTTCGACCACTCGTTCTGCTAGGAACTATATTTTAGCACAACTGCTAGGCGTACGGTTTTTTCGCACAGGCAGGATTTTTTCGATATTCCGGCCAAGTCATATTTTCGTTGAAAAAAAGCGACAGATGCTTCATTCAATTTACCATAAAATAAGAAAAATTAATTTTTCAACTTCTAGGTCAGATAATCATAACAAAATAGACATCAAACGAGATTGTTACAGCGGAAGAACTCAGTGCCAAACATAAATTAGGTGATTTCTTTGTCATTACACATTCTCAGACACGATTAAGCCACAATTGGAAGTTAAAAACAGACATTCCGACGACTGATATTAAGAAATACTAATTTACAAATAGTTATTCCCATCTGGAATAAACTTCTTGAACGAATAATCCTATCTAGGAATAATAAAACCTTTCGTTCAATTGAATAAATTCAAATATGATCAACTTTATGCCTTTTTGACTATGTGTATAGCATCTTCGCTAATATCGTGATTTGTATCTCTTATTTGTTAGCATCGTTAATTTTTGTTGTATTCTTTTGAACAATGATCAAAGTTCAATTTTTTGTTTTGACCTTCTAAGGTGCACCAGAATGCACCTTTCCGACATGAAAATCCAGAAATTTTTTTTGCTATTAGGTGAAAGAGTCCAAAATTTTTTTCGCACTTACAGATTTTTTCGATAATAAAATGGCGAAAAAACAGAGGCGGCAATCAGTGTTTTTTGTTCCAAAACATGGTTTTTGGCCCAAAAAATTTTGAGCGTTTGTGGCAATTGGCACAAACTTTTTGACCGGTCGAAGACTAAATTGTCTTGATTTTCAGACATTTTAGAGACTGAAAACGCAAAATTTTCTCGGCGCTCTCGGCTTATCAAAAATCTGGCATCAATCAAACGAGCAACTGTCTATCGATGCATGCACTCATAAAAGACGCCCTCAAAATCAAGACGAAAAAAATAACATCATCTTGCTTGGCCTATTGATAAAAGACAATATTTCGGACTCGGATCAAATTAAACAAATTATTGACCGTTATGGAGTAGAATTAAAGCTCAATGCTGATTCATTTGTAGGTACGTTAATTTTGTGACGGTCCACAAATTTTTGACAAACCGAAATTTGAAAAAGTTGATAATAATATTTAAAAGATTAGCCAATTATTAAGTCCACCTGTTGAGAAAAAAATTTAATATTTCAGTACTGACTGGGCGCCTTTCGAAGATCTTGAAAATTGCTCATGTGACTCCGGTTTTCAAGAAAGGGATCATAAATGAGAGTTTCAGCTATCTCGACACTTAAGTTCATATTTAGATGAATAAGAGAAGAGTAAATGAATGATCAAAATACGTGAAATACAGTGAATAAAAAACTTAAAAATTACGTGCTTTATTATTATTGTTTCATTAAAAATCTATTGTTTTTTTGCATTGTTATTAATTATATTAAAATTTATTAATATTAATTTGCGTTGTTAATTATGTTATTAATATAGATTTTTTATCGTCATTGTGTTACTTTAAGTCGCCTTAATCGTCTTTGAATCGTTTAAGTCGACTTTTTTTTTACTTTTGCTGTCCAATGTTAGGTAGAAGTCTGCCCAAACATTGGACGTGTACTAGGTTTTAAAAAAGTCCACATCTCCTCCATGGAAAAAGTAGCTGTTGTACAAAATTTTGCCATTCCATAGAGGTATGGTGTGTCTAATACTCCTGAAAAAATAATATATTACTCTTTGTTTTTTACGTCGCTGGACCATCGAAGGTCAAAGGGTATCCGATGTATAATGTGTTTTACCCTAGAATTTAGCGATTAATCCAAGCACACACAAACTAAACTGAAAATACGTCGTCTTTACTGCAAAAAATGATTTTCTTTTTATTCAGTAAATTCTAAAAAAATTGTGGAAAATTCTTCCCCTTTTTTAAAAATCCTGGATACGGGTACGTTGTTGGCACAATTTTTCGACCGAGAATTCACGTAACTTTTGACTCTGTTTTCTTCAGGAGGAAGAAATTATAGGCATCCTTAATTTAATCTTTACATCGTCGTTAGAAAGAAATTCGTCTTAGTCGAAAATTGAAAAATAATATATAAAATTCCTGTCGAGTTCTATAGAAATATTTGAATTCTGGCGGAATTCAATTTCTTTTAGAATCGTATGAACCGTTTTCTCGATCAGTTTTCTTTATCTCACTGATAAAAATAGGGTAAGAGGCAGTTTTTTTGCACTGTGCAAAACTTTTTCCACTCGTGCAAAACTCTCTTTTCGGATTTTTTGCACCGTGCAAAAAAACTTTTATTAAATGTGAAAAAAAATTTGGTGTTTTCATATAGAAAAGATGCATTTTGGTGCATTTTAGTATAGCAGGCTAAAATGCAGAGTACGGTGGCGGTGGTCCTAGCACTTGCAAAGTGGATTTTCGGTGTTTTTATGGTACCGGCAACAAACTGCAACCAAAAAAACCAGGTGCTCAAGGACAGGGGGTAAACTGCAGATGACGGTGGCCACCGAATTTACCCTACCTTTAAAATTTTCCTTAGGCTTAGGCTTAGGGTACAGCAGCTGCGCCCGAAGGGCGCAGCGCTGTAGAGGCTCTTCCAAATGTTTCGGCAGTAATCATAATACCAGGTGCCAAAAATGCAACTTCTGCTTTCCAAAAACTCCATATTTTTGCCCATTTTACTTAATTTGCATATGAATTATGCAAATTAGTCTATCTCCCTCCCTGTCCTTGAGCACCTGGTTTTTTTGGTTGCAGTTTGTTGCCGGTACCATAAAAACACCGAAAATCCACTTTGCAAGTGCTAGGACCACCGCCACCGTACTCTGCAAAAATTCCGTATAGCACGTACAAAAAATTTTTTGGCGTGCAAAACTTTTTTTGGCGATTTTTTTGCACCATGCAAAACAGCTCGTGCAAAAAAAACACTGGTAGGAGGCACCAGTTTTACGTGAATTAGTGCGGTGAACTTTAATTATATTAAGGTAAAGTGGAGTGACTTCGATCAAAAAAGTATATCCACTTCGACTGTATTATCTTTTAAAAAAGTTTTTGTTAGGTGATATGAGTATATTTGAAAAGATCAATCATTTTCTAATGAAACTGCACTAATATTTTTCTCTTTCGGCTGGATTTATTAGAAAATTTCAAGTTTCAAGAACCCTCCCTTTGCGATCAAAGTAACCCACACCGTGGGAGACTTTGATCGCCATAGTAACACGATATCAAAGGTGCGTTTTTCGACACTTTTTTGTGATTCGCTAGAGAACAAAAACATTTGGTGAGGAACGGTCTTGGCACGAGGTTGTACAACCATTGATAGTCAACTAATAAAATTGTGAGAGCAAAAAAATGATTTTTTCAATACAGCAATTTATCCATGCAACCACTTATGTTACAAATATGTGGTTTACTTTGATCAACGACACGAAATCATTAATTAAGATCTTTGGTAATGAGTAGGATCATAGACTAACGAATTTGCACAACAATAATACTCGAAAATCGTACATATCCAATATTTCTCGATGGATATATCACGTAAATTCATCAGCGGAGAAATTAAAATTCGTTATACCGTTGCTACAGTAATAGTGAATTAAAAAATATTTCGGTTAATTACATGTATTTCAGCAAATAAACAACCGATTTCGGCGTACGGTAGTGAATCTTGCATAATTATCAATTGTCTTCAACATAGCGTAGGGACATTTTAATATCACTCGCGTTTTTTCATTTCGGTATCATAGTTTACAGTAGCCAAAAATTTCAAATACCGCCTTGATAGTTGCGAAACTTTTCAGAGCGGATTTTCTCATTTGGCGTGAATCAGGTTACGTCTCACTGAACTCTATCACACGAAACATAGATTTTCTGATAGGAAAAAGAATGCTGATTCTGAATCTACTTTTGTTTTTTTACGATATGTAGTATATTTAGAGCTATCTGTTCCAGAATACGAACTATTCAATTATTACGTGAATCGACGTGATATCGAGTTTTTTCAAATTTGCGTGTTGATCAAAAAAATTTTTTGGGTATTGATATTCTGCGACACTGGAAAATCAATTTTCCGAACATTTCTTTCAAGAATTAGATTTGAATTTTGTGTTCAAAAGTCGTAATTTGTAGAATTTTACTTGAATAATTTTAAAACCAGTATGATGATTTATTTGTAAACGCTCATACTTGATCGAAAATATATGAGTAAGCTGCAGAGTATAAATTTCCGAAAGATATTTCCATGAAGCGTTTGAATCAGAGTGCCCCATGGGGAGGGGTATGAGGGGGGTATTACCCCTATCTGAAGTCCTTAAAATCGATCACTGGCTGCCTAATTTTGAGACAAAATAACGTGTTTAGTGGCCATTTAGCTACACTACCCCCGCAAATTTTAAATTTTACCCCTACCTGAAAAATCTGACCTTGGGGACCTCTGGTTTGAATTGATTTTACGTTAGAAAAGAAATAATTGCATCAAAAAGCTTAGAGACTTGACGTTATTGATCTTTCTCAAAAGGAAAAAATGCGAATCTTCATTAAATATCATGATAAAATATTGAAGATTACCAATGAAAACATGAGATAATACGTTCAAGATGATGAAAACGATTATAGATTATATGATAAATGAAGGTAGACATGCTAAAAGCCGCGCCTGAGCTAAGTAATGCATAATAATGATTATTAAAGAATCGGCGCGAAGCGCCAGAAAATTTGGAGATTATGACCTTCTAAAATGCACCAAAATGCATCTTTTCTGTATCCGATCCCCAAAATTTTCTTCCCTTTTCCGAATTTTTTTCCCCGAAAAAGCACGATTTGGGGAAAAAAACAGTGGTCCTCACTGTTTTTTCCCCCCGGGCCTTTTCCCCAAATGGGGAAAGCGATCAAAAATTTTTTCCCCATTTTCCCGAAGTCGTTTTTTTCGCTTAAAAATGCTCACAGATGCTTTATTTACGTGTTTTTGAGCTTTTTCAAGCCTTCTGGTGTTTTCAGACCCGTTAATTCATTAAAATTCAGGAAAAAATTGAAATTTTCGAGTTCAAAGTTTAATCTACAAGCATTGAAACAAACTTTCAAGCAAACTATCCAAAAGCATAATGACTTTGAATTACATGAGAAATCGATGGTTAAGTCCTCTATGATGACAAGTGAGAACCCAAAATTCGCGCCGGAAAAATTTTTTGGGTATTGATATTCTGCGACGCTGGAAAATCAATTTTCCGAACGTTTATTTCAAGAATTAGATTTGAATTTTGTGCTCAAAAGTCGTAATTTCTAGAATTTTGCTTGAAAAATTTTAAAACCAGTATAATTTATTTGTAAACTCTCATACTTGGTCGAAAATATATGAGTAAGCAGAGTATAAATTTCCGAAAGATATTTCCATGAAGCATTTGAATTGATTTTACGTTAGAAAAGAAATAATTGCATCAAAAAGCTTAGAGACTTGACGTATTGATCTTTCTCAAACGGAAAAAATGCGAATCTTCATTAAATATCATGATAAAATATTGAGGATTATGTCGTGCGTGAGAAAATGAAGAGAGTGTAGACGACGGAACGCAGATGAGAAATTAGCTGTGTAGCTCGACGATTTATCGCGCGTTTAGAAGAGACGTACGGAACGTAGAAGAGCGTGCGGAACGCTGTAGACGAAACACTCGGAGTGTTTTACGGAATCAACGCAACGATAGTCGAACGCAGGAGATTGACGGGCTCGTAGAGAGCGCTGTGTCAATTTATCCAGGGATCTTCGCTCAGGTCGTCAAAGGTTTTCGGATGCCGAAACTCGCACCGTATTTTCTTATTCGCTTAGGAGTCACACCCGCTCACTCAAACTATTTTCCAAATAGTTTGACTCAACTTAGAACACACGCTCAGTTTTCGATTTACTAGCGATGCTCAGAGCCAATCACAAACCAACTGCTCACTAAGACAAACCAAACAACAACTGACTTTATCACAATCTTGCTGCGAGTGTAATCTTTGATGTTATAAACCTTTGGACAACTTTGAACAACTTTGAGCTCCGAAACGATGCATTCTTACGAATCACTTTGAAAAGCTGACGAGCTTACTGTAGTCGATCGGCACACCACAACAATTACCAATGAAAACATGAGATAATACGTTCAAGATGATTAAAACTATTAAAGATTAAATGATAAATGAAGGTAGACATGTTCGAAGCAGCGCCTGAGCTAGGAAATAAATAATAATGCTTATTTAAGTTATAACCGGCGCCGGAGCGCCGGAAAATTGTGAGATTATGACCTTCTAAAATGCACCAAAATGCATCTTTTCTGTATCCGATCCCCAAAATTTTTTTCCCAAATGGGGAAAGAGCCCAAAATATTTTTCCCTTTTCCGAATTTTTTTTCCCCAAAAAGCACGATTTGGGGGAAAAAAAACAGTGGTGGTCCTGCCTGAGCTTGATCGAATTTCTACCATATGTATCTACAGTACCTCTCTGGATTTTTCAAAAATTTATTTTGCTAGTGACTGCTGTCAATCAAATTTAAAAATTGACACGTGTTCCGATCTTCGGAACATAACCAATTAGACAAAACTAGCAGAAATCATTTGACTATACATTAACTCAATTTCCGTTTTCTTGCGCAATAAATTGTCACCCTTTCTCGATGGATTAAGTGCCTTCAAGGAGATGAACGGTGAAGCTCCAAAGTTCGATTTTCCAGAAAAAAATTCAATAAACACTTTTGGGATTACTGTATGCTTGATACCAATGTGTAGGTTAAGATCCTGTTGTATTTCACCAGATGGTGTCGGCCGGCGTCGACAACAGTTGGACAGAGCTGCTATACTTCTGCTATACAACACCAGCCGGCGTCGGCCGACACCGGATTGCAATTTCGATCGAGTTGAAATTTTGTGTCCGACGCTGTCCGACATTCAGAGGCTCTGCTATACTTCATCGGATAGTGTCGGCCGGTGTCGTATTTCAGCTCTGTCTGACCGTCGGCCGACACTATCCGACGAAGTATAACAGGGCCTTTATTCATTTTCCCTATAAAGTGATGTATATTGTTGGCGAATTTGTTTTTCGTGGAAAATAAAACATAACTACGATAAAACTTGTTTTAAAGTCTTTTTGTAAGCAATTTTCGACTATTAATGACGTTTTTGGAAAATTTTTCGGGAAGAATTTATGCTTTTGAATCACAGTCCTTTATTATAGTCTGTTTTTCTTGAAATGCTTCCAAATAATGAAAGTGGAAAGCAAGTATTATTTCAGATTTTTGCGATTTTCTGATGAACAAAATATCATGTAGGGCTAGAAATTTCTGAGCATACTGGCCTGACCTTTAGCGATTTTTCGAGTGAAAAATTTTACAGTAAGAACTTTATGTAAACAATTTCGACGACAGTACTGATTTGTGTCACTTTTGCATCTGGAAGCATTTTATAAAAAACAGACTATAGTTTTATATGCTAATTTCAATGATACAAAAATTATGATTGTAGTTAAAAATTTAATGCAATACACTCGATTTCCCAAAACCTGAAACCAAAACTTTTCGATTTTTCTACCCCGGATGCTGATTCAACTACAGTCTGTTTTCCGTAGAGTGCTTCCAAGTAATGAATCGAGAAAGCAAGTTAATGTTTTATAATGCCAGCATTTTCTACCACCAAGCCGTACGTCATATGGAATTGAAAATTTATGAAAAGTCGTAGGCATACTTAGCCGCAACGGGCGAAAAAGTGTGCGGCCCGCACACATTTTTGCGGTTTTCAAAAATTGCGGCCCGCAAGTCACCCGCAACCGGCAACCCGCAACCGCATTGCGGTTTAGTGCGGTTTATGGACCCGCAAAGAGTTCTCGAGTGGAGTACTTTTTGCGGTTCTGGTAGCCGCACTTGATACAGTATATGCCGTTTTGCGCTGAATAACACTGAATACCTGATCTTTATCAACTAGAAAACTCAATTTTTTCCAGACTTTGCTCTGTGCACCGTTTTTTTCTGCAAAGGAGTCTTCTGAGGAAAGAAAATCAGGAATGAGGAAAAAAATTTATGCAAGGTTCTCATTGTCGAAAAAATTTTGGGGAATCGAAAACTGAAAAGATGTATTGTGGTGAACATTGGAAGATTATAATCACTGTTTTTCCCGCCATCTTTTTCGTCAAATGGCGATAGGGGTAAAAATTTTTTCCCCAATTTTCTCAGTCTTTTTTCGCTTAAAAATACTCATAGACGGTTTATTTTAGTGTTTTTAAGCTTTTAAAACATGATGTTTTTAGAGCGGTTAATTTTTTCCACATGAGAACCGGACCCAAAATTGTTTTCCTCATTTTCCAAAAATTTTCCCCATTTCTAAAAACGTTTATAATGTGCCTACGGATGCTTTTCCATGCAATTAGGAGCATACCCAAGCATTTTGACGCTTTTGGATTCGGAAACCTATAGTATGTTTTTCTTGAAATGCTTTTAAATTATGAGAGTGGAAAGCAAGTAGTATTTCAGATTTTCACGATTTTCTGATAAACAACATATCTTATAGGTCCGGAAATTTGTGAGCGTACTCAACTAACATTCAACAATTTTTCGAGTGAAAACTTTTACTGTAGGAGCTCTGTGTAAACGATTTTGACGACAGTACTGATCTGTGTCATTTTTCTATTTGGAAGCATTTTATAAAAAACAGACTATACAACCTTGCATCTCTAAGTAATTTCCGGTTCGAAATTGCGGTTAACTATGCTTACAATTGCGGTTTTCCGGTTCCGCATTTTTGCGGAACCGCACAAAAGTATGCCATTGTGAGAGCCGCAACCGACCCGCAATTGCGGGCCGCAAAATTTGCGGCCGCAAAAAAACCGGTCAAGTATGCCTACGGCTTAAGAAGTTAATGCACTGGATTTTCAAGTCTCATTTCTGTGTCACTTTTTTTTAAAAGTACTTTATCAAAGACACAATACATTTAGCATGGTAAAAATTTTTCAGTCGTGACTAAAATAATAAATAGAACAATTGGATTGGTCGCATTCAATTCTATGCAATGTAAACAGAAACGCTAATATATTTGCGAATACAAACACAAATAAGAGCAATCTTCCTTGGTTTTGGGAAATCGAGTGTGTTTCGTGCAATTTTTTAGCTAGTTCTTGCACTATTGGAATCAACATAAAAAAACTAATGGTGGGTGGAGTTAGAAGCATAAATTCTATTGAAAAATTTCTGAAAAACGTCATTAATAGTCGAAAACTGTCACAAAAATATGAAAAAGTTATATCATAGTTTTCTATTATTTAACAGCGAATCGTCGAAACAAATTTGCTAACAATATAACAAATTAGCAGGAAAATGAATAAGCTATCAAATGGTACCAAGCATATCGTAATCGGTTAAGTATCCATGGAAAAAATTTAATTCAAAGTTGATAAATTTTTTAGGAAAATCTAATTTCACAAAGTGCGTCTACACCTTCGAGCAGCACGGTATTTATAGAAACTTTCGAAAACGTGAACTTCGCCATATATCATCAATCAGATGAAAGTCCCCAAAATATTTTGGGTATAATATGGCGGCGAATATTAAAGAATTGATATAGGGAAGTCATTCAGGTTGTTTTTGAAAAAATTAAGATGCAGAGGAAGTTCGTGAATTTCTGAGCAAATTATTTAGAAGTATGCAGTCGTAATTGTTCATAATTTGGGGTATAGTGTAGGATAACATGCCCCAATGTAAGATATTTATATGGCGTCATCAGTAAGTAAAAGTAAAACCAACTTTGGGTTCATTAAGCTATAGTAGTCGCCTTGCCTTCCTGCTTTCTTCCTCTCTGTCTTTCTCCCTCTCTAAGTTTCTTTGTCTTATCACATTTTTCGTGAATTTCTTTTTCATTCTTCATTTTCATTGAGAAGATCAGCAAGAGGATCGATGAATGAATAAATTAACGAAATTTTGATGACAAAAATCACCACAAAAAGCAAGAACAAAAAAGTTACAACGAAAAAGATGAAGACAAAAATTGCAAAACTTTTCCTATAAAATCGATAACGACTAGTCGCTTTATTTATACATTATATGCTATGTTAGTATTTTTCAATATGTTCAATGCATATAGGTACTAGGTACTACTGCCGGATTATGCACACAGAAGGAAATAAGTATCGTAGAGACACAATAAACTAATAAACATCGTAGAGACACGAAAAAATGTCGACACAAAAAGTTAAGCTACAGCTTAACTTTCAATGCAAAACATATGAAAAAGTTAAGCTGGAACTTAAGCTGGTGCTCAGCAACATCTTCGTTAAGCTGCAGCTTAACTTCCTAGTAATACCAACTTAAGCTGTAGCTTAACCAAGTTCCATCTTGACTTTCCACACAAAAGATATAAAAATGTAGTTAAGCTGCAGCTTAACTCGTCTCTTGCTCAGCACCGGCTTAACTTTTAGTAATACCGACTTAAGCTCCAGCTTAAGCAAGATGGTCTTAAGCTCCAGCTCAAACTTAAGCTCCAGTTTTATAGTAATACCAGCGCCTGGAAAACAAAGTTCAATTGTTGAATTAAATGCATGATTTGTAAATACTGGACAATCCCATATTTCAGACTGTTGATGTCACAAGTTTGGCTGCTGTATCCCACATAGATCGATGAATGGTGGCTTTACATTAGGCCCATGTCAATCCCTAATTTGACAGTTGATGAATGGAATAAATATCAGATTTGCAAATGCTGCATTCCTATGTCAGAATACTGGTTTATCACAAGTATGATTGCTGGTTTTGGACAAATGATTATGGAAGGAGGTTACGATTATTCATATTGCCTTTGGTTTGGTCCCGTTTGTAACGTACCTGCTAAAGCAGTACTGTAAATATGTAGCATACTGTATGTGATATTCATTTATTAGATATATTTTCATTTATTAATCTATCGTCTCAAGGGTGTCTGGAATTCACACCCAAACATTCTTATAAATTTATGTGAAGCACCTTATTTTGATCATCCCACACCCCATTGACCCAATTAAAGACGCACATAATTATTTCCACATTGGCACCTGGCCCTCGTAATGCACATGAAGATACACATTCTGTAGGTACAATAATCCCCTCCAAAATGCGTAAACACACCTGCCCATGTAGAAAGTACAGAAATCCCGACCCAGACAGAAGATTTAGGAGGAATGCATAGAAAACCGTAAAATACATGAAAAACTAAAAAACATAGGCGGCAAAGCATACTGTAGGTTAAAAGGCATGTGAGCGCGGAAATTAAGAATAAATTAAAGCAAGAGGCGTGGCGAAAGAAGCATACAGAAGGCGGAAACAGGTAAGCGAAGCAGCGATTGGTGGAAGAAGATCGACGGAAACATGACCTCCCGCGATGCCCAGGGAGTGGCCAAAACATCGTATAAAAGAGAAGAAAAGCGTGATTTTTATGATTGTTATTCGTGGTTTTTTTTAATTCGTCGTTCGCGTTCGTATTTTCATTTGCAAGCAAACGTGCCGTCCATTTTTGTTATTCGACGTTCAAGCGACCGTCGACCATTCCTTGTATTCCCGTATTATTGTACCGCCCGCGCCCCGTCCCGTTATTCCGTCCCCGCCGTATCGACCGTTGGTTAAAAGTAAAGTATCTCACAGAAATCTGGTCGTTACATATTTTTGGTGACCGTACCCCATCGTTAACCATTGGAACTCCCTGCCCCATTAAGGCGCATCCTATATCCGGGCATCCCTAAGCAGTAATCGCATACAGTCGTAATCGTTTCCTACAGTAGGACAGACATTCGTAAAAGCACAAACTGAAAATGACCCACCATACAAGAGACCACTTAAGAGAAATTGTAAGAGAGCAGATCAACGAACTTTTTGCAGAACATTTCCAAACTCTACACACACAATTGAGCAAAAACACTATGAATCCCACCCTGATAGACGATTTAAGAACGGCCAACATCCATAACAGTATGGCGAACAATTTTTATGCAAAACCTACAGTATTTACGGGAGGAGTAACCCAACATTTCGGCCAATGGAGCAAGCGACTAGAGCAGTTCATGATACTACAAGGCATGAAAGATACTGACGAGCAACTCAAATTAGCATGTTTTGAAATTCATTTGGGTGGTGCAGCATTAGCAAAATTCAAAAGTTTAGAAAATTCTGAAAACCCACCCCAAACGTATGAAAAAACAGCATTACAAGCATGTTTCCCCGACCACAGAGACACAGATTTACACCATCATTTTTTGCATGAACGGAAACAAAAAAGTTCGGAAACTGTCATTGAATTTTTGTTTGACCTCGAGCATCTAGCGACCCTCGCCTACCCCAATTTCAATTCAGAGGCACGAGAAATGCTAATCAAACCCCTTTTCATGGAAGGCATGCAGACCGAAATTAGAGAGGCACTCAAGTACAAACGATTCACCTCCATAACAGACATGTCTGATGAAGCAGCTTATGTTGAACAACAAATTTTCAGAAACAGATTGAAATCTAGCCCCATACCCCTCATATCCCCTGAATCGGAACCCATTCTTTCATTAGGCAATTACACTGAACAGCAAGGAATCCTACATAAATTAGAACAAGTCATGGAGTTGCAATTGCAAATACTGCGAAATTCCCAAACCCAACCCCAGCATGATAACAGTAGTTTGAGCCAGATCACATGTTTTCAATGCAATCAAGTCGGGCATTTCGCCAGAAATTGTAATTCACCAGGTACTCAAAAGTCATGCCAAATTTGCTTTAGGAATAATCACATGACTCGAGACTGTAAAAGCAGATGCATCCACTGTTCTCAGACTGGTCACAGATCCAGCCATTGCATATCAAAAAGCTACTCAAATGCAGAATGTTTTCTTTGTAAGCAAAAAGGTCACACGAGTAGATATTGCCCCAACCAAATGACCCCTAACGTCCAAAATCGCATTGAAGAGAGACTACCCCCACCACAAATGAACATTGATGTCCCAGTCATGTACTCCACATTGCCCACTGTCCAGCATCAACCTCAACATGCTTTAAATACAGTTCTGCCCAGCAGTCATAAGCAGTTTGACCCCCAGCATAACCTTGACATACCCCTTCCTGATACAAGCAGCACTTCAAAAATTGCATCACCAAAAAGCAGTGACATGTTGAAATCCAAACTCCCCCAGCCAAAATTGCACAGAAACATAAACATCCTGAAACCAGTAAGACGTCCAAACCTGAACCAGCATACAAAAAGGAACGCCCAATGTTTTCACAATTGCAGGGCCTCCCCACAGACCCCAACACATTCCCCAGGCGAAAAACTTCTCTTCCTACCCCCAAAGCACGAAAAAATCGTAAAATTCATTTTGCAGCTAGCATTTTCCAAAGTAAAAATAGTGGTATCTGCAGTCCTGTCTCAAACGACGTCAGCAAGCCCCAAATCCCCCATCCTGATACATGCATCGACCCTGTTTCTTGTCCCCTCCCAACGACAGACCCCAACACATTCCCCAGGCGAAAAACTTCTTTTCCTACCCCCAAAGCACAAGAAAATCGTAAAATTCATTTTGCAGCTAGTATTTCCCAGAGTAAAAGTAGTGGTATCTGCAGTTCTAGCTCAAACAACGTCAGCAAGCCCCAAATCTCCCATCCTGATACATGCATCGCCCCTGTTTCTTGTCCCCTCCCAGCGAAAAATTCACCCGCCCAATCTCATTTTCCCACCCAAGACAAACAGAAACGTCTTCATACATTCCCATGGCTAAAAAGCAAAATAGAATCGACCAAGAGTGACAGGATTGAAACGGAAAAAGCTGAGTTAATCAATTTCTTATCCAAATATCAGCCCCTTCACACTGAGTCGAAAACGCATGTGAGTCACAGGCCACTTGTCTCCCACAGCATTGGTACAAGTAATTATAAACACAGAAACAGACCCCTTTTTCGAAAACCACCAAAAGCAAAACAAAGCATCAAACACAAAGTTGAGCAACTTAAGAAAGCTGATGTTATCAATCAAAGCACATCCCCTTCATGTAAAACAGGCAGTTCAATCGTTCAGACAAATTCCCCAATTCCCCCTATCCCTCCAAGTCTTCCACCCCAAAACCCTCTCTCCCTCGACCCCCTTGAACGAGGACGTTCAACTCCGGAAGGAGGGAAATGTAACGTACCTGCTAAAGCAGTACTGTAAATATGTAGCATACTGTATGTGATATTCATTTATTAGATATATTTTCATTTATTAATCTATCGTCTCAAGGGTGTCTGGAATTCACACCCAAACATTCTTATAAATTTATGTGAAGCACTTTATTTTGATCATCCCACACCCCATTGACCCAATTAAAGACGCACATAATTATTTCCACATTGGCACCTGGCCCTCGTAATGCACATGAAGATACACATTCTGTAGGTACAATAATCCCCTCCAAAATGCGTAAACACACCTGCCCATGTAGAAAGTACAGAAATCCCGACCCAGACAGAAGATTTAGGAGGAATGCATAGAAAACCGTAAAATACATGAAAAACTAAAAAACATAGGCGGCAAAGCATACTGTAGGTTAAAAGGCATGTGAGCGCGGAAATTAAGAATAAATTAAAGCAAGAGGCGTGGCGAAAGAAGCATACAGAAGGCGGAAACAGGTAAGCGAAGCAGCGATTGGTGGAAGAAGATCGACGGAAACATGACCTCCCGCGATGCCCAGGGAGTGGCCAAAACGTCGTATAAAAGAGAAGAAAAGCGTGATTTTTATGATTATTATTCGTGGTTTTTTTTAATTCGTCGTTCGCGTTCGTATTTTCATTTGCAAGCAAACGTGCCGTCCATTTTTGTTATTCGACGTTCAAGCGACTGTCGACCATTCCTTGTATTCCCGTATTATTGTACCGCCCGCGCCCCGTCCCGTTATTCCGTCCCCGCCGTATCGACCGTTGGTTAAAAGTAAAGTATCTCACAGAAATCTGGTTGTTACAACACCCTAATGTGGTAGTTAATGAATCAAAAGAACATCAAATTTACAGATGCATGGACAGACCTATTCAGAATCATAATGTTCAGAGACAATGCATATTGTCACGTGCCCATCAATTTTGCCCAACGTCACGTGATTCACATCATGCCAATACTTTATGTTTTTCGCCAATTTTTGTTTAACAGTTGCTTACTCTTATTTTTGCGTTTTGTTCATTATATTTTACATGCATTCTTGTGTGCATTTTTGCGCTTCTTTTCTGTTTCATTTTTGTGTTTTCATTTCTTTTACGTTTTGTTATTTTGCCATTGCGCATGTAGACTATGGTATGTAACCCGTTAGTTAGAATTTCTGCCAAGATAAGCTCTACAAGCTCATGGCCATAATTGGAGCATTATGTGCACCTCTTATCAGTAAAAACTAGCGACGTTTCGCAACGCGAAATGACTAGTTTGGAGATTCTCTCTAAAACACGTTCATATGTTTGGCATGGAGAGTGAAACTCCCCCCAACGCTTAATGTATTCGAACTGGAAAATGTCTATGTGACCTTAGGCATCTTCTGCAGCCATTTCCACTGCAGAAGTTAGCTTGGGTGTTGTTAGCTCGGCCCTGGGCATACTGTAGGTCTACGAGGCCCTTTAAAAGGGCCTGTTTCATTAGTTTTATACTCATTTTTAGGCCTACATCGTTTTCCCTTGCATTTAGCTCTTGCGTCTTGCGTCCGTCGACTGTTTTATTATTAATTTACATATATTGCGTCCGCCGCCTACATTTTCGAATAAATCTGCATACATCTCCATGTCCCTCACTGCCTTTGCCGCCTGCACTCCTGCATAGGATTTATACGTCGCCCCTCTCACCTAGTACCTGCCCATTGCACCATTAGTTGACCACTTGCGTCACCCGCCGACCCCTTTTACAGTACACCCTGCACTGAACCCAAACCCGACTGCCATCACGCCTGTTCCCATCATCCCAGGATCCATGAGCCCGTTGCCCCGTGCCAAGTCGTAGATGAGAAATGGACTAGGTAAGTCTTCTCAGGGGATTATTGTTGTTGGGGGTGTATTTGTGGGAACCCTTTCCTAAGTCGGTTTTCCCTTGAGAATCCCCTCAGTTAGAGCAGCAGCCCTCGTACCTCTGGGGTTAGGGCCAAAAAGGGGATTTAGGCTTACAATTGGGTCCCCTACAGTAGGCCATTCCACAAATGGCCTTGTCCTTCATTCTCACTGAATGGGACTAGGGATTGCCACCCCTGACCTGGCGGCATTGTCCATTATTCTACAGCAGAACCCAAGGACAGCACCATAGTACCCTATAGGCCCTCCTATAGCCAGTACTAGCTGAGTTAGGTTGCCGAAATGAATATATCAGCGAGCCACCCAAGGGGGTCACAGTGTGTCACTCACAGTGACACGGCCGTATTTTTACCAATATGGCATGGGTTTTTTCTCATCAATGTGACTGTCCCAATTTCAGTTAATGTGACATCGCTCCAGTTTTCGTTTAATGTGACAATATTTATCACAAGTTTGACTAATTTTTTTGCATTGATGATTAATGAAAAGGTCGGGGATTGTCAAAATTACTCGTATTGCTTTCGCACTTAGCGCATATTATGCCCTAAGGTGAGGTTCACGAGTCGAAGGAATACAAAATCTACAAATGTTGGATCTGCTGGGATCAGCAACAATCTGCTGAGGATCAATCAAAAATCTGCTTGGGGTCAATACCCCCCAAAACCCCCCACGTGAATGTATGACCATCATGTGCAAGTATTACGACATCTACCCGAAATTTGGTCGAAATGGAGGTGGATGATTTTCAAAATCAGATCACTTGGCGTGGAATAATGACCCTTGGCCTTTTATCTAGAAATAAATGCTCGCTACAAAAATTTAAAGGGTAAGTGTTTTATGTTGGATTGCGTAGCATGAGAAAATGATCGTCATTATCGTATATTGTTAGACATACGTATTTCTATGCAAGTAGTTCTATACGGCAAATCGCTGCGTTTACGCGCATGCTGTACTGTATTAGTGACACGAGGGAAAACAAGTCCAATCCAAAGTATTGGCGGACCACTGTTTTTTTCCACGAACTTCTTTCCACGAATAAGGGGTCAAATTTTTTTCCACACGTGGAAAAATTTTTTTTTATCTTAAAATCCTCGTTTTTTCGCTTAAAAATGCTCACAGACGCTTTATCGCAGTCATACCTGTAAGACCTCCGACCAGTTGGGGGGGGGGGTAATTACAGCGTTTTTTTTTGTGCACGGTTATTTGTGCCAATTGGCACAAGAGGCCAAAAAAATTTGTGCCAATGGCACAAAAAATTTTTTCTACTAGAAACATACTGAAAACTGCGGAAAAGTTTTAGGCCAAAAATTTTGATGGAAAGTTAACGTTTTACACATTACTTTTTTGTAAAAATCGTGCCCTACCTATTTTTCAGCTAACCATGTCAGTGAGATAAGAAAAAACTGTGCGGGAAAATATTTCACGACGACTCAAAAAGGAATGGATGCTGAGAAAATTTAAATAACTCTAGAATTGTTCAGGAAATTCAAACTGATTCAATTTTTGACTACAAATATGAATATCTTTAGGTAAGATATATTTAGCAACAATGTTAAGACTATTAGAGAAAGTAAAGTCGAAAATTGTCCAACGATATCGATTTTTCTATTATTCTATTTGAATCAATCAAACACGAAAAGTGAGAATTTCAGTTTTAAATCCGAATTTGACTGAATGGACAGAGAATATTCAGAATTTCTTTTAATCCATCAGTCGTTGACATTGACAGCCTATAGAGTTTGCTGCAACGATACTAATACACTGTTCGAAGAGGAATCGTTCGCGTTCGGGTCAAATATACAAATAGAAAACATTATATTCGATGACTCGGCGCGAAGCGCCGAAAATTTTTCACATTTTCAGCCCCTAAGACGTCTAAATTCTAAAAATCAAGGAAATTTAATTTTTGACCAGCCAAAAATTTTGTGCCAATTGGCACAAACGCTCAAAAATTTTTGTGCCATTCCAAATTTTTTTGTGCCAAAAACCATGTTTTGGCACAAAAAAAAAACACTGGGGGTAAATCCGAAATTTTGGGGGGGGGGGGGTAGGAAAAAGTCGAAATTTTTCCCAAAAAAGGCCAAAAAACATACACTTTTTGAAAATTTTTTTAATTTTTTCCAAACTGGGGGGGGGGGAAATGATTTTGGGTATAGGGTTGGCCGAGTTGGGGGGGGTCCCCCCCAACCCCCTCCAAGTACAGGTATCGCAGTGTTTTTTTTGTGCCAAAACATGGTTTTTGGCACAGAAAATTTTGGGCGTTTGTGTGCCAATTAGCACAAATTTCTTGACTAGTCGAATGCCGAATTTCTTTGATTTTTAGTCATTTTAGGGGCTGAAAACGCAAAATTTTCTCGGCGCCAGGCGCCGAGTCAATTACTTAAGTGTAATATTAGTCAAGAGTCAGGAATCTGAAAGAATTGTACTTATTCCATAATAGATTTGTATGATTTCAACAAACTTTGAGATTGTCAATGATTGAAAAATGAATTAGTTAACTTCCACTGTTCATTCAGCGTGATCGGAAACCGAAATTTTTATTTTTGGTGTTTGATTCAAACAGAAAAATTTACCTTGTTGGCGCAATTCTTCAACCAAAAATTTACGCGACGTGACTTCCGTTCTAGTTTTTTCAGTAAAAATCATTATAAACATCCTTAATTTATTTACATCGGTGTTAAGAAGAAATCTGTAGCCGAAAATTAAAGAAAAATATAAAATGCCTGAAAAATTGTAAGGTAAAGTGGGGTAACTTTGGTCAAAATCGAGTCAATTCGACTTCTCCAATGGGGAATTCGTAAAAATGTTTCATGGAACTCATATGTCAAAAATGTCAGACAAATCGATTAAACACATCATCTCATAAGTAGCATGCAGATTTAACCTACCATTGATCGTTGAAAAGAGCTCACTTTTTGACCAATGTTACCCCCCATGGTGGTCAACTTTGGTCGCCATTATAGTTTCTGTTCAAGTTATTTTTTCGACAAGTAGAATCGTTATATCTCATCACAGATAGAACGCAATAAAACAAATTTTGGATACTACAAACTTTCCCTGCCATAAAATTTCAGCTGAAAATGATGAATATTACCAACAGAAAAAAAGTTTTCGGAAATCTACTCCCGGCAGTCCCCATGGTGGGTAACTTTGGTCAATTGACATGAAATTGTGCCTGACGTGAAAAATATTGTGTTATTCAGATACAACGAGCTAAGAGGTACATGAAAATATGAATATATAAATGGAAGTAACAACATCAATCATTCAAAGTTTATTGACGAAAAAATTAACCGTCGACACACAAAAATATGTGGTACACTAAAACAATGATTACGTTTTTAAGATCAAAATACATGAAATTAAGCAAATTTAAAGGAAGATCAATCGTTATGAGTAACATAAACTTGACAAATAAAATCACCAGTGGGATCAAGATCGTCTGCCAAACAGTTACCACATATCAACCCATCACAGCATGTACAGTCTTTTCGGTACTTTTTCTTGGAAATTGTCCCTTGAATATACGCAAACGTGACACACATTAGTGCTTCTACCTTTTCTCGCTCTTTTCGCTTCTTTTAATTCTTTCAGTTGAGCAAGAACTTCTGGTTCTGTCAAAGATTGGCCAAGTGCATGACAAAGACGTTTTCGGGACTTTTTCGGCTCTGATGACACTGTCAGTCATACATCTTGATGGCGCAACCTTGCTAAAGGCTGACGCCAACGATGTGGGCATTTTTGAAAATTTTAGACATCATTCTTCTGTAATTTTTGTAACAAAAGTACATACTTCCAAACGTTGAAACCGATGACGGCAAAGACAACGCGGATAAATTTTGTTGTAGTACAGTTGTTGTACTATTATCTGTATTAATTTAGTATTTAATTGCATATAAATCGGGTCCTAGACTTTTTCTCTCGTATCCTACAGTCTTCTTTGCAAAGAAGACTGTAGGAAGCCACTTGCGTCCTACAGTCTTCATTGCCTAAACAGTAGTAGCTTGTTTTTGTGTAGATAACTGTCAATTATAGTGCTAAGGCAATCTTTTTTGAATGACACGCCTATGATGGCGACAGATTTGACCAGTTTGACAAGTAGCAATTCTTCAGCTACTGTGAGATACGTTTTACGACCAATTCCTTTCCTACTGCCATGGGTTTACTAAGACTATCATCTAAGTTGAAGTATCGTCTTGAATTATTGGTTCCCAACTTTATAACAGAACATTTTGCGACAGACATATAGACAGTTGCCAATTAAAGGATCAGTGTGATATTTTATCCAGATCGTCTTGAAATTTGTCATGGTTACTTTTGTCAAAAAGCTTGACGTCATCTGCAAAACAAATGATTTCATTGTGGAGCTTTGCTTCACATAAATCATTGATATACAGAAGGAATAAGATAGGTCTTAGTACACTATCCAGGAGAAACACCACTAGAAATATTGAAAGATTCATATAGAGTATAATTTAGTTTCACTTTTTGAATTCTGCTGCACAGGAAGCTCTGTGTCTATTTTGAGCTACCAATTTATTTTGAGGAACTTAGTTTGAAGAAAAGCTTTCAAGTGTTGAAAAATCACGTCAGCAGGTAGTTTTGAGTCAAGACCACGTCAGCAGGAATTTTTGAGTCGAGACTAATGGTACAATATTTCTGCAGTGGACAACTTGGGTAGTATTGTACTAATTTTTGGAAAGTAGATTGAATTGATTAAGGTGACTTAGGGTGCAAGTGTTAACAATAGATTCCATCACCTTACAAGGAATGCAGTGAATGAATAGAAGGGGTAGTTACCCAATTTAGACAGATCGCCTTTTTTTGAAACAGGAACTACATTTGCCTGAAATAATAAATCAGGTACAGAACTAGTTGTATGAAAACTCAAAAAATTTTGACGGTGAAAAAGGTAATGCAATGTGGAGTTTCTGTATAAGACACACTCTTACTTCATCAGAACCAGTGGCGAACGATGGTTTCAGATTTTTCAGAACTTATGAAGTAATTTACGGTTCAAAGGAGATTATTATTTCACTAATGACCTGCTCGAAGGGAGTTCGGTGTTCCAATGAAGGGGAGGTCATAACCATTTTCATCTTATCGAAATCAGCTCGTTTGTAGTCAAGTGTAGGAATCTTTCTCAATGTAGGGGGCATCTTGATGAACGATAAAACACGCAAATGAAATGCGATGGAAGTATGGTTACTAGTGGAAACGGTCTCAGAGATATTAAAATTGAAAGTTGAACAGGAAAATTAGTAAATATCAGATCCAATATATTATGGTTACGCGTAAGATATTTGACCGGTATAGTTTTTACTTGCAAATGTCAGAAATATCGCTCTGCTTTTCAAACGAATTTCCTTATGTACATAAAATCGATTTGTCAGCGTCTCAACGATACTTGACTCTTGATGATGATAGTTTGTCGAAAATAAATTTCATCACTGGGCTTACAGCAAATAACTATGCATGACGATACCTGTAAGAGCTCCAACCAGTTTGTAAACATTTAGGAATTTTACCGTAATTTAAAGGTGTTTTCAGCTTTGAATTTCAAAAAATATCACCGCTCCGCGGAATTAACGTCTATGCGTATCTTATGTTTTTAAATATTATTCTCTGAAGCTGTAGTTGTCTATCGGATGTGTTGCACGAAATGTTCATTTAACACGACAATGAGAGCCTTATGTTCCTTAGACATGAAACATGGATTTGATTTCAATTTCTCAGAGTTCAAACTATCCAAAACTATATTAAACTATTGCATTCGGTCGAACCAACAAGATCATGTCGCATGACCTACGTAACAAAATTCTTGTGCAGGCACCAAAGAAGTGTCAGGAACTCGAAACAGTTAAAAAAGCAGTAGGTGCAAAATCGGCCTCGCTTGTTCCTCGTAGAATCCAGTTCATGCACAATGTTTTATTTGTCGTAAGAGCTGAGTTGCTATCAGTACAGCAGAAAACTCGCATTGTTGTTATCTGAACATTTCGCTCAATTAGACGAAGAATAGACAAGGGAAAATGTAGTACCTCATCACAATAATATTGAATATTTTAACCAAAATTGTTTTACATATCATTAATTGAATAATGACTGATCTAATATGTGAGCCTTATTATTTTATGTGTGATCGAAAATGTATTAAGAATACTTGATATGTTATATGGGCCTCTACTGTGATTTTTAACCGTGCTTTTGATTAAAGTTATTGAAAAAACTGTTTTTTACTACCACATTCGTTTACAAACATTTTAATTTTAGCTCGTTGAAATTCGTATTGGCCTGTAAAATTTTGATCCTAGGAGCCGATTGGCCTGTGGAGGAAAAATGAAAAATAAACCCCTCAGAAGGAGTAGCCGACTTTTTAAATTTGTGGGTGTTGGGTATGGTTCGCATGTGAAAAAATTTTCGAAGGAATAAACGTGAAATGCATTACTACTTGCTGAAAGCGAATAGTTTTAATGGTGCAGCTTGTTACCAGCCACGTAAATTCATCACCGGAGAAATCATAAATTCGTTACAGCGTTGCTTCAAACATAACAAAATAAAAAATATTTCACTAAACTATTTCACTTTAGCAAAGAAGCAACCGATTTAAATGTACATATGATAGTGAATCTTAGATAATTTTCTATTGTCTCCAACTAGGGATGTATCGCGGACCCGAACCCGAAATGAGACCCGAAATCACGCGACCATTTTGTTGGACCCGGACGCGGACCTGATATTTTTAAAATTTTTGACCCGGACCCGATATTTTCAAAATTTTGGTCCCGATACATTTCTATGCAACATTGTTTTACGATATTTGCACAATACTTTCCAGAGCGAGTGCGGTGTGATTTAAATTACTTCTCATTGCACTTTATCAAACAAGCTTAGATTTTCTAGTCGGGAAAAGAATGCTGATTGGGAATCTAATTTTGCTTTTTTGCGACATGTCAATTGTAATATTTTTGGAGTTTCAGTTCCTGAATACGAACTATTTAATTTTCGTCTGAATCGACGTGCTAACGGTCGTACCTGTTAGGATCCCATCAGTTGAGCACAGGTAAGTTAATTCTTAGGGGAGGAAACTCCTATCGCGGTCTCTAACTCACCTAATAGTCATAAACGCTGGATTAATTTTCCAGGTCTGCTCTTTGCCAGTGTCACTGGAGAACAAAACAACTGTGGAACTTTGTTCTACTTAAATCATTCTCCTTTTGAAGATGGTCGACGAACGGCATTTGGAATCCGTTATAACCGCCGCGCAAGTAAGTGTTTCACATTGAGCTCGTATTACGGGAAAAGATCCATAAAGTTCTCGCTTTTTAAAACTATGAATATTCAAGTCACAGAAACAAGTTTTGCGGAACAGTACTTTCATCAATACTTACCGCCTCTCATTTCAAAATTTTCCGGATAAATTGATTCTCTTTTTCCCTTTTTGTTGATCATATTCAGAAGCGTAATTTTTTTCTTACTTTCTGTCAGGTAGATTTTGCTTATAAACACAATTAACTCTACAACAACATTTCGACTTTTTTATAACACAAGCAAAAAGGCCGAAAATCAACCTAAGCTGATACAATCTCTACCACCACCACCAGGGTCTCTACTGCTACTAGGCTCTCTACCGCCACCAGGGTCTCTACCGCCGCCATAGTCTACCGCCACCAGCCTTTCATCACCACTAGGGTTTCCACCGCCACCATGGTCTTTACTGCCACCACCAGGGTCTAATGGTTTTACGGGTTTACTCATTTTTTTACAAAAATTTTTGTTGGAGGCATGAATTTTGCTTGTTCGGGACACGTTTTTTGATGATTCCCTATGCTTGAGCATTGTTTCCGAGACGCATTTTTCGTTGTTTCGGGACACGATTTTCATGCACTTTGTATAAAAATGTGTCTCAAATAAGTAAAAATCGTGTTCTGAAACAACAAAAAAGTGTCCCGAAGACAATGTTTATGCATAGGGAATCAACGAAAAACTTTTCCCAAACAAGTAAAAATCATGTCAAACCCATTAAACCGTAAACCCCTAAGACTCTCGACCCTTTAGAACCTGATGGTTTTACGAGTTTACTCGTTTTTCACAAAATTTTATAATTTTCATATAAATTTTACATTTTTTGTCCCTATAACCGTGAACCCCTAAGACCGTAAGACCATCGACCCTTTGGAATCTAATGGTTTTACGGATTTACTCATTTTTGCGTAAAATCGTTAAACCGTAGAACCCTCGACCCTTTATAACTCAATGGTTTCAAAGAGTACTCGTTGTTCATAAATTTTTGCACCACTTCATTAGTTTTCCCAAGAATGACGCAGGACAAACCAACCATACAACAATCGAAATCATTTATAAAAATTATTGTAGACTGGGTATATGGTCAACAGCTGTTTCTCCAGACGGTATCAAATTACCCGACAATATCGATTTTTCAAAATTTTTTGAGGTCGTAAGTCAGACCATATGTTAGAAGTTTCCAAGAATCGTGCAGAAACCAGGATGAAACAACGATGTGACAAACAATAAAACTATGGAAGTGAAATATAAAAAATATTGTAAACTGTCTATATGGTCAACAGCTGACCCCCCATCAGATCAGATGGTATCATATTACCAGAGAGTATCGTATCACAATTTTTTAAAATTATAGTGCATAACCATTAACCAGTAAAATTCTTAAGCCCCTGGAGCCTTCGAAATCTAATGGTTTTAACAGGGCCGTGCGCAAAATTTTTTCATGGGGGGCGGACTAAATTTTTTTCACTAAATAGCCCCAGAAAATGTCGATTTTATGCGATACACTGTGTGCATACTGCCTCAATGGGGGGCGGCCGCCCCCCACCCGTCCCTCCCCTTGAGCGCGGCCCTGGGTTTTAAGGATCTACTCGTTTTTTAAATTTTTACAATTTTTTGTGTGTTAAACCATTATATAACCCATAAAACCCTTGAGACCTTCGACCCTTCAATTTTCAGAATTTTTTGGGTGTATAACTATTATTAACCTATAAACTTCTTGAGACCCTCGACCCTTTAGAAGCCTAATGCTTGTATGGCTTTACTACTGGAAACGCACAACTGTAAATTCTTACAAACTTTTGTGTGTAAAAGAGTTAAACCGTAAAACTCTTTAGACCCTTGACCATAGTTTTTTTTGTACTTAACAAACTTTTTGGCTCGAGTACAAACAAAAATTTGGGCCATGTTTGTACCAGTACAAACTATTTTTGGGTATGAAAATTCGATTTGATATATCAATCACAATGTAACCTATGATCTATTTGTGTATCATACACACAACTCACAAGTAGAGCTTCACACGACAAAAATTTCGTACCCGGGTACCCGTTTATTCATTACCCGGGTACCCGAATTACCCGGGTATACCCGAGTACATGTTAAAATGAGTTGTAATGTTAATGTACATATATAATAATAGACAGATACACTGTGAAAATAGAATGATGCCATTACACACACTCCGTAGTCCCTACTACATGATATTTTTCAACACTTGTGTTGCAACACTGGTTGTGTTGTTGTATACAATAGGCTCCATAGGTAGGTATATTGCGAATATAATGCTAGAGATGATGATTGATACATATCATCGACGCACCTAGGCTGCAAAATACTACACATCACATCACGATAGCTCAATATTATTGGCGAGACAAAGCAAAATTTGCATACCTCCAGGGTTTTTTTGACCTACGAGTCACAAGCCAAGTGGCTTGTTGACCTTAAATTTTACAAGCCATTCCAAATTTTTGCAAGCCAATTTTATAATATCAGTATACGTGAATAAATTCCAATGCTAGGTTATTTTTTAAAGAAATGTATATATTGAGCATCACGGCAATCGATCAAAAAAGAGATGTCATTCAACATTTATTCAATAACATTTTAGAGCCGTTAATTCATTAAAATTCAGGAAGCATTTGAAATTTTTGAGTTTGATCGAAGTCTAATCTACAAGCATTGTGGAAAAAATTTTCCAGCAAACTATCCAAGAACATAATGACTTTGAATTACATGAGAAATCGACGGTTAAGTCGTCTATGATGACAAGTGAGAGCCCAAAAAAGCTATTAATCTTTCCTGCCTGAAACGCCGGAAAATTTTTTTGGGTATTGACATTCTGCGATACTGGAAAATCAATTTTCCAACCACTTGTTTGAAGAATTAGTTTCGAATTTTCTGTTCAAAGGTCGTAATTTCTGGAATTTCATGTTTGAAAAATTTTAAAATCATTAATTTATTCACACACTCTAATGAACTTGGCCAAATAGATATGGGCAAGAAGAGTAGAAGTTTCCGAAAACTACTTCCATGAAGCTTTTGGATTGATTTTGTGTTGAGAAAGGAATAATCACTTCAAAAAGTTTACAGACTTGACGTATTGATCTTTCTCAAAAAATGTGTCAAGGGAAAAATGTGAATCTTCATTAAATATCAAGATGAAATATTGAAGATTACCAATTAAAACATGAGATAATACGTTTAAGATGATTAAAACTATTAAAGATTAAATGATAAATGAAGGTAGACATGTTAGAAGCAGCGCCTGAGCTAGGAAATAAATAATAATGCTTATTTAAGTTATAACCGGCGCGAAGCGCCGGAAAATTTTGAGATTATGACCTTCTAAAATGCACCAAAATGCATCTTTTCTGTATCCGATATGATCAAACACATGACTCAAAAAATTCTGACAAGCCATTTTTGCTTGTTGGACTAAAATTCTACAGGCCATTTTGTCAGTCCAACAAGCCATGGCTTGTAAAAGGCTAAAAAAACTATGCATACACCTCTACTCTCAAGTCTACATATTATACGTGATACAAAACGGGTACCCGAATTACCCGTGTACCCGGGTAATGGTTTTCATTTTGTACCCGGGTAATTCGGGTACCCGGTGTGAAGCTCTACTCACAAGCAAACACGTTATTATTATACACACAATGTGGCCAGACATACTCTTTAATTCTGGTGACCTGATAGTGTGGTAATAAGTATTTTTTATTACTACTACTATTTAGTAATTTTACTTTTGAGTTTGTCTGATGCCACTATCCTTAACCCTTAACGTCCTGTATATACAGCACAGTAAAAATATATAGCCTCAGTAAATTCAGCGTATCTCATTCAATTCATCGTTTTTTATTCGATTTGCAAAGTTTAGCGCTTCAAGGGAAGTTGAAGATTGTGTTTGGTATCAGAGGTCCCCAAGGTCGAAAATTTAGGTAGGGGTAAAATCGTAAATTTTAAGGGTAGTACTTGAAATATGCCGTGACCTTTTTTTATATTTTTTTTTTTGCTCCCAACTTTTTGCGAAGGAGGGGGGAGTTGTAGTACTCTAACCACATAGAACTTGCCATTACTTTATGCTTTTTACAGTCAAATAACATTTACTATTTCAACTCCATTTAACTTTAATACAGTAATTATACGTACAGAATAGTCACACTTTTCACACTGTTGTGCCAACTGATTCCTCCACATTTCAAGAATCGGGCACAACATACGTTTGGAAACATTGTTTCAACCAGCATCTTCAGCAGTATGGGCTTATCCCATCACTGATTAGGCTTCGAACAGTGCTTCCAATTGAAAGTGTTGCTGCCGAATGTGGATCCCATTACATTATGAACCACGAGTTTCAACGGACCTCGCATGTCTCAACTCTTAGCAGGAAAGTATGCCACAGCTTGGGTGGAGAAATATAACCATATGCCCACAGAAGACCCAACGCAGAAGTCGGAAAAAGGAAAGGAGAGTATGAAGAGGAAAGATTTTAAGAACATAATGTTTTTCTTCCCAAGGGGCGATTTTTTGATTAATCACATATATATAAGTCATTATTTCACCTCCCCAATTATACTTATAATGATTTCCTACAAGTAGTATATATTAATGTGCTGATATCCTTTCCTAAAAATCGCTATATGGCACAGAAGTTGCATACTTTTCCATTATCATTTGCTCAGTAAATGTGTCAAAAAGAGCAGTGAGTAATTCCTCAGAATCACACATTCTGCAATTTTTCTCGAATTGGTATAACCTACTGGGGAGAAGATGAAGTCTACCAAAATTTTTTGCTAGAGTGAGCTGTTTTTATGGGGGTAGTAAATGAATTTCCAAATCTAAGACGGGGGTAATACCCCCCCCCCCCCATACCCCTCCTCCCCATGGGGTGCTCTGTTTGGTATACTTTTTTCGGTTTTTTTCGTTTTTTTTATTTTTCGCACTCATGTAGATTTTACCAAGGAATTCGGCTAATGCAGTCGAAAAGCGCATCCGTTTTTCATCAGAATGCGTTTCATCGCATCGAATTACCTAGCATGATGTATTTTTGAGAAACTAACATTTTTTTGCTTTTTTTGCATTACGGACGATTTTTTACGGGGGGAAAAATGGCAGATAGATATAGTGAGAAAATATTCATATGTTTGCCCTCTCCTTCGAAATGCCTGCCCTCTCTACAACTGCAGGTATGATTATTATCTTTAAAGTAAATAAACAACCGTTTTCATAGACAAAAGTACTCAGAAATAACAGAAAAAAATATTGGGTCGATTCGACCCTAAACAGGACGTTAAGGGTTGCGAAGTAGATACAGAACTGAGTACTGGTTAATAATCAGAATTTATTACACTATAATTTGCTAAGTATTAAGTAGTGACGATGAATATATTGCTTTAATTTTCATCTAAAATTCGTACAAATATTTTTAGAAAAGTACAAGCAAATTTTAGATCGTCGTTTGTACCAGTACAAACGGGTCGAGTACAAAAAAAACAGTGCCTTCGGCTCTATGGAACCCAATGATTTTATGAGTTGACTCGTTTTTTAAATTTTTACAAAAATTTCACAATTTTTTGTGCATTAAACTGTTAGCCCGTAAAACTCTTGAGACCCTCGACCCTTCAGGATCTAATGGTTTTACGGGTTTACTCATTTTTTTACCGAAAACTTTAGGATGTTTTTCAAATGGAAACTTATGTCACATGTTAAAAGCGGTAAATATACTCGAAACTTGACATGAAATATAGAGTCTTTTTGTTTTCTCTCGAAATTGAAAACAGTACAAAGTGCTATAGGACCCCCCCCCCCCCGGAAATCGTCGACCATGGCTAGCAGAGCACCCCATGGGGGGGGTATGGGGGGTATTACCCCCTCTTAGATTTGGAAATTCATTTACTACCCCCATAAAAACAGCTCCCTGTAGCAAAAAATTTTGGTAGACTTCATCCTCTCCCCAGTAGGTTATACTAATTCGAGAAAAACTGCAGAATGTGTGATTCTGAGGAATTACTCACTGCCCTTTTTGACACATTTACTGAGCAAATGATAATGAGAAAGTATGCAACTTCTGTGCCATATAGCGATTTTTAGGAAAAGATATCAGCACATTAATATATACTATTTGTAGGAAATCATTATGAATATAATTGGGAGATGAAATAATGCGTTATGTATATGTGATTAATAGAAAAATCGCCCCTTGGGAAGAAAAACATTATGTTCTTAAAATTCTGCCTCTTCATGCTCTCCTTTCCTTCTCCCCGCTTCTGCGTTGGGTCTTCTGTGCGCATATGGTTACCCAAGCTGTGGCATACTTTCCTGCTATGAGTTGAGACATGTGAGGTCTGTTGACGTGGATCAGGAGTGGTACTTGGTTTCAAACTCGTAGTTCATAGTGTAATGGGATTAATAATACTAAAGCCACATTCAGCATCAGGACTTTCAATTGGAAGCACTGTTCCAAGCCTAATCAGTGATGGGATAAGCCCATACTTCTGAAGATGCTGGTTGAAACGATGTTTCCAAACGTATGTTGTGCCCGATTCTTGAAATGTGCAGCAATCAGTTGGCACAACAGTCCTCAAAGTGTGACTATTCTGTACGTATAATTAGTGCATTCAAGTTGCATGATTTGGAGCTGGAAAATGGAGTTGAAATAGTAAATGTTTTTTGACTGTAAAAAGCATAAAGTAGGGGCATTAATCAGTTTTGTAAGTTTGAGAAACTACAACTCCCCCCTCCTTAGGAAAAAGCTGAGAGCAAAAAAAAAAGGTCTCGGCATATTTCAAGTACTACCCTTAAAATTTATGATTTTACCCCTACCTAAATTTTCGACCTTGGGGACCTCTGATGGCTAGCCATTGGGCGACCCCACCCCCAGGATTTTCCAATCCTATAGCTAGGCATATGGTAGCCGTAGAGACCTCCATACTTTTGGTCGGAGAAATACTGTAAAATGTCAATTTTTTCATGAAAAATCAATTTTTTGATGGAAAATGTCGATTTTTGAACAAAAAATGGTCAAAAACGTTAATTTTCTCGGCGCTTCGCTCCACGAATACACTTTTTCGGTCTTTTTAGAAAAAATTACTATTTTTTGAACTATTTTTATGACTTTTTTCGTTTAAAAAATTGATTTTTTCCTTCAGAGACCCTTCCCCTCAAAATTTTGGGAATCACTGACCCGCGGCCGCAAACCCCCCCCCCGACCTCGGGGCCCCGTTACATGTATGAAACAGGAGAATCGGTAAATTGACGAAAACTTTAAAACGTATATATATATATATATATATATATATATATGGTTTCATAACGCCAAAGAAGGCCGAAAACATAGTAAAAAGTAGTTTACTCAATTTACAAAAGCAAAAATTCGAAACACAAGACTGGCTCACACAGAGAGAGTTCACAAAATGCAGGTAAACGTTAGAAAAATTTTTTATCAAATGAAGAGTATTTCAACTTGATGATTCCAGAAAAAACTGCTCTTAAAAATCCTTAAAATGCTGAGCAAATTCGAGGTGGTGTCATGACCATATGCACTCAGGGTTAAAATTTTTTCGTAATCTCGAAATTTTCGTAGATGAATCAGAAATAGCGGACAAATGCTAAGAAAAGAGATACTGCTGATGTCATATCCTGACACATATTAAAAACATTGCTTCGCTGTAATTTTAAAAACACCAACTGAATTTTGCGGTGCAAATCATATAGACCTGCATCCTTTGGTTATGACCTTATTCAAGACTTATTCGATAAAAATTTATATACAATTTAGTGAATTTCTGAGAACAGCTGAAACATCTAGAGACTAATTTTTAGCTACAGTATATTATTGGAATTGCTTTTTTAGAAAGTTTTATATTTCGTTTTTCCAATCATTCAAAATATATTTTGCAAGCAGAACCAGATTTATCGGAAAAGTTTCTGGCGGTTTTTTTCATAAGTGTCCTCACCTATCAGGGCATCAAAATATTTTTTGTTAGATGAGAACTTTAAACGAAAGTGAAAAAAGGCGAAAAATAAGCAAAAAAATAAACTATAAACAAAAACTGAGAATAAATTTGAACAAAAGGATGATAATTTGAATAGTTTACTACAGAGTAACTAATAAAAAATAGGAACATCAGTGATTGCGGGTAACTAAAAATACAGGGTGAGCCAAGAAAATGCAACCGGTAACTGATTTTCATAGCTTTCAAACGGGTGAAGCGCTTTTAATGCGGTTTCTTTCCATCTAACATCTGGCGTAGAAAATGCAAAGTTTCAGCCAGATTGTTCGAATATTGACTGACTAGAATCAAAAATACTAAACGATTTAATTTTAAAACTCAAATACAATGTGGCATGTAAAAATCGAAGATATAATAATTTATATTCTCAAAAAATGAAGAAATTTTTATGGTATAATCATTTCGAATTCTACAGTGAAGGCATATTTTTCTAAAAAATTTAAAATGGTGACAGTAAAACTATACAAATCACACAAAATTTTTCAACTCCTTAGTATTATCATTTTAATTTACTGTAATTCAGACGAAATTGCCCACAAAATTCGAAAAGTAAAGCACAGATTGAAAGTTTTGAACCAAATAGTATCACACGTCCCTTAAAGGACGTGTGATACTACTTTAAGGGCCATATTCACAAAGACGTGTTAGCTTAATTGTTAGTTAACTTGTGCTGGCTTAGCACGAGTTAACTAACACAGACTTTAGCACGGTTTAAAGCTAACTCGGGCTAAATATAAATCGATATTCACAAAGGCGTTTAGTGCCATGTTAGTTGGCACGAGTCAATTTTCTTATCAGGGCGTTAAAAAGAGAGAAAAAAAGAAAAAACGTGCCTCATCTCGGCAAAAAAGAATAAAAAAGTATTGCTTCCTGATTTTTTGAGTGATATCCAAAGACGATTGAGCCAACATTTAAAATGGCTAGTCGCGCAGAATCTCGTGATGCAAATTTTGATCAGAAAGAATTATGTTTTTAATGGCATGTGTGCGTGAGCGAATTCAAATGAATGAACACAAGAAACGTATGTAAAGCAAAAAAGCTGTACTACTTAGTGAAAATGCAGAAAGTTCGTGCAAGCGTTTCAGCCTCTACTGAGCCTTCTGCTGGCAATAGTATTGCCACTATTTTTTTATGATCCGTTTAACTTTTCCGATTATTTTTGATTAAATTGATTTGGTGTTGGGTATGTGTCCGAATTTTCGATGGATAAAATTGAATATCAGTGTTGCCCGTAAGTAAGGAGGCATGGGATTCTTCGGATGTGTTACACTATCCAACATTACTCGTAAGATATTAATTTAGGTTTTGAGCAGTCAGCTTCCTTAATTTGTGGCGTAGTTGGAATGCTTCATCATCATAAGCATGAAATAGATTAATTCTGTCTCTGATCTCTCGAATAACTTGTGGATCACGTCAATGCCCATTCGCATAATCCAAATCATCGATATTAAGAAAAACTTCCAACATATCCATGTAATTTTTCAATAAAGAGCACACACAAAAAAAACTTATTCGAAAACAGCTTTTAAACCTGCTCTTGGCAGTTAGGACGTCGAGCCGAAATGTAGCTCGAGTTGACCTAACAAGCCTTTCTTTGTGAATACCGAGTTAATATTTAGCACGAGTTGAGGGAAATTTGAATACCGTGTTAGCATACATGTTACGGAGCCCCAAGGTCTGGAGGGGGGTCGGACGACTTTTTCTGGGCCGGGGGTCAGTAATTCCCCAAATTTTGGGGGGAGGGGTCTCTCAAGGAAAAAAAAGTTGATTTTTTTCACGAAAAAGTCTGAAAAATAGTTCAAAAAATAGTAACTTTTTCTTAAAATACCGAAAAAATGTATTTTTGGCGCGAAGCGCCCAGAAAATTCACATTTTTGATCATTTTGTGTTCAAAAATTGACCTTTTTTAGTATTTTTCCGACCAAAAGTATGGGGGTTCCTACGGCTACCATATGGCTAGCCATATGATCGACGATTTCTGGGATGGGGTTCTATAGCACTCCCCCCCCCCCAATCACATGTATGCGTGTTAGTGCTTACACACCTTTGTGAATATGGCCCTGTTTGTGCCAAAATTTGATACGACGGGTCGTGCGAAACCTAATGATTCGTGGATCAGAAAGAATTATATTTTTTAATTGAATGTACGTGAGTGAATTCATATAATTGAAGACAAAAGAGAACCGAAATCTTTGCTGGGCATGAACCTTGGTCATCATCTAGCACCAGATTATTTTCAATTTTTTGCTTCCGTTCATCTCCATCTTCATGTATATCATTACGAAGTTTGGCAAAATTTTAAAGAACGGCACAGACAACCATATTCACTGCACTTTTTTCTAGATTAAAATTCATTCTTTCAGAAAGGCAACTGATTTTCCAAATTCCAAATGTACATTCAATTGCCATCCTAGTTTATGATTGAGTATAGTTCTAGCGAAGTTCAGCAGCAGTCACTGGATTCGTTAAAGGAATCATTAAGTACCGAAGGCCAGCATAGCTCCGGTCTCGTAGACGGTGGAGATTTCCATGCTCATTTTGAACTTTTGTATATGGCTGCGATTCATTAAAAATTCTGGAATCATGGATGCTTCCCTCGTGGCTTGCTATGGTATCTCGAATAATCAATCTGGCATCATACATAACTTTACCATTAATGGAAAGCCATCCTTTCCGATTGTGGAACAATTCACTATAGACATCATCAGCATATTAAATTTCAACTTGGGTACAATCGTGGGCTCCTACGGCACCTGGAAATTCCCGTTTTTCAAGAAATCTTTGCCGAATGCCTTGAATTTCTTCTGGCCTGACAAAATGAAGTCGAAGTTCAGCAATGCTGCGTAAAACCGCGTGAACATAGCTGGATATTGTTGGTTGGCTTAAGTTGTGAAGATTTCCGTCTTCCCCTTGAATTCTCCACTTCCAACGTACGGCAGAGCCAATTAAGCCTTGCAAAAAATATGAACTGTAACATCTTGCACAGTTTGATACACTCATATAGTAAAAAAATTTTATTTTGCTAATGTCCCAGGCATTGGTAAAAAAGTAAAAAAGCGCTAGGACATTCCCACTGGCAAATGCTCCATAAAATTTGCATTTGATTTATAGAACTTGATGAACCATCTTCCCTCCTCAGTTTTTTACGGACGACCTCAAGAAAATTCTTCTTGTATATTGGACACATTTTTTGTTGTCTTATTGACTTCAGCCAAAATCAATCTTTTGCGAAAAAGGCTAGAAGATGCAGAAGCAAAAAGGCTGTATTACGAAGTGAAAATGCAGAAAAGTCGTGCTAGCCTTTCTGTCTCTGCTGTGCCTTCTACTGGCAATAGTAGTGCTACTATTTTTCATGATCTGTTTAACTTTTCCAAGTATTTCGATTGAATTGATTTGGTGTTGGACATGTGTTTAAATTCCTGATGGATAAAGTTGAATATCAGCATTGTCTGTAAGTAAGAAGGCATGAGATTGTTCGTATGTTTTACATAGGTATTGAGCAATATGCTTCCTTAATTTGTACCATAGTCGGAACGGAATGCTTCATCATTATAAGCATGAAGTATATTAATTCTGTTTCTGATCTCTCGAATAATCCTTGAACCACGTTCATTTATTAATTGATTAAATGCGCGTATTAATGCACGCAACTAAATAACCTTAATCAAATGCACGTGGACCATTAATTTTTTTCCAGTCCAGATATCCGGAAATGGTAAAAAGAGACGTTATATCAGCATTAGCACAATTCCAAGATTTACATCCGTCTACAGAGCATTACGGTAAGTAACCAATTTGTAATAATTTTTGTTTAAAGAACGTATTCATGGCGCGTAGCGCCGAAAATTGTTTGTTCAAAGATTTACATTTTTCATCAAAAATCGACTTTTCCCAGTATTTTTCCGACTAAAAGTATGGGAGATTTCTGTGACTACCATATTGCTAGCCATGAAATGGAAAAATCTTGGGGGTATCGCCCAATGGCTAGCCATATGGCAGACGATTTCTGGGATGGGGAGTTCCTATAGCACTTCCCCTCCCCTCTCGAAAAAATTATTCCCATAAATATCGTGAAAAGTTGCTTTGATATAAGATTACGGAAAAAATTCATAGTCGAAAATTTTTTCGAGTGCATGGCCAAAATGCGTAAAATACGAACCCCCTCCACCCGCAAGAATTGTCGGCTACCTGATCCCAAGTTTTGCTAGTAATACGGCTAACCTAGGGCTAATCATATGTAGGGAAGTGATCCCATCGTTTTGGATGAAAATACTGAAAATGTACATTTTTAGCAGAAAACTATCTTTTTGAACATGAAGATTTTGAAACGTTGATTTTTTCGGCTCTTCGCGCCAAGATTTGAAAATTCTTTGGACTTTTTGGACAAAAATATCCCAAACTTTTTTCTTGGGTGACCTCTCTCTAAATTTTAGATTGATTAGCTCACTCGTGAAGAAACCGGCTTACTCTACCAGAACACCAATTTCCTTTGCATGTAGTGTAGCCCGCCTTAGATACCAAAAGCTATTTACTGAAGAACATTTAGGATGCATTCAGAATAGTTCGTCGGCGGTTCGCCGAACTCAGAAAATCACATTTTATGGTCATTTCAAGGAAACGTTTTACCCAAATTATGGCAAATGAGCCTTTGGTAGAAACTGCTCGCCGATATCTGTTTGAAATAACTATAATTTATCCTTTACTGGCATAGTAGTTACGATAAGAAAAAGATCACTGTTTACTCGTATACAGTTTGACAACCGTTAAGGCTTAAACGCATTTGCGTTTTTTCAGTGTATAACGATGGAAGGCAATCATTAGCAATTACGTTAAATGGAACTGTGCCTGTGAATTACAAAGGTGAATATGAATTGAATTTTCCTATAATATTTGGCTAGAATTGAAAATTCGCGAATCAAAAAATCTGGTTATGAAAATGTATGTTTATACGAAACATTTCGTTTCGAACTCTGAAATTTATTTTTTTAGAAATTATAAATTGTACGAAGTGGCAAGTTATGCTGTATAGTTTAAGTTTTTAGGTAATATCTATAACATTCCGGTGTGCATATATTTGAGTGAAAGTCATCCTTATAACTCACCAATGTGCTATGTGCGACCAACGTTGGGCATGGTTATCAAGACAAGCCAAACGGTGGATTCATCGGGTAGACTCTACTTACCATATTTGCATCAATGGAAACACGTAGGTTTCCAAGACGAAATGATAGTTGATTAGTTTATTCGTTGTGAAAACCTTTCGAAATTTCAGCCTGCCTCAGATTTGAGTGGTTTAATCGCCCTAATGATCATAAGCTTCGGCGAATCATGTCCAGTATTCGCTAAAAGTTCAACTTCGTCGAATAATATTGCAACCAGCGGCGCATATGCAGAGACTGCCCCATTTTCGGGTGAGATTACCTTATAATTTTCTAAATCGTATTTTTCCAAACATACAGACATTGTGAAAATTTCAGGGGGCCCTAGTGTAAAAGAAATTAGTTTTACTTATCAGTTATCATAAAAATTTTAAAAAGATGAATGCAAAACGAAAATCAATGAATGTAAAACGGACGTATATTTTCAAAGAGAAAAAAATCGGATTTCGAAGTATTACTCTGAACTTCGTGCGACTTTAGATCCCAATTTTTAATCATTTTTCTAAAATTATTCGATCCCAATAATGTATTGTATTTCTATAGTAATTTTAACGGGACATCGCATATAAGTTATATCGTAATCTTCATCATTCAGGTTATGGATTCCCCAGCGTGCAACAACCCACTCCTTCGCATTCATCGTCCAGTAGCGCCATCGGATTTCAGCCTTACGGTAGCGGTAGTACATCTCAACTGCCGTATTATCAATCGCAGGCACCTTACCCAACGGGCCCTTTTTCAGGTTTCTATCTATATTAGTTCTTATAGTTAGTTATATTTGTCAAAAATTATACTTTCTTCAATTCGCTTAATTTTCTAAGCCAGCCGGGTTTATGAAATTGTGAAATTCTCACTTTTTAGAGAAAATGCGTCCTATGATGTATTATACTGATTCACTTGAGTGCTGCTGTAGTCGATAATTTCAATATTTTATGTCTTCTCGGTTACCAGATAACAAAAATTTCAAGTTCCTTTAGAAATTTATAATTTTTAGAACATAATCAAGTTTGGAAGTCGCCGGCAAATGACAATGAAAAATTAATCGCAAAATGGATACTAAATTTTTAGATTAGGATGTGTTTTTTAATGAAACACGGTCAAAGTCTGGAACATCCATAGATGAACTTATTTCATTTGTCTGTAATCCAAACAACGCTGCGGTCTCATTTAGTATTTAATTCATTGTCAATTAATGAATGCTGCACTGAAATTCATGCTTGAAATTAGGGGGGTCGGGATCGAACCCCCCGGTCGAATACTATACCAAACTGTCGGAACCCCCCTTCAACTTGGTCAATCCTACACCCAACCCCCAAACTCGAAAAAAATAGGAAAAAGGTGGCCTCTTCGGCCTTTTTTTGGGAAAATTTTCGAGATTTTTTTAACTTTTATGAGGTTTTTTCGATCCCCACACAAAAAAGAATTTTCAGAAATTTTTGGACCCCTACCCCGCGTTTATTTCTCTCCTCAACTAGTCGGACCTCTTACAGGTATGCTGAAATCTCAAGTTTCTTAAGGCTACACAGTTTATTTGATTTATATTTCTTCGGTGGCTGTTGTCGTATTGGCCTAATATCAATTAATTCCGATCTGAATAAGCTTAGACGAACTATAAAATGAAACACAAATACTGATGCAAATATGATTTAACCCCTAGCAAAAAATTGCCATCCAGTATTATATCAATATTCAGAATTTTTGTTCCCGTATTCTATCTAGAAATGTGCCGGGGCAGACATTTTAACCGGGGCCGGGGCAGACATATAAGGCACTAACATATACGTCATCAGTGGTATCATACTTCACGGAAAAATTTTTAAGGCGATTCTTTTTCTTTTCATTTCATGTCAGCTATGATAATGCGTTGATTGATAGCTTACAAAGAGTTTTAGTATTTTAGACAAAATTATTACTAAGTATCAAGAAATTCATTCTTTTCCCAAAGAAACTGCATTGCACACATACCTAGACACTTCTATCGATCTATCTGCAGGGTTTTTTTTAGCACGGTGTTAAGGAAACCAGAGCCGTGCTAATAGACATTTTTGGTCGTTAGCACGCATGCTAATGACTGGAGGGAATAAATTTTTGAAAGGAGTTCGAGAAGAAAGTTAAAGTGTGAACAATTGTACGATTTCTGAAAAATCAATCGAGAATCTATATTGAAGGTGAAGTGCAGTTCCAGATACAATGACAACATTTAAACTTTTATCCAAACAGAACATGAATTTAGTGATTCCTAACAGTATTGCTGTCAAACTAACTACCGAATATTTACTTGTCATTAGAGATGAAACGGGTACCTGAATCCGCACTACCCGGTAGTTTTCAGGATCCAGATCCGGAAGGAGCATTTTCAATTACCCGGATCCAGATCCGGAAGAACCCTTCTCAACTACCTGGATCCGGATCCGGATAATTCCAAATGCAGTTTAGACATAACTGATACTAATATTTTGACACAAAGGTAACATTACAAGGTAAGGTAACAAATATTTGATTGATTAAAGTTGATTTTTGGTAAATTGTATTTCAAAAACAGAAGTTTTACAAAAGTTTCAACCGTGGTTTTCTGTGCACTGAGCACAGTTTTGGAGTTCGTCCACAAATTTTTTTATGATGTTTTGTGCACAGGGCAGAAGTCAATTTTCATATCATACAGGTTTTCAGTGCGGTTCGTATGTTGTTGTTTTAGCCGATTCTTTCATAACTTGAAATGTCTCACTTTATTGTTTAGTCTATGTTTTTAATCTATGATCTTCATCTTGGTTATTTGATCAAAATCAAAATTTGAAGAATCTAAAGTTTTGGTTGCTAGTTCGATTTTTGAGTTGCACTTGCATGCCGTCAATATGATTTTTACATTCTGTTCTTGAATGCAAAATGGTTTAATTGACTGCAAATAAGACCGCTTATTCAGGAAATACCTGCTGCCAGAACTCAGCCATGTAACATCAAAATCCATTGAAGTTTTTGGCCCTTTGCCCTGGAACTTTTTTACCATTCTTGCTGTTTCGACTGAATTTATCAAGCATCATTTGTTTCAAGCTGATTTTCTCGCTGGTTAGCTGATTGAAAGCATCGTGTCATTGCTCAAGTCAGAACATCATTCTAAACTTAAAAACTAAACCTTAGCCATGAAATAAGTCTTGATGATACTGATTTAGAGTGTCATCAAGAGTATATAGAACTAGAGTATAAAACCACATAACATTTTCCGGCGCTTCGCGCCCAAATGAAGGATGTCTATAGTTTTTTACTTTGACTGATCAAAGAGATGTCGCCACTCGCCAGTGAAATTTAGGATTTTTTGCCTCAGTTTTGGTTCCAGCGAAATCGATTATTTTAAAGCTGCAGACGTTAGAACAGTTTCCAGTCTCACAGCCTCTCACTCAGATGTCAGCGACAGTGATTCAGTATCACATGAAGTCATGTTATGAAAGTGCAGATTTTTTTTCTCTGTGTACATTAGACTCGAAGGAGGATGGAGTTTTTGTTCTATTCACCATTTAAGATTTCATTATGCAGATTGCTACAGTAATTTACATCCCTGAATTTGTGTAGCTTTACACAGCAGATATTATGCATCTGATAAACACTTAAACAGAATCATTCAAAGACGCATGAATTAAAATGCCTCCATAATCACAGCAACTGTATAATAGATTATTACTACCCGGATCCGGAACCGGATGGAGGCAAGTTGATTACCCGGATCCGGAAGATTCAAAATCTTGGATCCATTTCATCTCTCCTTGTCATATTATAAACTTCATTTCTATTATAAATCGAGCTTGTTATCCCATCGAAAATACTAGTTTTGTGTAGTCTTGCCCCGAACCGGGGAAAGTCTGGCCGGGGCAGCTGCCCCTGTGTCGGGGCCTAGGACAACCCTAATTCTATCCATAGTACGACTTTTTGGCCACTCAATTTTTCGTTGTCCGTAGGGTTCCCGCAGCCGCATATTCCAAGCTCGAATCCAACTCAACCAGCTAGAACCAGTCCACCATATCCGAATTATTCCACTTCGTCCAATAATACGATTCAACCGGAGCATATTAGAACGAGTTTATTGTCGGCAGTACAGGATAAAATTCGTTCAAAACTTCGTGAAAATATCGGAACTGCACACGTAAGAAACGCATCACTTGGAATAACAAATAGATCTGTTGATGATTATACTAATTCGACTAGAAAATGATCAAAAAGGGCCAGCTTTAGCGGGAAAGAAGTTAATTAAACTAAAAGAATGAACGGCTGTTTTTGAATTATTATTCGATTGAGAAAACAACGCTTCATATTTTAAATTTAACGGATTTATATCGCGTTTTTAAAATATAGAAATATTTTTTTATCATATTTTGTACCTATTTTGATTTTTCTATTCTTTCAATACTTATTTTATTTTTTGTCTATCTCTCGTTTAATAATTTCAATGTCGCACTTCACATAGTGATAATTTTTTCTTATCCTTGTGAGGACGTTTCTGATTTTCTACGGTTGCTTACTTTTTGTTGTTGCGCTTTCTCTACAGGCTGAGCTTCAGTGTATAAAAAAAACCCGAGAAGACTTGAACGCCGGGGAACAGCGAATAAAAGCTATGTTAGCCAAAATGCAGCAAGAAGAAGATGACCTGCAAAATTCCATAATCGTTTATCAACAGGCCACCGAAGACATCAGTAAATTGCTTAGTTTGGCTTCCGAATCCGAAGAGCTCGGCATCGACGACGCGCTGGATACAACCGCGCCTATTTACAGACAGTAATTTTTTTTACTCACCAGATTTTGTATTTTTATCTTCCCGTATTTAGACTTCTAAATGCATACGTTGAAGATAATGCTATCGAAGACTGCATATACTATTTGTCGCAAGCGTTGAAAAATAACAAGTTGGATTTGGAAGTATTTCTGAAAGTAAGTTGGATTTTCGTTCAAATAGATGATCGAATCTTTTCTCTCCGCCCACAATGGTTGATGAAAAACCAAATCTATCAAAATCATTCAACAGTATTTCGAGAATAATACTGTACTTGCAGGAACACAGGCATCCAGGGTCAGATCTTCAGTGAGATATAAAATTAAAGGTTTGCTGGAATGGGATCTTTACTTTTACTCGATATTCTTTTTCCATCAAAATCTAGTGCGTTAGTAAGTTACTTTATCTTCAGATTCGATATCTAGCAAACAATTTCGGTGACATCAGCCTGGAAGGGTATTTGGCCCCTCGTACGCGTCCCTATAGAGTACAGTGTGTCATGAAGACATTTTTTGACAAGGGAAGGTTATAACTCATGGTGTCTTTGTCTTTCAATGAGAGATGAAACGCTTTTAAAGCTTCGTTATCACATCGGGCAAATATGTGTCATCAATTTTAGCGAGCAAAAATTCCAACGCGGTTGATTACTTGACGTAATGAATTTTTTCTTTATAGAATGTCCGAATGTTGTCAAGGCAACAATTTTACTTAAGGGCGATTATGATCAAATGCCGAGGCATCGCAGGACTTAACACGCGTTGAAAAAGATGCAATATCTGAAATAATCTAAACCATTATTGAAGCGGTATAACTTATTTGTCTCGTATAAATTTTATTTCGAAAGAACCTACTAATTTCAGAGTGATTCAGATCAGACCAAGAATGATCTTGATATCTAAATATACTTGAATCGTGCATTTTAGGTTGCTGTTATACGTCCCTTTTTCCTTGTAATGCCATCCAGTGATTAGAGATGTCACATTTTTTTATAATCAGACTTTAGTCCTAAAATCACAGCTTCCTTGAGGAGGGAAGTTCGAACTCCAGTAAAAGAATTCAAGCATCCGAATCGTTGAAATATCAAAAGTTTACCAGTGGTGTTTGGTTGGATTATGTTTAATTTTCTGTCGATGTAGAAACTAGTTACGCCACGTATCGTCAAATTCATGAAAAAGATCATGCTCGTGTTCGGTTTTTTATTTATTTCTAAATGCGTGTATTTTCTGCTTTATACTTTTCGTTTTATATTATTCGAAGTAAAAATGTCATGATATCTACTAATCTTGCTCAATATTCATTGCTGCGATAGAGAAACCAGGGTATGTACATCCGAAGTTATGTTGTTTTGCGTTGAATATAGCAAAGTAAATATTTCTACATAGTATTTTTTATAAAGTGCGTATAAATCAAAAAATAATGACAAGACGAATACTGCCTTGGAACTCCTGTTCCTCCTTTTACTGAAGAGCTTTTTTATGTAGAAGTTCTAAGCGTTAGCTGAGTTTTCGGACAAATTTGCAGCTGCAGACGTCATGGCATATCGTTTTTGTAGGAAAGGACAAACATTACCTGGCTCATTACTTTTAGTATTTACAAGCATTTTAAGAAGAACAGGCTATAACTCAAAATATTAGAATTTGACTCCCTTAAAGAATTCTAAACTTGTCAGAAAACGAAGATCGTTTTGTGCTTGTTTTAGGTAAGCTCCACATCTGTATACATTTCTCCCATAAGGGGATTTCAAATAAAATTTCTGATTTTGGTATCAACGTTTCACGTGATATTTTTGATGAATTTTGATTTAGCCGTTTCTAACTGGCTATTATAATTGAATTCGAAAATGTTTTGTTTCATAAATTTTATAAATTTTTGTTGTGTGAAATTCATAAGTGGCCAGAGTATGGGAAATTTCGACGCGGTCGGATAGCCCGAAAGAAATATTTTGCAAATGAGGAAAGTGCACGAGTAAACGTATAATTTAAATTCTCTCTCATGTTCTATAGATAATTCTGACTATTCCACACAGATATTTGCGTGATGCCCATCCTTCTTGGCTGCAATTTTGACTAGCTTTTTTATCATTCGCTACTTTTTTGAAACATTTGCTGTGTTTTGACTCCCATTTGTAGCTTAAGTCTCTCTGATGAAACCCAGGCCCATTAGCGGTTCACGCTTTTGTTCGACATTTATGACTGTATCTGTAACATGTATCTTGTCCGAATTACGACTTTCTGAATGTAGATCTTTTACACGTTGTCTCTTGAGAGTTTCTTTCCAACCAATCACACAAAGTCCAGTCTAAATGTCCGTGTTTTCTAGCTTTATGGCCATGGTTATAGTTCACTAATTTTAGAGTGGGACTCGGAACGTAAAAGGATACTATGCGATGAAAAACCAACAATACACGTGTACGTCATTTTTTTCAAGTTGTAAGCCTAATCAACTACAGTCAATCTGTGAAAACAGGATTCCGCATTATTTTGCCTTATGTTTCATTCGTCAATTTTTGTGAAACTACTCCTTAATGTAGTTTTAATTTGGGAAACATTCTATGAATTCTTTTAGTGCTCATGGCTCTTTAAGCTCCATTCAGAAGTGAAAAATCCTCGGATTCTTTTCGCCGATAGTCGGCAATTCCAAAGAGACGAATAGAATGAATAGGCAATTTGCAGAAAGTCCATTTCAGACGTGAAAAGATCCTATTTTGGTCGTCGACAGTCGGCGACTGCACCTCTGAATTGGGCTTTAACTTAATGTATTATTCGAATGACGTGACAAACCGACCGAGTCAAATTTTTTCCAATAATCTAGTCAAATTCCTTTAGGTTAGTCCTATGATCCCCTTTGTCATGAGAAAGTTCATATAATTTATACGATATAAAGTCTTCTATACCATGAAAAAACTTGTAGACCGTATTTAATGTTCAGAGGTGTCTGTCTATAGGCTACAAAGTAAACAAGCAAGTTGGTTCTTCTAAAACGTTTCTAAATTATAACAAAAATCAATTATGCCATCAAAGTCGTTTACAAAACGCTGTTACAGTAAAATTTTCCGCTCAAAAAATTGATAGAGAATAGTCTGTTTTTTATAAAATACTTCCAAATAGAAAAGGGACGCAAATCAGTACTGTTATCAAAATCGTTTACATAGAGCCTTTACCATAATACTTATCACCCGAAAAATTGTGAAAGGTTAGGTCACTATGCTCACAAATTTCCAGACCTATATGATATACTGTTAATCAGAAAATCGTGAAAATCTGAAATACTACTTGCCTTCCATTTCAAGAGAAACAGACTATAGCTAAGTACCTACGCTCTCAAATTTCCACTGGCTTAGCCTAAAAATGCGAAAATTACTTGATTTATACTTTTATTGTTTTAGAAGCAAGTTGTAGGAAAGTCTTCCTCTACAATTTGTAAAAACTTACTACTACAAGTTGCCGGCTTGTATCTTTAGTATGACGCTAACATATTAGCTTGTGGTTCTACAAGCGTTATGTGTAACATCCCTGACCTATAACGACTTTTCGACGTTTGATGCCTCGGTCAGACCTTTAGATATGAGACGAGATTATTTTTAAAAAATCGTAACCAATTGAAAAAATAATCGCTTTTTGGAATGTGACGCTCAACATTTTTTAGATATAGCGCGGAAACTTCGGGATGCATCGCAAAAGTTGCAGAATGCACCATAAAAATCAAGGAGAAAGATTTTTTCCATGTTCGATTTTTAAAGTTCATCGAAATTTTTCAAGGTAATCTTGAATTGAACAGAGTCTTGAAGAAGGTCAAGGTGTCATCTTTAAAAATTTGAGATGTTATTCAAGATGAGCGACCTGGTATCATTCCAGTAGGTTACCATCCCAGTATCGACCATTCCAGCGGATCGGCCGCATCAGCTTTTTAGAAATATAAATTTCTAGTAAGTCGACTGTCTCACGAAGTCGACATACTGGAAAGCCCCAAGCCCGCGGCAGTTTAGTGATCCAAAATTGCGATATCAGATTGCGTTCAGAGTTTAATCTTAGGCTAATGTGAGAAATACATGCTAAATTGAAGCGCAGTCGGCCTTCTGGAACTTTGATATACCGGGATGGTCCACTTATCGGGACAGTCGACCTAGTGGCACACAATCGAGCGGCCTGATGGTCAACATGTCGACTTATGCATTTACTCGTCGAAACAGTTTTACGTAAATCAAGAGTTAATTAACACGATGTTATTATAGACAAATTCAGCGTTCTCACTCTCGTGTGTAGATGGCACCCGATTTTTTTCGAACTAAGAATCATTAAAAGCCAATGTACTGCGTCATTCGTCCTTTTTGGCCTTGTATAAACTTCCTGTTTTCTCGCTCGTGATCGTATGCTAGTTCGGGCAAAGTTATTATGCAAACTGCAAATTGCTGTCTGATGATCCGCCGGTAGCCATGGAAATTATGTGGAGTAGCTGAACAATAACCTGCTTTCTGCTCCTACTATTTTTCTGGGTCGTTGTGTTTCTCGGAGATTTTGTTATAGATAGATGCGCATTGGATTGACGCAGCTTATTACAACTGACACTTTATTCCACAAGTAAGATCTTACTGCTTCAATAAGTTTGACGTCAGCAAGATAAAAGTGGAATCGTGATTGAAAATTTACATAACAGTGAAATATGGTGAACGTTTCACTGGCATTTATCATATTCTGACATGATTTATTGGAGTAAAAATCGCATCGCTAAACGAGTTCAATTTTTCATTCACGCCGTAATATGCACGATGAGTTGAAAAATGTTCCCCTCTATCATTTTATCGCCGCCCGAACGTTTTCATAGTTTGAAGATTCACTTGCAAACCCGAAAACGTGACCTTATGCGGAAATGACTTCCTCTTCGTTTTTTGAATAATTTATCACAAAAAATTATGTCCAATATGACTTTTTTCGACAGTAATTCATTTGTGAAGCTATCGTTTACCGCTAAAGGATGTATCCGTACTTCGGCTAATTAATTTTACTTCAAAGCAAAGTGTACTCTCACACATTTTTGAATTGAACTGAAAAATCTTGGCTACGGTATAAAGCCATTATTTAAAAACTGAATACTAATACAAATTAAAAAATCGCGTTTAGAATTTTTCCGCATTGGAATATGTATAGATTCTTAGGACATACAAAATGTCATGTTTCATTTTTATATCCATGAAATTTTAAACGAAAACCTTTTCTTGAAAAATCTTTGTAAACTGATATTAATCTGAAACCATACACTCATCTTCAGAACTTTCACGTTTTTGTGGTTGAAAATTGAAATAACAAATTAATATGATGAAAACGGTTTCATCGAAGTGAGACGATTATTTTTCTTTGGAACAACAATTTTGTGTACAAAAACGAAAACTTCATCAACTGATAAATGTTTTGTTCCTCGCTTTCATTTTGTTGGATTTGAATTCTGATCTCGAATCGCGTCGTGGATTTACTAACGTTTTATCCTTCACCATAGCCCATTTAATTCAAAATGATAGACGCAATGAAAACCAAAAAGAGTAGGTTCATCGTTATACACAATTTTCACCTAATGAAAAAACCTTATACTGTTGAAAAACGCTAAATTTCTTCATGAGAGTCGGAAAGCCAAATCATTAAAAAAAACATCATGCTTATCCACTGTCAACTTGGAGTGAACTGTGTCCATAACTGAGTGCTACTCGAGAAATTTCGACCACTTAACCAACATTTTTTTGAACTAGAACAAGGGAGATACTTGAAAATCACAAAAGTCAAATTCACGTCGACACACTTTGAGAAATGAAAAGATGCATAATCACTGTTGTCTGAAATTTTCTAATCATATGCCTTGAAGCTTCTATCTACACAGGTATTTCACTATTAATAAAAAGTTCTGCGCAAAGGGAATTAATTCAAAAAATTGAGTCAGAGGAGAAAAAAAATTTACAATTTAATGAATTTCAAAATCATTTGCGTGTTAATCCTATCAAACTCTAACTTTTAAAATCGTCTTATGAAAAAGCTCATTTTCATTGTTACAACTGGTGTTTTACCCTCCGTGACAAAATCTGATTCAACTTGGTATGCTTCATGTATGAGAAAATTTACAAGGTAGTATAGTAATCAAAATCGTTTACTGTAAAACTTTTAATGATGAATTTAAAAAATTATAGGTCCTACTAAAAAATTATAGGTCCTACGAGAAGTATGATTTACCGGAAAATCATCGAAGTATGACAGTACTTGCTTTCCAAATCCTACTAATTCGAAATTTTTTAAGAAAGACAGACTATAGATATTTCGAGCACCGGTTGTATTCTTGTCGCTATTTCTGCAGAGACCTTCCTATTTCCCTTCTATGCAATTAACGACGGAATGCGATTTGCCAACCCGCTAGCTCCAAAGAATATCTGAGCGACTTCGAGACCAAAAGCACATTGTTTCAGTTCTATGTTGAGTTTTTTGTATGTATGCTTTGGAACAGAGCCCATTTTCCGGCTCGCTCTCTTTACCATCGATCAATGAGCCGGCCGGCTGTAGATTCTATTCCCTAATTAAACATGTATGTGCTCGGAGTAGCTAATCCTGCTAGTTTTATTTATTTTTCGAGCTAATCTTGATTTAGCGTGTTCTTTTTCCCCTGTACTTTTGTGTGATTGTCGAGAGAAAATTCAAAATCTAATCAGAAAATGATCAGAGATTTGTGTGCCTTTCTCGGTATTGATGCAGAATAACACCAGAAGAACTATGTTGCTTACTGATGAGAAAAATAAGGTCATTTCGTGCACTGTAAATAGTATCATACGTACAATGTTTGGCGTCTTGGTTGATCAGATTCCTCAGTAAGTTTGCAGCTCATGCTAATTTATCGAGACAAAATTTTGGAGTAACGCTAATCTTACAAATGTCGCAATTTAGTTTTGCTACAATGATTGTGGAGCTACAGTAACCTTTTAGTAAGAATTAAGTAAGAGTAAGAGAATTAAGTAAAAAAAGTTTAGTAAGAATATTTTGATAGAGAGGATCATTTTACTATATGACTGCATGTAGCCTGTTTTTTATAAAATGCACGTGAATTGAAAATTGACGAAAATTTTCGTCATTATCGTTAACATACAGTTCTTGATGTAGAATTGTTCACTCGAAAAAATGTTGAAGGCTACTTGCGTACGCGAACAAATTTTAAGTTCCATTGTGACATATAGTTCAGCAGAAAATGTAAGAATATAAAATAGTACTTATTTTCCAATGTTGTTATTTAGAAGCATTTCGAGAAAAACTGACTATAGCTCAATTTTCTTACAGTCAAATGTATCTTTGGAGCTTCGTAGGCATTCGTTTCGAGGCCGGTGTATAGTATTTCAAGAAAATCTCTGTTATTTTATGACATGGCGTTTCACATTCAACGGAGTATGTAAATGTAGGCCTGGCTTGAAGCTATTTTGGAATTTCAAAACACTTTTTAGTTTTTTACTTGTTTGTTAATTCAAAACAATTCGGTCATTTATCATTTCGTCAACCGTTCCCCTTGACTCCACACACGAAATTTCGATTTTCCGACAAAATTATGCAAATTACACTTAAAATTTTTTCTTGTATCATGACTCAATTTGGAAAAGATGGCGTGCACCCACAAAATTTGCACGCAACTTTTACTTCTACTACATCTTTTTCTCAAAAGGCTAGCAAAATGAAAATGGCACAAATAAGTGCTGAAATCAAAATCGTTTACTCAAAACATTCACAGTAAAAATCTTTACTCGAAAAATTTCTGAGGCCTGTATGAAGTAGCATTTATAGTAACATTTTTATTTCTGCCCTTGTAACTTGTAATTTTCATGAAAATAGATTCTAGACTTTTTGTTTCTCTGCTACTGTAACGCGGTGTCATCGATCTAATCCGCCCTGTTTGTCATAAGAGGTACGTCAAGAAATATAAAAATGTATTTGCTAGTGTTGTACGAGATACAGCAAACTTGCAGTATTTTTTTTGGAACATACAGTATATTTCTGCCTACGAAAATATACATTTTTCTACGAGTTCAGTGACAGCTAAACCAGCAAAGTACTCTCAGGCTTTAGAAATATTGTCACTCTTGATAGATATGTAGTTGATGACATCAAATTTTTTCTGCATTGCTATATGATTATCCTGTGTATAACATGTAACACTCCTATTGTTCCAAATTTGGTAAAACTTGAAAAATTCGAAATTAAATCATGAAAATCCATGAATGTTTGGGAATTTGTGGACAAAAGGCCATTAAAATGACAATTTACGGCACATGCATGCCGAAAAATTGATTTTTCACAATATTTATTAAACTGAATATGCTTAAATCTATTTTTGATGGTTTTATTTATGTAGTACAAATATAAAATTGTTCAGTTATGTAAATAACATAATGTTATTATCCCAAGCCTGAGTTTGGACGTTCGATTGATCATTCCAATGGTCGCTCATGCCATCAGTGTCCAATGGTCGATTGTTTGAAGGTGGGTTTCATGTGTCGCTTCGTATCCTCAATTGCTTGCTTAAGCACAATTTTTCAGAAAGGGCTTTTGAAGGTAATTTATTCCTAACTTTAGAAAATATGTAAGACGAATTATTAATTTTTTATTACCAAGTGGAAAATGACAAAAAATGTTCGTGTATAGTATTTTTTACCGAGCATGTGGTTACCTAGTACAGTAAAAAAGTTGAATTGACTTTCTTGCATTGTACTTCTTGATCAATTTATCTACGCAAATGTACATACAAAGTAAGTACACTTGCTTTCTTAAGCCGTCATCTGCCACAATTGTACTAGTAAAATAACGATCTCTACACAACTGATACTGCTTATGTAACGTATTTTCTTACATAACCATTCTTCCTAAAATATTCTATATTTCATGGTTTATAATTTATGACCAAATACGTGTTATGGAAATCGACCTTTTTCCATTATCCTGTTGTATGATCATATCTTAGCTTTTATCCAAATTACGCTTTCGAAGCGTATCTCTGTTTATTATCTGAAAACGGTTTTTTAGGGAAAAGCCGAGCATAAAAGCATTCTTCGTTGATACTCCAAGCGTAAAGCTGCAGAAAAAAATATAGTTTGAGCCAGAAAGAAAAGTAAAACTACTCACGGGAAAAGTAATTAAAGGGAAAACATGATAATCCAGAATCGACAAGCTATGACACCTACAGTAAGCCTTCAATTCAGATAAGGATTAATTTTGTACAGACTACTGATGCTAGAGTTTCGCTGTTAAATTTTAGTTGCGTATACTCTAAATATCATTGTCTCATCCTTTGACTTGGCTAATCAGAGGCGCAGGATTCTGACTCAAGCACGACTAAGTCTGTATCTCGCTAACGAAACCTGCTTCGGTAGTTTTGCTTTGTAACCTCCACTTCCAAAAATTGAATATTGTAGAAAAACAATTCAGCCGGTTGGAATATCTTCGTAATTTGCACATGGAATATCTTTGTGAAAAAGTTGTCAAATGAGATTCGCAGTCCGATTTCAACTAAAAATTAAGATGAGTATTGAGAAATATATTTTCTCAAACACTGATGAAGAAATTGCTCTTGGTTCAGCAAGCTCCATATGTTGAACTCATTTACAGTCTTTGGTCACTGCGCCAATAGTTTTTTTTCCAAATCACCATATATTTTTGAAGGATAAATCGATGTAGAGGATTTTTGTTTCAATTGTACTTCAGATTCATGCCTTTGATGCATTAATCTTTGATGGATTTTCAGATGTGACGTTATTCTGGTCATATAATCTAGAGATAAGAAGCCATTTTTCTGCTGCACATGTATTAAACAGAGAGCACATTCATAAAAGATTATAAAACAAGGGACCTAGTCTAATTTGCATAAAGATAACCTACAGCAACCACATGCTCGTTCGGTGTTGCATTCTTCAGTAGGTGGGAGTATAATTGCATATGCGTCAATGGGTGAAGCAGCGTCATTGCGCCTTTTTGAACTTGATCTTAACAAAAATTTTCTGCCGATGAAACCAAACCAATTAGACATCAATCGATAGTTTTAGTGGAGACCTACCCAAAAACACAAACAAAAACAAAACAGTTAAAAGCATCGATCATGATGTCTGGTAAAGAAATGGTAGGACAGGGTATGATATTAAGAGGGTATCAACTACTAAATCTCCGAGATTTCGCTGACATATCAAAACCCCGAACATTTTTTCCTTCAATTCCTGTGAACCAAAAGAAAATCCGGGATCATTTTTTTCATAAATTCAGGGCTTCTATATGATATATAGCATCATAAATTACTATAAGATCATGGGCGATGGAGCATGGTTTCCGAAAAAATGGTCATTATTGACTACAGCTAGTTCTAAGGATCGTACTTTTTTGATTCATTTATTGAGAGTGTATGTTTAAGAGATGTAATCTCGTGCACAGAAAGTACGAACGCTTGATCAAAGTCGCTCGCTACGTATTGAGGGGAACTATTTCGACTTCTTAGAATATCCAAAATAAAATGCTATGAAATATCAAAAAAAAAGATTTAAACATTTTGGTTCATATCAGCAGGAGAGAATATTTCTGTAGTGTGAACATCCTCAGTAATTTCTGTAGAACCTACAATTAGATAAAAAATGTTGATTTCAATTTTCCGACACAGTAAATGTCGCCATGATTCTAAAGGCCAGAAACGCTACACAGAATATCAAATTTTGTGGGCATTCATCTTTAAGATTATTCAATAAATGGTCGATGGTATCAGGGAATGCGTTGTAAAAAATAATAGTCATATTTGGTCAAAACTCTATGGGCCCGGTTGCAATAAACAGGATAATCCAGTGCTCGAGACGATCAGGAACTGTTTTTGCACACAAAACATTAAAAAAATTTCAATTATCTCGAGTTCGCGATTATGCCGTTTATTACAATTCGGCCTCAGAACCTTATAGCTGATTTTCGTAATGTTTTGCTCTGTACCTGTTCCTGGGTCACATGAAAAACTTGTAGAACCACAAGCTACTAGTTGACGAAAAACGTCTAGTTTCCGCCTAAGCGCTACGGAGATGTATGTGTTTGCAAAAATAATGACTTGTAGACCGTAACACCATAAGTCTTCTATGCAGCGGACCCCTGACATATTAGATACTCTTTGGGTAACACTCTTGCTTTCTGAGGAATGAAAAGTAGGTTAATGAATACTAAACTTGGAAATTTTGATCGCATCACTGAAATGGCATATTTTGAGCTACATATGCTTAAGGCTGGATTATACTCCTTACGCCACGCCGAGTTTACGCTTACGCCAGGCTGCGCTGGGCTGGGCCGGCCCAGCCTGGCGTAGTGCAGCGTAGCATGGCATGGCGTAGCGCAGCTAATCAATCTTACGCTAGATAAGTTTGTTGTATGCTTCTTGATGTTTTTTATCATATGAATGAAAATCAGAGCAACAATTTTCAAAAAATTTCCAACATTTTACCAAATTTTGGAAAAAACAGTCGCATTTTGATTACAACGCCACGCTTCACTCCGTTTCAAATTTCATAAAACAACACACAGAAAAAGGATGCTCTTTCTGGATGGATAAATCATGAAAACTTTTTCCGTGTTTTAAAAACATCACCAAAATTTTTCCCGCCTTCGAAAACCCAGGAAAACTCCAAAGTTCGCTTGAAATCAAGCTAGAAATTAAAAAATACGGCGCCGAAATTTTCGAAGTTGGCGTAAGCTGGCGTAAAATCGACTGGCAAGATTTCTGCACCACCTGCTTGCGCTGGCTTGCGCCAGGCCTAGCGTAAGCAGGCGTAATGAGGCACAATTTCATTTATACTATGGCGTAAGCCAGCGCAAAAATTTTCGGTTATACTTAGTGGCGTAAGCCAGCCTGGCGCATCCCAGCCCAGCGCAGTAAGTATAGCCCAGGCTTTAGTTGTTTTTTTGAAATGCTTCTAAATTATGAAATTCGTACTATTTCATATTTTTATTATTTTCTTTGTCATTTGACACTATACATAATTGCGAGTTCCCATAACTGACCTTCTATAATTTCCTGAGCAAAAAAGTATACAGTAAAAACTTCATGTGATTGATTTTGAAGACAGTACTTACTTATGTCAATTTTCGGTTAAAAAGTAATATTTAGAAAGTATAGTATTGTTATCCAATTGATCCGTCTTTGCCCTATCTTTCTGACATTAGAGACTCATTGTTTCGATTTTACTAGAACTGTCGTTCCACAAATGCCATTTACACACGGAATATAGGTGCTCATATATGAGGCTATTCATATTTATTACTTATTTTCCATTCTACATTGGCCTCCATTTTTCTAAAGAAAAAGTGCCTGTCGTGCTAAATGATGTCGAGTGCTTGAGAGTCGAGATCCAGGAAACTAAAAATGGAGTTGTTATGTTGGAGGCTAGAATGCTTTTGACATGATTCTCCGACTCTATATACTAACTTAACGCATACATGGTATCGGATTTCAATTAGTTTAGCCAAGTGAAATCTACCTCTGAATATAATGCAACCATAGTCCGTAATCATTTCAATAATTACGAATAGACATTCTGGTTTGGACTACATTAAAAGTAAGTTCTGTGCGATACTTTTTGCGTCATTTGTTAAACCTAAACCGCTTTTGGTCACTTGAGGATAAGGATAGAGTTCAATACCAGCAACGTCCAGCATCAGATACATGAGCAAATATAAGAATCATAATCCTAAAACAGTAAATTTGAGAAAAGTTTGATCTGCCTTCAAAAGTCATATAGCATTGAAGATCCAAATCAGAAACGTCCTGTGACAAAATCACATTTTTCCATTTTATGTCTTCATTGTGTTTCAGACATCCCTTTTTGTTACCTCGGCAATAGATGCATTTCCAGGAAGAAATTTAACTTTGTTGAGGCATCAAGACTAGATTCTATTCAAGTCGTGTTTGACGATTCTATGTCCTACACCTTGCAGAAATATAGTACGAATGTTCATTATTCCTTATTGCTGCCTTCTTTGTGTTTCAGTTTCTGTCTTAACCTCATGCGCGGTTGAAAATGGAAGAATATGAAAGCAAAGTACCATTGTCAAAGAAAATTTCAACTTGGCGCCATACGCCCTATCGTAATAGTCAACAGTACCAACAACCGTTGAAGGGCGAAACTTTGCTTCTACAATTATCCTTAATTGTCCTCTCCATATTTTTAGTAACAATTTTCTTCCCCGTTAGCTTATTCTTTTGTCTCAAAGTGGCCAACGAATACGAAAGAGTCGTAATATTCAGGTTAAGAAAGACTTCCATACGTTTCGGGCATTTTTATCGCATTTCATTTGTTATAGTCCCATGTTTATCTTCCCGAACTCCAACGTGGTTTGGCTTTTCGTTTCTAAAAAATAGACCAGTATTCTGAAACTTGAAAGCTGAAAGAGAATTCAAATGTCAGCCAGATTTATGTGAATTTTAGTTCGACAAGCAAATCAAATCGGACTAGTAATTTTTAGGCTTGGTAAGCTCAAGAAAGGCGGCCCTCGAGGACCTGGTCTCTATTTCGTTCTGCCGTGCGTTGATGAGTGCCGAAAAGTTGATCTCAGAGTTATCACTTACGACATACCGCCGCAAGAGATTTTATCGAAAGGTCAGCGTAAAAATCTTCACTCTGTATCAGGAGAAAGTTATTCCACTATCATTCTTTTTCCTATCATTTTTCTATCATATCAATATCATCTTTTCTGTTTAGGAATAATGTTTACATATGGCATGATAGGGCTCCTCCTTTTTCCGGAATTACGATATCATAAAATAGTGGGATACCTTGATTTATTGTGGTGTGTTCCCTGCACCATTATATAGACTCCTACGACTATGTCCACAGGAAGCTGCAATATTTATGAATCAGTGTCTTGAAGTATCATCAGAATCATCGATGTTTATCAACCTAAGTTATTGATTGATGGCCACCCTAGATTGAGCTAGGCATTTTTTTGATGCAGTTTCCTAATGTGTGCTGTCAAAAACATGGGGCAGTTTGGGATGGTTCGACCTTTCTGGAAGATAGCTCAAAAATTAAAGGAATACCATTATCGACTTTTTATGTATTTTTGGACGGCTAATAACCGAATTTGTGATTTGACAGACTCTATTTTACTGGAGTTGGAATTTTGACTCGAACACAGTATCATTTACAAATTGAGAGATCTCATAATGACCTCAGAACGCACCATTTAAGCTTGGTGTACTCTCAGATTCAAGTTGATCTACAGCAGAATTTGTCCGCTGTCGTGGTATGGTTATAACATCATGATACTGATATTCTAGATTCTGTAACGATTATCGTCGATTGCGTCGTCTACGTTCGAATATCGGACCCCATAGCTTCCGTGGTCAACGCTTCGGACGCGTTTTATAGTACCAAATTGCTCACACAAACGACTCTGCGCAATGTGCTCGGCATCAAAACGCTTAGCGAAATGTTGTCCGACCGGGAAGGCATAGCCGCATTGACTGAGACGGCTTTGGACGAAGGTACCGAGCCGTGGGGCGTCAAGGTGAGAACTCTAATTTAACAGACATCGAATTATTTGTGAATTCTAAAAACCTAGTGATCTTGTTTTTTTCGACATGGATCGTTTTGGTAAAGTTTTTTACTGCGAATGTTCAAAGAATTATAAAATTTAAGAAATTTTCAAATTCAGATCTATTGGTTCCAAATAAACGCGGGGAATTGATTTTGTTGGATTCATGGCCTGTCTCGAAAAGTCTCTCGGTGATGCATACTGTAAACATTTCAGCCGGATGTACTCACTGTACACAAAATCAATGCAATATGACATACTCTATAGGATCTGTGCAACAACTCCCGAAACATGTCAAGTATACTGTCGTCTTGGAAAATGAGTGCTCATAATGTTAAAAAAGTTACCGCAGACCACAGAAAAACAGAGAATTATTTCTTCTATCACACAAATGCATAAGTAGCGTTTGTTGAAAAACCATTTTTTGTGCGATTTGTGCCATTTGTCAGGTGGAGCGAGTCGAAGTGAAAGACATCCGCCTGCCTCCTCAACTGACTCGAGCCATGGCCGCTGAAGCCGAAGCGGCGCGCGAGGCTCGTGCCAAAGTCATCGCCGCCGAAGGTGAACAGAAGGCCAGCAAGGCGTTGAGAGAAGCGGCCCAAGTTTTGTCGGAATGTTCTACGGCCGTACAGCTGCGCTATTTGCAAACGTTGAACAACATCGCCGCAGAACATAATTCCACCATCATATTTCCACTGCCGGTCAACATTCTAAGGCAAGATACAGCGCCTGCTATGACAGTTTGAAGCAATCCGCAAAATCACGTGACATGCTATCCTCGTAGAAGACTGTAGATTACGTTGTATATTAGTTAGTCACGTGACGCTTGAGGTCAGTTACAGAGAAGCGAATTTGTGATGTTATAGTCTATTTATTTTCAAACGAGTCTCGGAAAGCAAAATAATTCATGCAAATAAGTGAGCAAACAATGAACCTGAATCGTAGGCCTAAATCTTTTTTCTCCATTTGTTCACCTAAACTACTGTAGTCAAGTCGAGAAAGAAATGTCGTTCACCCAGGTTGTTTGTTATTTGCATGAACATTTCTAGGCCCTGAGACTCATTTGAAAAATTCATAATAAAGGTTTGGACATTAGTTGGACATAGTACATCCCTTCGCATTGTTAGCCTCATTAAAAAAATCTGATATGTATGGGATGTCCGGAAAAATTCAGATCTCCAGGCGTCACAGTGATCAGTCAATAATTTGTCGATTTCTTGTAGATTAATAAGATGTGTTCTAAAACATCCGTGTATGTTAATATGATGACATTAGTTATAAACATAACTATATCGTGTGGTTTCGCCGCTCTCCACAAAAAAGACGACCCCTTCGTTCCTAAAGCTATCGCGAAAAACTAGTCATTGGAAAAATGTTATCATTAGTATACACCGTTCATTTTAAAATGACGGATACAGCGACTCCACAAAAAAGCAAGTTCAACACGAAAAACTAACAATGCCTATTACTGTAATGAATTAAACAAATTTCTCGTCCATGAACGGGAAATAGAACAACCGACAATCCCCCCCATAACTTTGTTAAACGGTCAAAATTTCCCGGGTAACGCCCTGTCTATATCAAAAGTGAAAGGGCATCGTGGTCTTATTGTAATTTTGGCGTTCTCGTTGTTATGGAGAAATTTCCCTAAAAATCTTGTATCAAATTTAACCTATTATTTTTGGTTGTCGCTGCGTCTATCCTTTTAAAGTAAATGGGCTATTAGACATAATATGAAGATATTTTGCAAACTCTCTATATCCAAATTTTTCTTCCGCTGTCTAATGAGTAATAATGAGTGCAGCAGCAAATTTCTATGTAAGACCCTCAGCGAAAATTTTTCTTCTCACTATCGCAAGGTCTTTACTTATGGAAACGCTTTTCACATATCTAGCTTTATAGATCTCAATATTTTATTCATAATAAAACTACTTGTTACTCCTTGATCAACATTATACATCGAGAAAAAATTTTAATCACAATCAAAAGTGATCATACAGAACACGGAAAAATTATAATTAGCGTATATAGTACACGAATAATGAACGCACAACTCTAAAAAAGATAACATCAAGGTTCTACTTGCTGTATGTCATTAATATCATAACCTGATGATGTACAAAATGGGAAAATTGTCCATCCGGCTCACAAGGTAAGTATTATGGTCCACTATCTTGAGACGCGAAAGTAGATTACAGACGCAAACTCACTAAAGATCAATAAATCACTCACTGTTATCTCAGAAACGTTAAATACAATATTTGTAAAGGAACCTCAATCAATTATTGGATACTATTAATAACCGTCCTGCTTTTCTAATTGAAACTACGCTGCGTCTGTGATGCATCTGCCATTCAGAAATAAATATAAAATGATTCCAAAACTGGCTGGTTAATAGCATAGGTAAAAGACAATTTGTATAGAATGATTGTAAATTGTTAGAAAAAAGTATTTGTCTTCTACATTTAACAGTAAGTCTTCATTCCAATCCTTATTTACAAGCATTTCAAGAAAACAAGGCTTTCATTAGACTTCTGAAATTTGATTAATTTTCTAAACAGAGCCGAATTAAACCGTGTTACATTCTTGGTTTTGTCTGAATAAACTATTTCGCTACAGAATTATTCATAGTATTATGGTCATTTAGGCCTGTCTTGACCTCGTGTTCGAATCTACGGCAGTCAGAAAGATTTTTTATGGAAGTCAGAAAGATTTTCAATCAGAATCAAAGAGATTCTAAGTTAACTCTCGTTGAGAATCGGTCTAGATCAAGATCATAATTTCAATTAGTTCTTCTATTATTAAGGTGCTATTAGATGTATGGAAACTTATTGAGATACAGAGACAGATTCCAAAGATTCATTATTTTTGAGTCCGATTCTGAATTCCAGATTAAGTTGATGGCAATGGTTCCCAGGTTTATACTCCAACTCTATGCGAAAGTGAACTTTCGCAGCGAAAAAACCGCCACGACAAACTCTCACGACGATGAACTGCCGTTACCGGTGCCGCCAGTCATCAAATTGGCAGACCCCGAGACGCCGACACCGCCGCCTCCATCGCCACGCCTCATAAAACCACCCAGAATGTCGATGGGTACGGGGAAAATGATGGTCGAATTGTGTTCGGCAGCTATGCTATTCAATGCTTGCAAATGCCGCAACTGGATGGCGACCGGCGATTGGGAGATAACGTCGGCAGCCTCTTTCAGCGCCCGGCTGGCCTTCATTTCGCCCTCGGCCGCCACCACTTTGGCCTTGGCGTCGCGGGCCGCTTCGGCTTCGGCGGCCATGGCTCGGGTCAGTTGCTGCGGCAGTCGGATGTCTTTCACTTCGACTCGTTCGACCTTGAAAAAATCACTGTATTTTTTCTGTGCGAGTTGCTGTAGTCACAAATCTTCTGTGTTATTTTCTCGGTCAGTTGTATAAAAGAGCTGAATATGGTAAGCTGATTGCACCTTCTGTCTTAGAGTACTGTAGTCATCCCGCACCCTAACAGAAAGGATAATGTCGGAACGTCAGACAATTTTCTTTATCACCCATAATTAGGTGAAAACTAGACAACACATGTTAAATCAACTTTTTGCATCGATTTCAAGGAGACATATCAAATTGAAAATTATTGGGCATACTCAACTATCTTTAACAATTCTCCGACAGAAATATTCTATCGTGAAACTTCGTGTACGATGTCGACGACATCGTACACGAAGTTTTTTCTTCATTTTTTCATTCTATAAACAATGCTATAGGACTGAAAAGTTGTGAGTTTATTCAACTATAGTCTGTTTTTTTTTGAAATGCTTGTAACCAAAAAAAGATGAAATGAAGTATGCATTGCTTGTTCAATTACCGCGCGTGTGCACACTATACTGTATTACAATAAAAAATACGATAATTGAAGTTATTGACGGAATTGAAGGCTATTTGTTCAAATAAAAGTTGGAAATTTGAAAAAATTTTCGCACATGGTTCTCATTTAATGAAAAAAATTCGGGAATCAAGATCGTGATACAATTGCTTTGGGAAGTTGAAATCTCAAAATCCGGCGCATCTCGCCACAGCGCTGGTCATTTGCTTAGCTTTTTCTGCGCAGAGCAGCGAATATTTTTTTTAGCCGTGCGAGATTTTTTTTGGAAATTTCTCGCATCGGACGGAAAGTATTTTTAAAAGAGTTATCGGGTTGAGTTCAGAGTTCAGTCATAATTTACAGCCGCTGGTTGATCGATTCCTAACATACAGTCAACGACGATATTATCTCGATACGAAATTATGCATGCGTACTCACTTTCAGCATTTTTGCGTTACAAGCATTTGAAAAAAACAGACTATAACTGAACTTTAACAATTTTTAGTAGGAATTTAGCAAAACTCCGTATTAGGCATTTTGTGAGTGCCTCTTTGGGCCTTAAGCTGTACGGCAAAAACGAAAAACTGCTGAATCGTTCGGTCATGTGGTTGTGTCACCAAAAAAAGCAAAAAATGTGTTTTCCTGTTTTTGTAATAGTTACGCGTCTCTGAAAACAAATATCATATACCGTTGATTTTCGATTTCTGATGGGGTCACTCGTCTGTCTTTGAAGACGAAAATCATACTGTAGATTTTCGGATTACGTTGATAACCCATTGATAACTTTTTTTAAACGTTTGCTCCTATGCAGATTGTAGTTAAAAAATTTGCATCTTTAATTTGTGACTAATTAAATAACATTCATATCTGGTATATTTTTTAGATTTGTTGAGATTTAATCAGAAATTGGTTGAACGTTGGACGCAGGACGTTAAGATTCAGGCATTAGACCGCAGAGCGGACACCAGCGGCTTAGGCTCAGGCTCAGGCCACATGTTCTTGGGGAGTTGGAGATTTGATGAATGTCGGTCGCAAACTGAACCTGGCTGACCCCCAGCTTTGCGACCTTTTTTCGTGTAAAAATTTTGGAATATTTTGGGGGACGGTTCAATTTTTTGACTGTAAATGAAAGAGCATGCTGAGAGGCACTCGCTTAAGGTTATTGAACAAAAATTTTCTCACCTTTATGCCCCAATGTTCTGTGCCCTCGTCCAATATGGTTTCAGTCATTTGAGCTATTGCTTCACGTTCGGTAAGCATCTCGCTCAAGGTTTTCATACCCAATGCGTTTCTCAGCGTCGTTTGTGCCAACAATTTCGTACTGTATATAGCGTCGTCGACGTTATTAACTGCGGCTATGGGATCGGACGTCCTGAAAAATGATACATTTAAGAGGTTTAAGAGAGGGACTAATTTCGAGAAGATTTGTAGTCTGCTACGAAGTATCCAAAACTGTTAGACGCCTAAAAAATTTTATAGATGGATATTTGCTGGAAAGCGTCATTCAACGCACATTAAGGTAGAGTTTTTTTAGGAATTCTAGTGGTTTGGATTATTCTATGGCCACTGATCGAAGAGGCTTTCTAGATCGTTATTTTCTCAACATATCAACAACTCGAGATCAACAGGGACAAATCAACTATCTGGGCTGACTTATATGTCAATTCAATTTTCATAGTGTGGCACTGTCGTTATGTTGCCGAATCCGCAAGTTCCATACTTGCAGTTGCTTATGAGCATCAAAATTTTTTGCTCGTACAGTAAAGGAAGATATAGAATTCAAATGAGTTGCTTGATTTTCTGGAATACTAACCAGAATGCGAATGCATTATTGATCGTTTGCAAATCTGACGTCTAAAACAGGAATATTGATATATTGATGATGAGTCTGCTTCATGAATTTTTTTATCGAAAGAATAAGTTGAATAAATATTTTTTCGCACTTGCGGTCAAGGATGCAAAAAATATGGAAATGATTCTAATTCCGCATATTTCATTTTCTTTTGATATATATTTAAATGTTCGCGTTCTTTGCCGTAAAGTCAATTATTCCAAATACAATTCCGTCTTTGTTTATTTGTTTCACTCAAATTTTATTTTTGAACGGTGTCTTGTCTACTAAGGCCGTAGGCATATTTGGCCGTAACGGGCCAAAAACAATGCGACCCGAACACTTTTTGCGGCTTTCAAAAATTGCGGTCGCATATCACCCGCAACCTGAAAAGATTTTGCGGGTAGCAACCCACGACCGGATTGCGATTTACGGACCTGCAATGAGTTCTCGAGTGGAATAGTTTTTGCATTTCTGGTAGCTGGAATCGATACAGTATATGCAATTCTGCGCTGAATAACACTACTCGAATGAATGTGAACATTACAGTAATATGGTCGTGTTATCAATTAGATACCCAATATTTTTAAAACCCGCTCTGCCTGAAATTCGTATTTTGCGATGAACCATTTTTGAAATTGCGGTGAATTGTGCTTGCCATTGCGGTTTTCCGGTTCCGCATTTTTCCGTAACTACACAAAAGTATGCCATTGTGAGAGCCGCAACCGACCCGCCATTGCGGACCGCAAAATTTGCGGTCGCAAAAAAACCGGCCAGCTATGCCTACGGCTTGAGTACCTTTATCCTTACTCTATATTTTTATAAAATGCCTCCAAATTGAAAATCATGAAAATCAGTTCTATCGTAAACATCGTTTACACAAAGCTTTTATAGTAACATTTTTCACGCAAAAAAATTGGTGAAGATTAGTTGAGAATGCTCATTGAGCCCAATGTAACATTTGGTTCAGCCGAAAAATGTGCAAATTTAGAATAATACTTGCTTCTCACTTTTATTATTGAGAAGCATTTCACAAAAAAAGGGAAAACCCACACGAGTTCTCTTGAACCTAAGTCGGAAATTTGCAAGAAATAGTGATACCCAATTCCATTTCCTATCACTCTGATTTACGAATAGTAGTGGAGAATTCTAGATTTGCCGATAATTCGTTCATTCTTACCTGAAATAGACGACAGCATCGACACTGACCGTTACGGAATCTAAAAATTTTTAAAGTTGTCCGAATGATCAAAATCGCAGTTGACCTCCTCACCCTTAGATAAAATTTCTTGAGGAGGTACGGCGTATGATACAACCCTTAAATCCATTTTACGATAAGTATCGATACAAGGCATAATAAAAACTAGTCCCGGCCCTCGAGCCCCTGAAATGAAAAGTTCAACGTTGTACAAAGAATAACTAATGTCCACTAAGCGAATTTTTGAGTGCGAGGAATGAAGAAATCAAATTTATTAGCGTTCCAAGAAATTTTTAGTTTTCGTTTGCGCTATGCTTTTTAGTTCACTAGCTGACAACTCGAGTCCAAAGTAATGATACAAGAAGCACTGATCGATTTTTTTACTTTTTATGTCAAATTTATTGCTTTACGATGACGTGTCAAGCATGTACTCATAAAAATAAAACTAAAATCAAATCAAAAGTGATTATTTCTCGAATTAGATTTTTCTCTCCGTGGACGTACATTTTCTGTCTCATCGCGACTTCCAGTAAAGCATTTTTTAATAGGTGGAGAAATTTCACACATACGAAATATATTTTTCAAATGCAACTCTCCGAATAAATATAAAGTCGTTAATGAATAATAAAAGTACCTATTTGTAAAACATTTCGAAATATGTTGCTTGCGCTTATGTCTCAAAGTGGTCGATTACCATCCTCAAAATAAAAATTAGTGGTAGATCGAGACCCCTATATGCTCTCTTTAAAAATCCGAAGTTTTCCAATCACAGATAATGATTTTAGAATTTTGATGAACAATAATAGAAATATAATTTTAGAATTATATAATAGAATTAGAGATCATATTTTTTAGTTTTGACAATTTCATCTATTTCTGCCGCTATATGTGACGTCTCGCGATTTTTTTATGTGAAAAGCAATAATATTGGAAACGCATCATTATCATCATCGTCCTCATCCTCATCATCATCTTTCGCAATCACAAGTTTAAAAAAATTTTGCTCACCTCCGAACAAAAGTCGGCCCAACCTAAAAATGACGACCCTTTCGTACTCTTTGACGACTTTGAGGCAAAAACACATGGAAAACGGGAATGTCAAGACGACCACTATCCATGACAAACCGATCAAAATGGTACCGAACCAGGCGCCCAAAATTTCATAGTCGGCCCGGCCTTCGGTGGGTGCCGGCGACGTCCATTGTTGTTTGGTGGATTTGGGGTTGGCCGTATTCATAGCCCTTGGATTTCAGTTGTTTCTATAGTGTACAACTGCGATTGCTAAGAAATTCGATCGAAAATTTGCATAATTAATATTCGAATTTTCACGTACATTATGGAAGTGTGTACATCTAAATAGGATATAAATATGCAGTGGATACAGTAAGATAATTATTAACTGTCCTCATCAGAATATACGTTGTTTGATAAAGGGATGAGTTTTCTATAGTCTTGCTTTTCATAATTTGTTATTTTACGTTGATCCACGCGTCGTATGGAACTGGAAATTGATGAAACAATTCAGGCTAGTGTCTAAAAATTTCTGAGTAAATAATTCTACACGAAAAGCCTCGTGTAGTTGATTTGTAGTCAATACTAATTGTTTTCATTTTTCATGACAATTTTGTAAGAACAGAGTGTAGTATGTCTTTATTGATTGGACCTAGGGACGTCGAGGACACTGTGACCATTCTCCACTGAAACTGTCATAATGCCACGATGGATCGACCATGTTGCTAACACGTCGCAGTATAATTGGATGTTTCTCATTACACAATAATTTGCTGGAGATCCAAGCAACTGGCAAAATTTGATCCTCCAGTGAAATCTAGTGAATCATATTTTCCTGAGAAAGTGACAGACAAAAAATTGTAGATTTGAATTTTTTGAGCTACTGTACTTCATTTATTCTAAAATGATAGATGCAGCAGTCGAAGTTTTATCAAAAACGCAATCTTATTGTTCTGTTTTTCCCGAAATGCTCTTGAATAATAAATTGGAAAGCAAGTACTATTTCATACTTCTACGATTTTCTGCTGAACTGTTCGTCACACAAAATTGGAAATTCATGAGTATCGCCAATGACCTTAGTAGTAAGGCCGGCCCGTATAGGTCGTACGCTTAAGGATACTCCTATCTTTTGTGTACGACCTATAATTTGTCACTTTTTTTCGATTTATAGGTCGTACAGTAAACATACACGTTTTGCTTTTGTCGGATTTACAGGTCGTACAGTAAACATATACGGTTAATTTCTTCGTCGATTTATAGGTCGTACAGAAAACATATAGGTCGATTTATAGGTCGCAAGGTTAAAAATGCATGTTCTAGAGTTACCGTAATTGTAGAATTACGGTAATTTTTCGATTATGGTAATAAATGTGTTACTGTGCGTGGAAAAGGAAAATCATTGATGAACGTAAAAAGGAAAACTAAAATGAACAAAAAATGGAAAAGAAATAAAAAGAGATTGTGTGTAAAAATGGCTTCCCCTCTGGGAAGAGGAAGCCCACAAAAATTTGCACCCCGGACCCCCTTTGTCAAAAGGGTGCCACCTGCAGGTGTAAAAATATTTCGGAGGTCCCATTTTCTGAACGATCGTTCAAGTCAACAAATGTCAGAACGGTCAATCTGGTCAGTAATGGTCTGTTTAATGGGTAAATTCTCGGGAGGGTCATTACGCGATGAAACATTATCTTTACGGGTGCATGCGTAAAAATTTTGATGTTCTGCCAAAAATGACCAAGAAGGTCTTTTATAAAAATGACCAGAGCGAGCTGGCCGTAAAAAGCATGTAGACAAAAAAAGGTCTTTCATAGAAAGATGACCAAACAAGAAGGTCGTAAAAAGCGTGCGGAAAATTTGACAAGTTAAAAAAATCTTTACGTATCAAAAATTTTTAATTCAATGCAACATTTTATTTTATTATAAAACTTTTGAAACACTATTTTATTTTTGTTTATCACTAAAATATTATAGTCTAAATACAAAAAATAATAACGTGAACAAAAAATGGAAAACATAAAAGAAAGAATTCATTTATAAAATTGACCCCCTCCGCCCACGGAGGAAGTCCTTCAAAAATCGTGCCCTCGGGCTCCAAAATAAGAGGTGCACCGTCTGCAGGTTCACAGAGAAGTGAAGTGGAAGCCCTGCATACTGAACGATCGTCCAAATTAGAACGGTCTTTTAGATCAGAATGCTCAATTCCACATACAAAAACTCTAAGAGTCTATAAAACTTGAAACATTATTCCTACGGGTTTATACTTATAAAATCGTAAATGATCAAATTCTTTATAGAAAAATGACCCAAAAGAGTGGGGCGTAAAGCGCATGTAGAAAAGTGAATAGTTGAGATGCAAAATATTCTAAATGTAAAAAGTAATTGATACCTCAAAAAATATTTGAAAAAAAGAAAAGAAAAGAAAAGAAAAAAGAAAAGAACTAAATCATCAATACATGAACGTTATTCTACGTATCGGAAATTAATACATTATATTGGATGATTTATGTAGGTAGATGTGGTTTTGTATACAGAGTGTTTCCCGGAGCAAACATAGAAAGGTTAGACAGCTGAAGCCATTTAGATCATAAAACCAATTAGAAATGCTAGAAAAGGTCAAAGGTTCTATAAAACACGGTAGCAAGAGACGCTTTACCAAAACAATTAAGGTGGTGATTATTATTATTTTGATAGTTTTCTAGAATAACCTAGAGCCTAAAACCTTTAAAGAGACGCAATACCAAAACAATTAAGGTGGTGATTATTGTTATTTTGATAGAACCTTCAAAGAAAAACCGAAAAGATTCAACCAAAAAAGCAGAAAAAACCGGAAAAGGTTTAATGAGGGTAAAGAGGTATAAATAGAAAAAATAGAAGAAGAAGAACCATTCTTATTTTTGTACTTGCGCGCGACACCCGAGACTAACAATGGAAGCCGTTTTCGTTACGTTTATTTCGACGTTGAGAGCCGCCTACGAGGCTTACGGTACACTGATTTTACAAATATTTTGAATTAAAAATTCATATGTATACTATTTCATTATTATTAATTTAGAGCCGTTTTTAACGACGGCCGACATTGACGCGTGGGCGTCCGTCTTCTGGGAGGAGGCCTCGACGGACTTCAAGAGCTGGTGGAAAAGCCAGCGAGGGGTTGAATATCCGGCTAGACAGAAACCCTTTTGGGGTTTCATGAAACGTCTACGCCGGATGTTTGAAAACCCTTCGCTGGTCGACGGCCAGCTAGCCTCGCACCTGTGGAATATCCTCCCCTCAGGTGCGAGGGCTGAATGGGAAAACGCCGACGGTCGCTACGTCGAGGAGAGGGTAAAACTAGCGTTGCCGCGTTTCTAGTAAGTTCAGATGTTATAGTTAAAACACGTGGTAGACATATAAATTTTATATTTAATGAGAGTAAAATTATTATAAGCTTTTACTACAATATTTCAAGATAAATATGCGTAGGTTAAAATGTGCTAACTGCAGCATGCTACAGATTTCTAATTTATGTATATTAATGTATGGTATATAGCTGAGTTGTCTAAAACTTAACAAAGAACATTTCTAGAATATTCTAGAAGTTTTCAATTATTTACACGATTTATATGATAAAATTTTACGATAAAATAAAGGTTATTGATAGATCTTGTACCTATTACTTAACAGTTAAATGATATATTAGAGTAAAAATTTTTGTTTAACTAAAATAGTTATTAAAATTTGTAAAATTTTTAGTGGATACGCGTGAAACGTTTAGCGTGGGGGTGCGACGGCGGTGGCGGCGGCGAAGGCGGGTGTATATATGTATATTTTATTTTGTTTTGTTTTAAATTTTGTATATATGTATAATTTATTTTATTTTGTTTTAAATTTTGTATATATTTTGTTTCGAATAAATTAAATTGAATTAAAATTAATAAAATTTTTTATTTATTGCGTTTAATAGTAAAGGTAATTTCTTTAGAGTTCTACTATGAATGTGTGTGTGTGTGTGTGTGTGTGTGTGTGTATGTGTCAACTTCGGGAATATAAAAAAAGGGTTTACTGTAGTCAGATATTTAGAGATGTACGAGTAAACGATATGTAGAGAATATGCACAAACAGGTCTTAGGGTAAAAAAGAATGTACAAGATAATTACATAGTACTGTAGAATTAAAGGAGAAAATAAAGGAAAGAAGGAGTAATAAAAGGAAGCTCATTTATAATTAGGAATAAATTAAAAGAATATTTCTAAACAATAGCTAAAGAGAAGGAGTGTATAAACAACAACTATAAGTGATTTTTTATTATTATAAAAAAATGAGATGAAATGTACATATAAATATAACGTATTTAAATACTATAATCTGTAAAGGTTTCACGATTTTTATCAATCATTACGAGAGAGTCAAATTCTGCGTATATAAGTGCTTCAATACCGCCATCTGGTATATCCTCTCCAAAATTCATCTGTAAACTAGTGGTTCCTTCACGTACGAGTTCCCAAAAATTACCATCCATACCGCAAGGAGTCAAATCAAAAACAAAAACCGTGTTATGCGTTGTAAAAGAATTTCGGGTAATTTCATTACCCTTGTTATCTGTACCGATTCCTACACCCTCAAATAATTGTACAAAAGTGCGCAAATATTTGTTTTCTTTAAAATTTAGCATATATGGTGTTGTAGGTAAGGTTGTAGTACCACTTGTTATTTTAATCTCGTTTAATCCGAAATGCTTAAAATTGAAGGGGCTTTGATTATAATCACCCCTAGCAGCCGAACCATCAACGAGCGCCACAACGAGACGACGAGGTAAAGGACCTGTGAACAATGAGTTCAGAGGAGCTGAGCGACGACTAGTTGTTATGTATAGACTTGTAACATGACATCGACGAATAGGGTATTTTGCAGCTGTATTTTGTAACATGGATTCAATAGCTAGATTGATATTATCCGCAACTTCAACTTTTTTAATAAATAGAGACATGCTTTTAACCTCGATTTTATAAGCTTCGTTGTCAGTAGCTATAAATTTTTGCAAACAAAAATCATCTCTATGTCTGTATAAATCAATTTTCAAAGTACATTGATTCAATAGAAAACGTTCTTGCATAAATAGATCGGCGTGTATAGGAGCCATTAATTCAACAACTGTACTGTTTTTGAACATCTGAACTCTTTCCAAAGCACCCTTGTTTTTCTTTATATCGAGAACATCGCCATTTTCAAAAGCATAACCAGCAGCTGCAACATGTGTCGACTTAGCATCACGACCATAGTTCAATTCCGTTTCCAAATAAGATCTGTAAGCGTATCTATCCCCACTGAAATGTTAAAATGATAAAATTAAAAAAGGTAAACATACATTTAATTATAAAACTTACCTGTCAGATATTAATTTTCCATTTAAGTACATCTTGATCTGTTTAAAAAATGTTTTGCCGATCAAATTAATTGGTGCTACAACATTTCCAGTAAGGTTATTGTTGGCGTCTGCTGTTAAAACGCAAGCAGCGCCATTAGCTTTCGTAATTCGAATAGTAAAATATATAAAATTTTTTGATAAGTCCAACATATATGAATCAGGTGAAATAACAAACTCGTAAGGTCCTTCATTAGTACAAGGATTTTGTAACTGAATTTCAGACCAAAAACTTCTACGAATAGCAACTTGCGTTGGAGGTACGGTAAATAAATCTAACTCCGTTTTACTACTAGGAGACGACGCAGCATCAATAAATTTACTCATTTTGAATAGATATCCTTGAAACCGACCACTCTACGTGGAGTCTTTTTTAAGAATGAGGAACGTCGTTTCAGGTGTTTACGTTTATGTTGTTTTTGATGTTGATGTTGTTGACGCTGACCATCATTTAACTTTTTATTGCTTTTTATATGTATCGTAGAATTTATATGTTTACGCTTCCCTAAACCTTTTCCTTTATGAATGCGCTCGCCCGTTTCGTGTAATAAGCTACCAGCTGCGTTTCGTCCATGCTCAGCAACACTTTCTTTAAAAGAACGACCTTCTACAACATCACCTGCAATTTTGGAACCTGCAGCAAGTGCATGCTTTCCTGCAGATTTTAAAAAAGGCATAGCTAGACGCCACAAACTCTTAAAAAAATTACTAACTCCAGCTCCTTGATGTCTATAATAATACGGGTATGCTGCTCGAAAACCTTCTAAACTACCACCTAATTGAAATTGATTATCTTGAATACTATGTTGATAAATTTTGATCCAGTAATCAACGGTTTCAGGAATAAATACGGTATGCATATTTTGCTTTGAAAATCAAAAAGAACAACAACTAAATGAATTAATTAATTAAGAGCGTTTGCGAAAATTCAACCTGACGACAACGTGTCCAATTGCAAATGAATGAGTAAATAAAAATTTGATACTATGCTTATAGGAATAAAGGAGTACGTCGCCAAAAATGTAATTTAACTATAACATTCCCAAACTGAAAGGGTATAAGCTCATTCATACTGTTTTTTATATTAATCTCGAGTACTGTAATTTCTTTCAATTGAATTGGTATATAGTGAGGTGTTTCATATAATCGACTCACATTATCTTTGTATTTTCCCTGAACATTTACTATACGTAAAAGCGGCGCTAAAGTATTTCCAACAATCTGATTTTCAATAATATTACAGTAAACATAAAAATTCTGTAAATCATTCAAATTTGGTGGTTGAATACCTAACATGTATAAATGATTAGTTCCAGGCTCGGCAAGAAAAACAGCTTTGGATGGTGGAATATGTGTATTAGAATTTTTTGGAGGTTTCTCTCCAACAGTATATAAGTTAATATTCACAGCTCTATTTAAAAAATCATCAGCAGTTGCATAGGCCTCAGTATTGGTAGCGCCAAATCCGAGAAGCTCCATTAATCGTTTGCTTATTTCGATTTTACGTAAGATTGTACCACTTTTTATTTTCAAATTAACTAATCCTCTACTATGTTCATCGTATGAAAACATGATTTCCATGTTAGTTCCGGCAATAGCTGCTCCAACTTTTGCATTCAACTCTTCAATTAATTCAGATATGGTAAAGTAATGTTTTTCAAAAACTATTACTTTAATTTTTTTGACCTTATTTCCAACACCATCCGTAGTTAACGTTATTACATTATCTCCACCATGATTGGTAAATGTAGCCCAACTATAGGGGTATATTATTTCACTTAGTCCTACCTCCCAGTTGCCATCTAGTTTTAAACGGTAAGGTAGATGGGCTGAAAAATCAGAGGGTTTGTTTCCATTTTTGCTATTACTAGGTAATGTGATATAAAATTGATCTTCAAAGGTTGTCATTATTTATAATGTTGTTGTTTGCTGTTGCTATAGGTACAGTCTTCAATGAATTAGATGACTGTAATACGGTCGGTACGGGGCTAGGTAATAAATATCCTATACAAGCGCACAAAAGACCAACCCACAATTGTGTATTATTATTGTAGAGAGATAAATTTATTATAGCTGTAATGACTACAATGTATATTAGTATGACCTGACTGAAGAAAACCACTTCGTTTCGAGGTAGACGTTTTCCAAAAAACTCCCAAACGCTAATGCGAGACGTTTCTGAATGCGTACTATTACTACTATCCATTTCAAAATAAAAAATTTTTATTTAACAACTAAACACTCAGTTATAAATTTATAAAAAGGCGGAGCTACTAAAATAACCAATAAAATTATACAAAAATATAAAGGAGGCGGAGCTATCAAAGTGAAGTAAAATTTATATATATATATATATAAATACATATAGAAGGAGTTAACTTTTTACAAACGTGTACATAATTTATTTCGCAAGTGACCTTTTACAGAAAATTTACAATGAAAAAACTTACAAATCAATCTATCATTATAAACAAAATTTGTGTTACTGAAACTTTTAAACATTTTATACATAGGAACATGTCGCACTTTATAATACAAAAAATATAAAGTATATATACCACAAACCCTACTATTAAAATTTTGTAAATGTTTCTTATTTGTATATATTATTAAAGCATTTTTGTTAATATAATTTATAAAAGCAGGAATAACTGGTGGTAAGCCATAAGAATCAAAATAATATACAGAGTTAGCATTATCAAAATACATAGCTATCCAATGACTTCCTTTTTGAAAAGATGTATCGGTGTTTGCAATTAAAGCCGCGGGTCTTTTAACTATCTTCGGTAGAGTATCGCAAGCAAAAACTCCTAAAAAATTTTGTGATAATAGCTCATCTTGTTGAGCATAATATGTCAATTCAAAGTTGTTCATCGTAATCGTCGTCGTCGTCGTTTTGTATATCCTTTTCTAAAATCCAACTGTTGAATTTTTCAGGATAACCCCACCACTTCACAAGTACTCTATTCTGACCATCTGGTAATTGTTTAGTCTTCAAAACCTTTTCAATTTTGTATTCTTTGATATTAGGATTAAAATCGATTTTCTGTAGTTCTTTTTCATAAAAACGTCCTTCTATATCTTCGCCTTCCAGATCTTGAATTGTATAAAGTATATGATTTCGGGTCTTCACAACATGTTTTACTTTGAAAACTTCTTCACTCCATTGAGGTAAATAACCTTTGTCAAATACACCTCTATGTTTACTAATTCGCACGTAATCTCCTATATCAATCTTAGGCTTTCTAGTGTATAATCTTTCAGGCTAGAGTCTTTGCCATATAATTTTTTCGTTAGAATAATCTACATTAATAGGTTTTTCCTTAATAGATCTATGAACAGAGTGATTGTAGTTGGAAACAACTGCGGGTAAAATATCAATCCATTTATAAGTGGTAAACTCTGTAAAATATTTAAATAATTTAGTTTTTAAAGTTCTATTAAACCGTTCCACTATTGAACATTTAATGTCTTCGTTTTGAGAAGTAAAAAAATGTATATCGTTAGTTTTCAATAATTTTTGGAAATCTTTGTTGACAAATTCTTTTCCTTTATCGCTGCGCACTCTCCAAGGGATTCGACCTCTTTTTAAAATATTTTGAAAAGCATCGCAAACATTCTTTGAGTGTTTTGATTTTAAGGGTTCAACCCATGCGTATTTACTTAATACATCTATACATGTAAGCATAAATTTGTACCCATCGTTAAAATCTGCTAAAGAAGACATATCTGCCAAATCAATTTCCCATTGTTGATCCATAGCTGTAACATAAATACGATTACGTGAAAATTTTTTGTTGACTTGTTTATGTAGAGTATAACTATCTTGTTTTGAAAGCCAATCTTTAACATTTTTACGTGTAATTGTTTTACGGTGCTTTCTAGCTTCAGCATATAATTTTTCAATACTAGAAAAAGCTGAGGGATTTCCGTGTAAATTTTTGTATAATTTCGAAAGTAAGGTGTTCATCGCTCTAGTACAAAGGAGTATACCGTCTCAGTGCTCTAGCTTTGCGCCGTATCTTCTTTTCTGTCGAGTTTCCTTTATTAAAGAATGAATCGTCTTTGATATCTTCCTCGGCACCACTTGAAAATAAATCAACACCTTTCACAAGTGGTTTATTCAACCGCTTGACACTACTAACTGCATGATCATCTGATTCTTCCGGAGGTGTATGGTAGGAGAGTTTCCGAGGTAAAGTGAATAACATTTTACGTAATGGGTTTCCTATAGCCTCTAATGGTACATTATATTTTTTCAAAGCATTAACAAACTCATCTACTCCAAGCGTTTGCGTAATTTTTGAACGTTTACGAGACAAATCATGTAATAAATCAATAATATGTGATCCTTCAATTAATTTTCCATCAATTAATACTTCACCTTGCTTATTAACATTTATACTAGGGTTACGTCGCACATGCTCCAATAATAAGGATGCCGAGCGTTTAAACTGTTTAGGAATACCGCTAAGTAACTTTTCATCGTTCAACCAATTTTTTTCTTTTTGTTTCAAATCGTCACTATCCTTCTCATCTTCTTCGTTATCAATAACTTTTTGTTTTAAAATCACTGTAGTAGGTTGAGCCTTTTCATGTTCAAAAGTTAAATATTGTGAAAATAGTTGCGAGTACATTTTGTATTGTTCTTCAGGTGTTAACGTATTATCTTTCAAAATGCGCTCTAGCTCGTTACGATACATGTCAACTTGCTTAGCTATACCTGTCTTTTCATTTGAACTCGTTGTCGTCGAAGAAGAAGAAACCTGAGAGTTATTCAGTTTATTCAGAACCTCCTGAGGTATAAGAGCAAATTTATTAGCAAATTTCATTCTATAATAATTTCTCTGTAACAAAACTTGCTAATGTAGATAATAATACGGGTAGTACTAGAGGTAAAAATGCTCCACCACTTTGAACAATTCTTACACGTTTATTATGTAAATCTTTTTTCTTGTTTTTTTCGTGTCTAGTAGCTAAACCTCTAAGCAATAATTTATGTTTGGCCAATTTCTTTTTTAAGTTTGAATTAATAGGAATATTACCGTTCAAAATGTTCAAACAAATTTCACATATACAACAGATTAAATCGGGGGAAGAATGTTGAAGAAGAGCACGTCTTTGAACACAATTTGAATTTTTTAACACATTGAGCTCGTGAATATATTTCTTTAATCTAGAAGCCATACAAAACAGACCGTACAGTACAAAAAAATTTTACAATAATGACCAAATGATGAGTAAACATTGAAATATTTATTGTATTACATTAAGATAGTAATGAAGCTTCATTTTGTATGACGATATTCAACTCTTCGCGTCTAGAAAAAGCACACAAGTTATTCATATTCATAAAAAATAGTTTATGAGCTGTATCTAGTTTTAAAAAAAGATCTTCTACAAAAATAGCGCGAGTTTCGACCATATCCAACTCCGTCAGTAATAGTCTAGCAAAACACCAAAATTGTGTAACTTTTTTACGTCCCATAGGTAAACCAACTTCACGCCGTAAATGGTTGCACGCCTTAGCTATGTCTTTGTAAAAAATCTTGGCTTCCGGTGAAAAACGAGTCCAAAACAAATCAGCTATTTCCCATTTCTGTTTGTTGTTTAGTATTTTACCTTAAATAAAAAATACAATAGTTTAATAAATAGTTAAAGAAGAGATATAAATTTTTACCTTTTACTTTATTTTGCACCATTCTGACAAAAACTTCAAAGGCGGCGGACATTGTAATTGTCACAAAACAAACGAATTATAGAAAAACAACCAACCTCTTCAAAATTCTCGACTAGACTGATGAAGGGTATAATATTTTTTTCTGATTATGTAATAAAGCTATCGTATCAATATATCGTAATCTAGTTCCATTGATGTACAAGTTTTGAAATTTACTGCTTCGACTACAACAAGAAAATACGACAGGATTGAAAATATATATTTTGAAACACATTCGTAATTGCATAAATTGACCATCATTCTGAGGACAATGTAAAATTTTTTCTACAAAATGTAGTAAGGGTATTATATGTAATTTATAATTTTCCCGTAATAATAATATTTTCTGATCTGTAACATTTTTTGTGTTTGGTATCCTAAAATCTGTAACATTTTTTGTGTCTGGTATCGTAAAATCTGTAACATTTACAGGTTCTTCTTCATTTTCATAAAATTGAAAAGGGTATTGTACCCATACAATAAAAACAGCTATGAAAAGGATCACAGCGAGAGTGTTTAAAAAAATGTGTTTACTGTATATCATATCGCTAAAATAATAGGATCCGACTAACCTGTATAAAGTTTTTTGTAAAAATGATGAATCATTTAGGTGTATACAAAATCATATGATCATTGTCGGGGAATATATTAGATCTAAGTCGATATTTTTCAGGACATGTCTGTGTAAGATCTATTAATAAATAACCGTATGGTTTACTAGTAGCATCCTCATACGATTCTATGAAATAATTTGAGGTAGTTGGAAAAATCTGTCGAGCCAGTGTGCGGACTTGTAATCTATCGCTTGGGTTTTTTAAAAGAATTAAATATTGAGCGTTTATCCTACTCGTACGCATTCCATCAAAAAAGGCATTCTGAACTATATGTATAATTGATATATTCCAATGATGCGATCCTTTAGTAAAAAGTTGAGTTAAACTTTGATCATTCTTCATCTCTTGCATCATATCATCCATAATTAATAATTTAGGTGTATCTTTACTTTTCTGAAGTTCATTCAAATCAGGCGAACCTTGAATAAATTCTACATAAGAACATTTCTGAACTAATTCATCGTAAGCTTCTTGCCATTCCGAATAACACCAATAAATTTTCACAGGAGCAGGGTGAAGCATTTCTTTAGCAAAAATTACAAGTTTTTTAACAAATTGTGTTTTTCCTGATTTTGTTGGAGCAGAAACTATACAGTTAAATGGATGTTTCCATATATAAAACTTTTCATCATCATCATTTGACATCTCTTTTTTGACAACAACAAAAACCAACCACCTTTTTACTTGAACAATTTTTAAAATGATTTGTATTATTATTTAAAACAAAATGTTACATAATTATCAAAATTACAATATAAAGCAGTGCACATGTAAAACATAAAGATAGATGATTATATAAAATAGAATAGCATTACTGTATGCAAAATATACGCGCAATGTATGTATGTATGAAATTATATATATAACAAGCAAATACGTAAGCAATTACATAAGCAATCAAAATATAGCTAATTAAAACATACAAGCTGTAATGAATGAATGAATGAATGAATGAATGTAAGCAAAACTTTTACAATTTACTGTTAATAAAATCGCGTAGTGTTTTGATAACAGCAGCATCATCAAAATCATAATGATAACCTTCATCAATAAAACAAGCTACAGTATCCTTAAGAATTTTACGGCCAGTACTTGTAAGTGGTATACATCTAAATATGTCAATCATCTGTTTAAAAGCGCGAAGACTGTAATAACCTTGAACTTCACCTATAACATATTCAAAACAGTCAATGATAAGTCCCATCTTTTCATATAAACGATTAACTGTTGGTGTAATTGCGATATTATATATGGAATTACGAGCTGGACACTGATGATCCTCAACAATTCCTACCTCTTTCGCGCAATAACAATCAAAAATACACCCATTAAAGATGTCTTGTATAACTAACTCAGCACATATAATTATAAATAATTTTTCACCTTTTACTACTTGCTCATCAAAAAACCATGGAATATCTAAACCCGGAACACGTAACTCACAAATACGTCTGGTTTCGGCATCCAACGAATTGGTATCCGACGTTGAATCGTAGTCTGGATCATTGAAACAATTGATGAAGAGATCATTAATAAACAACGTTTGAACGCTAGCTTCCTTTTGATCTTCACGAACATTGCTTTGTTCTCCGGCGAATTTTGTAGCATGAATCCCTTCTTCTTCTTTTATAATTTTCTTATCTGCACCGACTTCTTCTTCTTCTTTAACGATTTTCGGGGTAGAACCATTTTTTCCAACTACGTCGTCGTTTTCGTTTGTTTTGCGTTTTATCGCTAGCTGGAGATTTGCTGCTAAAGCGTTGTACTCGTTTGAAATAGCTGGAGCTATCTCATGTATCATATTGGTCCAGCGCCAAAATTGCTAAAGAATAAAACATTATATTTTAAAAGAAAGAAAGAAAGAAAGAAAGAATTCATATATCAACTCACTTCTTTAGATAAGCACCATGTCGTTCCATTAAACAAATTGTTAAATCGTACTGTAACCCCGTCGCTCTCGACCAGCATTTTATAACCAAGGTTGATGCCGCATCGACCTCCATGTGAAAATGTCTTTTCAATAATATTGACATTGCGACCTAGTATACCGTATTGTGGTAAAATGAGCTTGAATCCGCGACCGTACGCCTCTTTTGTTTTAGGGTCGACGTTACGAAAATAGATTGACACGTATCTACCTTCAACCACTACAAATAATGCCATGTTTTCGTCTAACATAAACTGGTGTTCCATTTTTGAAAATTCTCGAAGAAATATTAAAGAGAGAGAGAGAGAAGAAGCGAGTAGTTTTTGTAGCAACAAAACAGATAAATGTATAAAGTGTTCAAAATTTTGAGTAAAAGGAGGTTATAGTTATAATAAAATAACCAAGATATATAGCTTATAGCTGTAAGAGGAGGAGTTATAAGTATAATAAATATTCAAGACATATATCCTACAGTATTCTACTATTCTGAGGAGTATATGAGAGGAGGAGCTATGTTCTACAAAAATAAAATAAAATGTATTTATGTGGTACGGTAACCTTTGAGATCAAAGCTAGAAAAATATATGTGTTTTATGTGTTATAGTAATTATCAAGGTCAAAGCTATAGAAGCAATATAGCCATGTGCGCATGAGTTATAATGGTCTTTAAAGCTTTTCCACATAAAAAGAAAAGATGGTGCAACAGGGTTATAAGCAGCTATTACAGTTATTTTATAGCTTCAAGAATCAAAACAAAAATACTAGGGTTGTACAGTAAAACAGGTTTTCAACTGGTTTTAACTGGTTATATGCTAATAAAATAAGCTAAAGAAATGATATGGGCACGTGTTTATGAGTTATAGAGGTCTTTAAAGCTTTCCCATCATAAAAAAGAAAAGTACTACATTAACCTCGTAAACAATAATTAAATCTCTACCATAAAATTAATAGTTTTGCTGATTTATAAAAATTTTCTATTATTATTATTACCGTATAAGTTTTTAATGAATAGGTTGTTTTCTATTTTTCTAGTTTATAGTTTTTATATTTTCTAGTTTAGATAATTTTTATAATGAAACCTATTTATGAGGATATTACTTCGGACGAAGACGACATGCCTATGGAAATTTTAGAAGATATTACTTCTGATGAAGACGACGATGAAACAATAGTGAATGAGTCTTCAGAGAATATTACCTCTGAGAAAGAAGAAGAAGAAGAAGAAGAAACACTCGATAATAATGTTATTTTGGAAGAAGAAGAAGAAGAAGAAGAAGAAGAAGGAACTGTTTTAGATTATGATGATGATGAAGATGATCAATACAAAAGTTATACGCCTTACAGTTCTGATGAGGAAGAAATTTACGAAACAGTTCAAATTGGTGGTGGTGGCGGGGGTAGTGGAGGTGTAACGAATGCATCTTTTGTTGCGGATGATTTTTTCGAACTAGGTCAACCCAGTACTGTAAATATTAGGCGTTTTAATACCGAGGGTCGCGAGTACTCTGTGAACTTTCGTAATACTGAACATATGGATGATTTAAATGCTCAAATAGTACCAACATTTCAACGTATAGTAGAGCGAATTTCTGAGAATGTCGCTGATAATGCGTTTATAGGGTTTTCGTTTGACCATCCAGATTTGACAAAAGGTCGTGTTTTGATACCTTTTAGACCGAAACATGCTTTAACTGGAGATTTGATTGTAAACACTCTTAATGCTGTTCTTCAATCAAATGAGCAAATACAAATTGATAGTCGTCAGTCTACAATTCGTACCATTGTTGTAACACCACCTGCGGGTAGCGGTAAGCTGATTAAAATTACTTATGTAAGATTTTTATTTATTTATTTATTTATTTATTTATTTAAGGTATTCACAATGCTCATCAATATTTAAAACATAATGATTTTCTAAAAGATAAACGCTGTATTATTCAAATCAGCAACACGGATGATTTATGTTTTGCTAGAGCTCTAGTTGTTGCTAGAGCTTACATTCATAAAAAAGATAAGAATGCTGAGCACAAAAGGGAAAGTATTCGAAAGTCTGACAAGTCACATCTGCTGCAAACAAAGGTTGCTAAAGAACTGATGACCTTAGCAGGCTTAGCTAATCATCAAGGAGCTTGCGGTTTTCATCAGTGGGAACAATTGCAAACTGTTTTATTACCCGATTATCAAATCAAAGTTTTTAGCAGAGAACGCTTTAAAGATTTAATATTTAGAGGTTAGAGTTTTTTATTTTTCAGTTATTGTGTATGTATTTAGAGTTTTAAGGACCTGAAGCAACGCATGTTTTAAATATTTACCACCATGATAACCATTACTCCGTCATTACAAAGATGCCTGGATTTTTTGACCGCAGCTACTTTTGTCCTCATTGCGATCTGGCCTACAACAACAAAATGGAACACAGATGCAGAAACGTTTGTCCTCTGTGTTACAATACACCCCCATGTAATCAATTTAATGCTCGAAAATGCAAAGATTGTCTGCGTTATTTTAAAAACGATAAGTGTTTTGCTCGACACAAGCTTGTTTTTACTCAAAGAGGTCAATCCAAACGTCAAAAAACAGGTTTATCTATTTGCGATCGTTTCAAAGTGTGCGAACAATGTGATACACTGGTTCGACGAGCACATTCTAATCCTCATAATTGCGGTTATTTTGAATGTAAAACATGCAAGAAAAGCGTACCTAAAAAAGGTAATAGATATGGTGTAATTATTTTATTTTATTTTATATGAAAATTTTTATTTTAGATCATTTATGTTTTATGCAACCTGTTGGTAGCGAGCAAATTGAAGAGGAAGAAGATATATTTGAAACAAATGTTGATGAGGATGAGTGTCTAGATGATAATGAAACAGGAATTACCGATAAATGTCCTGTTAATCAAAAATTTGTTTTTTATGATTTTGAGACTACACAGGAAAAAATTCTACGACAAAGCGAATTAGGGGATGTGTTCGAACACGAACCAAATTTATGTGTTGTCCATACTGTATGCAATCAGTGTCGTCAAAAAGAGGGAAATTTTTGCTGCAATACATGCGGTCAACGCGAACGTATTTTCAAAGGATCTACATGTCTAAATGATTTCTGCGAATACCTTTTTGCAAAAGGTATGAAAAACATTACCGCAATAGCGCATAATTCTAGAGGATTCGATGGACAATTTATAATGCAGTTTTTGTATCGTAATGGACATCATAAACTACATATCATTAATAAAGGTGAATTAGTAAATTGTTTATAGTTTTTCATTTTCATCTATTTATTTATTTTTAGGTTTAGAGTTGATGTGTATCAAAGTAGGGTCGATAAAAATTATTGATTCTCTGAACTTTCTTCCGATGCCTTTGGCGGCTTTACCGAAAACATTTGGAATAAGTGAAATATGTAAAGGATATTTCCCTCATTTCTTTAACAGAAAAGAAAATTATGGATATATTGGCACATATCCATCACCCAATATGTACGGTTACAATGCTATGAAACCTGCGGCTCGTGCCACATTTCTGGAGTGGTATTATCAAAAGCTTGAAGCAGTAAGTTTGCAAAAGTATAAAGTTTTGCATTTAAATGCATCATTGTTTAGGGTTGTCAATTTAATTTTGATAATGAGTTGATTGAGTACTGTCGTAGCGATGTGCAAGTTTTACGACAATGTTGTATGAAATTTCGCGATATTTTTATGGAAGAAACAAATGTCGATCCTTTTGAAAATTCAATAACCATTGCTAGTGCTTGCAACTTAGTTTTCCGACGTTTATTTTTGAAGCCAGATACTATTGGTGTAATACCATACAAAGGTTATGGTAAAGAAGAAAGACAATCTGTTATAGCCTTAAAATGGTTGAAGTGGCTAGTCCATAAAAATGAAAACCTGTATATTCGACATAAACTTAATGGTGGCGAAGTTCAAATTGGAAGATACAAAGTTGATGGTTTATCAGGTAATTTTGTTCAAATTTTTGAAATTTTAATATCTATATGTTTGCTCATTAAGACACCACAATTTATGAATTTCACGGTTGTTATTGGCATGGTTGCCCTAAATGTATGAAAAATAGATATCAATTAACAGCCGATAATAATACAAAAGCAGTCGATGCATATGAGCGCACTTTTAACCGTGTTATGGAACTTCAATCACTCGGTTATAGCGTAGTGGAAATGTGGGAGTGCGAACTTTTACAACAACTTCACTCAGATCCCGAAATGAAAACATTTTTTGATACAGTCAAAATACCGGAACCTATAAATCCTCGAGAAGGTAAAATCTTGAATTGTTCTTTTTTATTTTGTCAAAGTTTTCTTGTTTTAGCTTTCTTTGGTGGTCGCACTAATGCTGTAAAACTGTATCATAAAATTAAGTACAATCAAGATGGTACACCTGCAGAAAAGATCAATTATGTAGATGTATGCAGTTTATACCCGTTTGTCAACAAATATGGGAAATACCCTACAGGTCATCCAAAAATCTTTACTGAAGATTTTGAAGAGGTCAGTTCAACGTCACAACCTTATGAGGGGGTAATCAAGTGTAAGGTTTTACCACCTCCCAAACTCTTACATCCTGTTTTACCGTATCGACATGGCGGTAAATTATTGTTTCCTTTATGCAAAACTTGCACGCATGATTCACAAAAGACCGTATGCGTGCATAACGACCAAGACAGAGCATTAGACGGTACATGGGTTACGATAGAATTATATAAAGCCTTAGAGAAGGGATATAAGGTATATTGTTACGGTAATGGTTCTTTTTCTATGTATATTATTTTTGTTTCAGATCCTCAAGATTTTCGAGGTTTGGCATTATGATAACATTGAGCAATATCATCCAACCAAAAACCCCACTGGTGGTTTATTTACTCAATACGTCAATACCTTTATGAAAATGAAACTAGTAAATTTTATATTATGTAAATGTGACAGAATTTGATTGTAATTTTTATAGGAGAGTGAAGGCTATCCTGCTAAAGCTCAAACAGATGAGCAAAAACGTGAATACGAGATGGAGGTCTACAATCGTGAGAATATTTCACTGGATTCTTCAAAAATTTTAAAAAATCCTGGAAAGAGGGCTTTGGCTAAATTAATGCTAAATTCTTTCTGGCGAAAAGTAACTATGCATAGTTTTTTGTATTTCATTTAATTATTTTTATGTTTTTTAGTTTGGTCAACGAAACAATATGGATAAGACTGTTATCCACAATGCACCCAAAGAATATTTTGAACTTGTAATGAATGTCGCCAATATTATTAAGAATGTTAAACTAATCAATGAACAATTGGTGTCAACAACATATTGTCAACATGATGATTTTGCCGAAGTCATGGGAAATACTAACGCTGTTATTGCAGCTTATACGACGGCTCAAGCTCGATTAAAGTTATATTCTTACATTGAGCGATTAAAAAGTCGAGTATTGTATTTTGACACGGATAGTATTATTTACCTGTCAACAGTTGACAAACAACAATATCAAGTACCCACTGGTTGGTGTCTTGGTGAAATGACTGACGAGTTACGTGAATATGGTTCTGGATCTTACATTACCGAATTTGTTAGTGGAGGTCCTAAAAATTACGCCTACAGGTTGTACAGTCCCTCTACAGACCAATACCGTCACGTAATCAAAGTCCGCGGTATCACTTTGTCATCAGATACTATGAAAAAAGTTAATTTTTATTCGCTTCGTCGAATGGTTTTTGCTTTTGTAAAAAACAATGGAAAAGAAGAAGTAGATGTACATAGTCTCCGTATAGAGCGTCAGCAAGATCGTAAAGTTGTTACTCGTAAACCTTTGAAAAAATTTCGTATAGTATATGATAAACGTATTTTGAAACGTAATTTTTGGACATTTCCTTATGGTTGGACTAAATAATTTTACAATAAAGTAGAAGGTTGCATCGAATTAAAAATTTTTCTTTTTGATATGCAAAGATTTTTTCTTTTTTTCTACATGTCTTTTACGACTATTTTGATCATTTTTATAAAAGACCTTCTTGGTCGTTTTTGGCAGAACATCAAAATTTATACGCATGCACCCGTAAGGATAATGTTTCATCTCGTAATGACTCTCCCGAGAATTTACTCATTAAACAGACCATTACTGACCAATTTGACCGTTTGAGATTGACTTGAACGATCGTTCAGGAATGGGGCCTCCGAGCATATTTACGCCTGCAGGTGGCGCCCTTTTGTCAAAGGGGGTCCAGGGGCGCGAATTTTTGAAAGGCTTCTCCTGCCCACGGGAGAAGCCATTTTTACACACAATTGCTTTTTATTTCTTTTCCATATTTTGTTCATTTTATCCCAAATCTGTATCTTTTACCGTACGTCAACTCTCCAAATTTTCTACACGCTTTTTAGGACCAGCTCGTTCGGTCATCTTTCTATAAAAGACCTTTTTTGTCTACATGCTTTTTACGGCCAGCTAGCTCTGGTCATTTTTATAAAAGACCTTCTTGGTCATTTTTGGCAGAACATCAAAATTTATACGCATGCACCCGTAAGGATAATGTTTCATCGCGTAATGACTCTCCCGATATTTTACTCATTAAACAGACCATTACTGACCAGATTGACCGTTCTGACATTTGTTGACTTGAACGATCGTTCAGAAAATGGGACCTCCGAAATATATTTACACCTGCAGGTGGCACCCTTTTGACAAAGGGGGTCCGGGGTGCAAATTTTTGTGGGCTTCCTCTTCCCAGAGGGGAAGCCATTTTTACACACATTCGCTTTTTATTTCTTTTCCATTTTTTGTTCATTTTAGTTTTCCTTTTTGCGTTCATCATTGATTTTTCTTTTCTACCCACAGTAACACATTTATTACCATAATCGAAAAAATTACCGTAATTCTACTATTACGGTAACTCTAGAACATGCATTTTTAACCGTGCGACCTATAAATCGACTTATATGTTTACTGTACGACCTATAAATTGACGAAGAAATTAATCGTATATGTTTACTGTACGACCTGTAAATCCGACAAAAGCAAAACGTGTATGTTTACTGTACGACCTATAAATCGGAAAAAAGTGACAAATTATAGGTCGTACACAAAAGATAGGAGTATCCTTAAGCGTACGACCTATACGGGCCGGCCTTACTACTTAATTCGACTCGTATCTTTTATTTTTACTCGTCTAATCTGAACGTTTTGAATTTTTCCTGCATCTCGTTGATAATATATTTAGTGGAGTCAACCGGCATTTTCGTATCAGCTTTCAGAATGTGCAGACACCTACAGCTCCCAAAACGGTACATTAATTTCATTGAAATTTTAACACAATATGTCAGACATTAGTGGCTACAGAAATCAAGAAAAAAATTCTGCGGCATCCTATGGGAAGATGCCCAAAATAGACCCCAAAGAATTTTTTCGGTTTATTTTGACATCGGTTTTGACACTTTAAAATGGTATAAAAAGTGTAAAGTAAGAGATTAGAAAGTGTTCTTCATACCGGCATATAGAGCACGGTCTACTGCATGCATTCAACATTTGGCTTCAGAGTCACATCTTTTCTGAGCTGTGATATTTCGAAACACGTGTACAGACTGAAAAATGCTAAAAAATAAAAAATTCCAAACTTTGGAGTACTGTAGCTATGTGAATTTTGGTTTTTGCGCAGAATGAATGCTGTCACGATACTCAGCATGTAAAACTACTCAAAATATCTTTTTTTCAGATATTATTAATTTTCAACTTATCATAGGTCAATGGAGCAGAAGGTAGAATCTCTCAGAAATCGTGTCATAATAACACCATCTTGACATTTACTTCTTTACTATAAAGTTTTCTTTGCATGTATTTCTTTTTTCTTTCGTTTTCTGTGTGTATTGCTTGTGTTTTCTTTATGTATATTTTTTACGTTTTCATCTTTTGTCAATGGTTTCTTTTACTTTCTTCCTTATTATCAATTTTTTCTTTTTTTTACTCATGACCATGCACCCCCAGCAGATTTGACTACTCCAGCAATGATCGGGAAGATGATGAAGGAAAATGAGCAAGAGAGAAGAGAAAGTCGTCATAAAAATGGGAATGATGCTATAGTTAAACAATTTTTCTAAACAAAGCATACTCGAAGTCCGAAAAAGTAACAAACTTTAAAAAGTGCAGTCTAGGCAAATAATTTCACATATCTGACTGATATTCAATGAAGAATATGCTGCTTAGAAGACCCATCTAATGATTTTTTTTGTTGTCATGAACAAAAGACAAATTTTGCACTCCACCCCCTGTCCTGGCACCTCCAGCAGAATTTCTATGCTGTGCATGTATGTGCATGTACAAGAAATATAAACAAATCAAGGGAAAGGAAACGTCAACAAAAATGTAGACATTAAAAATGACTGAAGATAGGTGGAAAAGCACTAGAAAAAGAGAAGAAACATGAAGATTAGAGAAAGCAGCAAGGAAGAAAGAAAAAATGATGTGAATAAAGAACAAATAAGTACGAATCAGAATAGAAAGAATAAATGATAATAAAGAAGTGAAAGCAAAAATTTAGGATGAAAAGTAGTGTCACGAGGAGTGACAAAAATGTAAAGTTATGAAAAATTATGTACTGTACATTTTCTGCAAATTCTACCATGTTTTCCCCCAAAAATTCCGGTTAAAACCTGTTTTTGTAGAGCTATTTTTCGTTTGTTGAAATTACGAGTTTTATGCACTCAAGCACCTTTTTATTGTAATTATGCACACTTCAACAGAAACAGTGGCGACATCTCAAAAACACTAATTACGGACACTTGCGTAATTATGCACACTTCAATGGAAACAGTGGTGACATCTCAAAAACACTAATTACAGACACTTGCGTAACAGGGCTATTTGTGGCGCCCTGTAGATTTCAGAACCTACAGTAACTCAAGTATGGTCTGCGCCAACCACTGTGGGTGTTTTTCATGTCTGAAATGTGGGTCAAGTGGGTCTGAAACGAGGAAGAAGACCTTGTTTTTGAAACATAGTCAGTCTTTGGTTTTTCGGGTCGACCTCAGCAGTTGAATCCCGCGCTGGATTCTGTCGGTAATTTTTCCTTACGAGAATCGTCCTGAGTCTGGACTGCTATTTCGGTTTGTACATTTTCGCGCCAGTTGTACGTTGTGTAATTTCACACCAGTTTACGTGCGTATCAAATCAATGCGAATTTCATTTTTGTACGAAGGTTGTAAGTTGTAAATTAGTAAAATTGAAAACTTAACTTCCCTAAGTACATATCAAACTTACAGTAGCCTGACTTAACCCTGACAGTAGGTAAGAATGAAGAAAAAATGACAAAGAAAAAATTAATAAGAAATAGAGCGTGTCAAACTGCGTAAGCATTATAGGTGACAACGCTTAATGAAAATGACAAATTGTTTCATGAGCAAAAAAGTAGACAAGTAAAAGGAAAATGTGAGAAAGCAGGGACAAAAGATAAAAATGCATAAATATCCATAAACGAAAGCAACACACAGAACGAAAGAAAGAAGAAATATATAGTAAGAAAAATACAAGGTAAAGAAGGATTCTCTGTCGCTCGTTTGAAATCGCCCGTTTTGTGATCGTGCTTCAATAGCCATATCCAAAGTTTGTACATACACAATAAATGAATACAAGGTGGAAAAGCCACGACTAAGTTTTTGGGAACTCACTTCAAAAATAACCCCACGCATTGACTTTGGAAAAATTCAAGGACAAAAGCGAGAGCAGCTTTAAAAAACAAGGCGAATTCATCAATGATTTCGAGGACGCGCATGAACCCTCAAAAGATGAAGTAAAAATTTCGATAGACTTTTCACTAGTCAAGATAACATGGATACAGGTTAACATAAACATGTAATACCATAAAACCGTTTCCTAAATACGACTTGAATGTGAAACATAGTCATCAGTCTACATATGAACACGACTCCGGTAACGTGCAGCCGGACGTTTGAATAATTTGTTGAGCGACCCAAATACCCGCTTTGACACACTTTTCTATCGATGAACCATCTACGACAAAACGAGACAAAAATCCGCCGACGAAAGCGTCACCGGCGCCGTTAGTGTCGACGATTTCTTCGTCGGGAATCAAGGCAACCGGGAATTTCATTAATTTTGAACCTAAAAGTTGAGGTAACGACTATCATATAAATAAACGACATGGGATTATCGAACGGAATGAAAATTTCCCTTCCGTTCGGTCACGTTCCGTCGGAACCGGTAAGTATAAACGAGTCTTGAGACTCCGGCAGCCGGTTCCAAGAAGGTGTCTCTCGCGCGAAAATTTGCTCTGTCTCTCGATTTTTGCTCTGTTTTGGCTCTCCGAAAGACAAAAGAGAGAAAATGGATTCCACGAAATTATCTCTGACGGAGAGATGCTCCGAGAGCCGGCTCTGTTGGAGAGCGGCTCTGTGAAATGGCTCTGCAAGAGACAGTTTAGAGCCAAATAGGTTCCACGAACCAAAAAAAGTGCTCACGCGAGCAAGAGCAGAGCCAAAAGTGTAAGCCTGCTAGGGGCTGGCTTACTACTGTCTCTGTTTTGTATCTCTTACATTTTTACTATGTATGGGGTCGCAAATTAAGACTTCGTTACGCTGTAGAGTAATTATTTGTGTTTTAAGTCATTCATAGCGCCTCTCTTTCGCGATTTTTCCCCGTGCGGCAGAAAAAAATTGTTTTTTTATTTAGCATTGAAGATTCAAAAATTGACATTTTTGTTAAAAATGGAGCGCCGAAGACACAGTAAAACGATATTTTCTACGGAAGGGGGTCATCGATTGCCAGAAATTACCTCAGGAACGGAGACAATAAAGAAAATCAGGGCCCTGCACCAGGGGGGCGGCCGCCCCCTCCCCATTGAGGCAGCATGCAAACAGTGTATAGTGTAAAATCAACATTTTCTGGGGCTATTCAGTAAAAAAAATTTAGTCCGCCCCCGCATGAAAAAATCCTGCGCACGGCCCTGAAGAAAATAAATCGATTTTCTGGAGTAAAAAGTTCACAAATCACTTCAAGAAGTAGTTTTCATCTACAAAAACCATGAAAAAACGACGACCCAAAAAATTGACGTTTTGACCGTTTTTTAGAAAACACGATTTTTCAACACAACTTAACCATTTTCGACAGTTTTTTCCCGAATTTACCTGCCAAAGAATTGCCATTTTAGTTGATTTTTTTCTTCAAAAGTTAACATTTTTACCAGGAAATTGGTCTCTTTGATCACATACTTGTAAGCGCTGCGGACCGTTGAGTACACGATCAGAGCCATTTTTAGAGGGATGGAGTTGACAACTTTCTGAAGTCAAGAGCAGGGGGTCACGCAGTGCTCAAAAATGCGTTTTTTGACCAAAAAAATGGAAAAATCATGCCCTTGATCAATTAATTTTTATTTTAAAAATGATACTGAGCATCATTTCGGAGCTAAGCGCCGAAAAAAATTTCTCGAAAAAGGATTTTTTGCTCAAAAAAGTGATTTTCGACCAAAAAAATATGTATTTTTGGTCGATTTCCGGCCTGTCAACAACTGGAAGTTGGGGGAGAGAGTCGTCGACAACTGCATATACAATTTAAAATTTTGGGTGACATTTTTGACCATTTTTGTAGAGAAATAACTATTAAGTGCCAGAAAAATAATCTTTCTGACCTTCTCGTTCAGAAACCATCATTCTCGACCGGAAAACTGACATTTTTAAAAGTTTTATGCTCGAGAAAGGACCACATTCTACTAAAAATCTGACATTATCGATTGTTATTTCTACGAAAATTTATATTTTGCTCAGAAACATTGATGTTTTCTAGGGTTTTTTGTTCAAAAACAAACCTGTAATTGTAGGGGGGGGTTATTCACCCTCAACTTGGTCAACCGTACACCCAACACCCCCCCAAACTCGGAAAAATTGAGAACAAAGTGAATTTTTTGGGAAAATTTTCGAAATTTTTCGACTTTTCTCGACCCCCTCCAATTTTGAAAATTTCGGGACGCCACCCCAAAATTTGGGTTTACCCCAACCCCAACTGGTCGGACCTCTTACAGATGTTCAAAAAAGGCCATTTTTTTCACCGAAAACTAAAGTTTCCGACCGTTTTTTGTTCCGAAACAAAATTTTGTGCAGAAATTTCTTGACGGTTTTTCGGAAATTACCAGTTCCTGCCGAAAAATGATAATTTTGACCGTTTTTTCAGGTTCAATAATGTCCCAATTCCGCGAGAAATTTTCACTTTTAACCAAATCTGAATATTTCCCATCAAAGATTGACAATTGTCACCATTTTTCGTTCGATAGTCACGATTTTCTAGCAAAATTTGATATTTTCAACTGTTTTTCGTTCAAAAATCATTATACTCCAGCGAAAAATTTCACATTTTTGACCGTTTTCCGTTCAAAAATGAGCATGGTCTACTGAAAATCAAGATTTTTAAACCGTTTTTGTTAAAAACTCACCGTTTTCAACTAAAAGTTAACATTTTTCACCATTTTCTGCTCTAAAATCAATATTTTCCACCGAAAAATTAAACTACTTATTTTATAAATAGTCAGCCGTATAGAAAATTAGCATAAACGCAGAAACGCACGCTAAAATTGCTTTAAACCAATCGAAGAGATAAAAACTTAATCAGGGAAGCGCTAAAGTGTCAAAAATGACGTAAATTTTTGTCACAGCACTGTTTCTCTTTTTGCTCTAATCGTGCTCTCTTTTTGGCTCTCGTGAGCGAGCTCGCGAGCACATTTGTGGAACGGATTTCCAGAGCCAACTCAGAGCCGTCTCTCGAGAGACTGTCTCAGCAGAGCCAAAAAACTGGCTCTGTCTCTGCTCTAAACTGGCTCTCGGAGAGCAATATTCGTGGAACCGGCTGCATGGGTACGTACATAGATGTCCAATATTCCTGGGGTACGTACATAGATGTCCAATATTTTGAAAATTACCTTCAGCGACGATTACGGGACTTTTTCCTTGAGTTATAACAACTATACGTGGCCGCTTGTTGTTAATTTTAGGCATAGTAGCGATTTCCGAAGCTATTTCTTCTATATTTGTAGCCTAAAGTAAGCAGCTGCAGGAAAAATGAACATTTTTCTTAAAAACGCGATAACTCTCCAGGTGGGAGTTTCTATTGTCCATTTATTTTAAAGTTGCGGATGCAACGACAACCAGAGAAGTTGTTGGAATTGTCACGCGAATTTCCACGGAATAGAAAACTTTATACCGTAAAAAACGCTGACTGTCTTCATGAGAACGAGGAGACCAAAATCAAAGAAACATCAAGCTTACCTATTTTTTATCAGGATAATACCATGTTGACACAAAAATGCAATACTCGGGAAATCTTGACGAGTTTAAAAGGCTACTAATGAAAATTCTCACCCAGTTTATCTGTTTCTAGTCGCGAAAAGAAATTTTTTCAATTGACTACAGTAATAAAAGCTTCTTAATTTTCCTGTACTGATCTTATTTTCGTCGATTCGCTGCATCTGCCATTTCAAAATAAATAAAATGGCAAAAAAGAAAATTCAGGACAGGGGTACGCAAGATCAATTTTACCAGGACAAACTGATTTGTTTGTCGCTTCTAATAGTTCAGGTATTTTTATTTGGGGTTTCAGGTTGTAGGGATGCAGCTCTATGTGCACCCGCGATCTACGAGTTTGAAGGTCTGCATAACTTACCTTAAGATTGTTTTCTTTGGCGAACGGTTTCATTTCCTAAAAATGAGAAATTTAAAGACAAATCATAAATGTGGAACCTATGAAATATACCTTTCCTAATAACAATTTTTCATAGCAGTACATGTCATTTGATATTTCAGACAACTTTCGGGCGAACATTCTACTTACATCATCATTGCCGAATAGTATATCGACGTAAGGGAAAATTTTCATCATCGGCTCTTTGAAAAATTGAACTAAAAACGGTGCCGACAAATTCATGCAGTAAAGCTTGTTTTGAGCGGCGGCATGTTGCGAAACTCTGAGCATAGCTTCCGGACAAACTGTGAGGAAAAATCCCTATAAATCAATAAGCATTACAAAATTCGTTTTTCAGAACCACGCGCTCATTGCTATCCATAGAGCATTTATATTCGTCTCAAGACCTCCGATGAATTCAGGGAAACCGAACTTACAGCGGAATAGTAGAATCTAGCGTTTTCGATGATAGACCAGTGCTTTTCGATATGATCGATTGTAAACTTTTCCGCGGCCGACAAATTTGCGCACAATGACCTATTGTGACCGTGGATACAAACGGCGCACGTTCCCGTAGGGAAATCTGGATTCACTTGATAAGCAGTGTTGATTCCCGCTTCTTTAGCTTTTGTGGCCAAAATTTTACCATATTCGTCGTTGCCAATACATCCCATGTACATGCAAACTGGACTTTTAGCGTTCAACATCCACTAAAAAACAGGCACATTTACAACTAACGACTTAAGATTCCTGAAAATCTTTTTTGGTATAGGCCGGGTAGAATATAATTCCAAGGGAGAAAACCGAGGTATCAAATAAACAATGAAGATCTTTTGTCTAGCAAAGATCAGACGCATGTATGTACATGAGCACGAACTTCCGAATGACTACAAAATAACGAATAATAATTTAGTGATAGCTGTACTTGTAAAACTCGCATAGTGTTTTGCGTCGATCCTCCGGCTATGTATTCTACTTGTGAGCCGTACTCGTCTACCATATCTTCGAACCTAGAAATTGTATAGCATACAAATGCGAAAAAGAATTTTTCTCCCTTCAGTGCAGGGTTTGTTTGGTCGCGCAGAAAATTTCTAGGTATCTTTTGCAACATGAAAATTGTAGATAATTTTGGTGTTTGTAGTGTCAGAATCGATAAGAATGTATACTTCGTGGCGTTTTGGAAAATTAAAATGCAAAGTTGATCACATAATGTTATTTATAGTAATTTTCTTCTGAATCTACAATTCATCATTTTGCACGTTTTATAATCATAATTTCAATTAAGGAACCGGAATCAAAAAGGCAGATTTTTTCGCAGATTCTCAAACAATATTGATGGACAAGTGTAGAAAAAAGTCAGATAAAAAGTATGAGCTTAGGCACCCTCGGTCCGAAACTTGTCGGCAAAAGTTTAGAACAGAATAGCTCGAAGAAAAGTAACCTGTTGAATTTCTAAATTACCTGAGTAAGTTTGATAAAATTTCATTGGAAAATATTTCAGCAGCTGGGACTTGAATAATAAAAGCTCCAAAAATTTCAATCCAGAATGGTCATTAATATGAGTAAGATCAATATTGACTCAAACCAAATCGCTGAACGCTTACATACATCTTAAGTCTTTTTTCGTCGCATAGAATCGCGTCGTTAGCCTTCAGTTCGTACCTAAAAATCGAAAATGCGTTAAATTTTACAAGGAAAAATCAAATCAAGCTTGTATTACCGAAAAAGAAAATCTTCCTGAACTTTCGACTGTATGTCCAGTAAAGGATTACCCATACCTTGGAAAAAATAATTTTCTACCGATTATAAAAGCAGATTTTTTATTTAAACTATTAGGTATCCAAACATAATTTGAAGTAAAACTTACCAATTATCATGTTTTCACATAAATGAGACGTCATGATAGAATTTTCTGTCACAGTGGATACCATAATTGAACCGGAAAAATCGATTGAAAACAGTTTGATAAATTAATTATTAATGAACGACTTCTGTCAAAAGATATCTAAAACATAATAGAATGAAAGTGGTTTCTTCATTTTTGGCACATCCTTCAAAAAATTAGAAAATCAATGTATGGATAGGATGTCGGGTTTCAAACTATGAAGACAAGCAAATGTTATCGTTTATCAGTACCCACAACTTTACAACGAAGTTTAGCGTTCTAATATGTTACACTTGTGCACAAAAACGAACGCTGGCTGAAATACAGTACCACAAGGGAGGTTTGTTTCCCAACACGATAAAGTTAGAACTTTTGAATGCGGACAATGGATTTTACACTTTGATTGAAAGTTCAAAATCGTGATTTCAGACATCTAGTTTCGTCAAGCGGCAGGAAATAAGAAATCATCTAGAAATGAACCACTGTTGATTGTATACATAGTGCATACGTTACATGGTATTTCTGGAGTATAATTATTTTAAATAAGTAAATGTCGGCTTCAGAAATTGACAAAAAAAGAATCCAAATATATACGTTTTCAAGTCATTTGAAAGTGCACAACTTTTTCGACCGGTCAAAGATGAATTTCCTTGATTTCTAGACAATTGAAGAGCTGAAAACGTGAAATAACTACCACCTGTGCATGGAGGGATTCGGGGCAGTCTTCCCGGAATATTCAACATAGCTGCAGTTGGATGCTTTGGGGACTTCCTACTTAGTGGGATCCTATACCCAAATATTGGGATCCTCCAACTCGAAAAAATTTGGAAAAAAATATTTTTTTGCCTTTTTTAGGTTAAATTTCGAATTTTTTCGACTTTTATTGGGATTCTTGTGGACCCCCAAAAATTTTGGGAACCTGGGTAGACCAACTCAAAAATTTGGGGTTCACCACCTCCCATAGGACCTCTCACAACAATGATATTCACTTTTTTACCTCAAATCGTATTTTTTGGGGGAGGAAATTCGGAAAGAGGAAAAAATTCTCATCTCTTTCCCTATTTGAGGAAAAAAAATTTGGAGGTCAGACACAGAAAAGGTGTATTTTGGTGCATTTTAAAAGGTGCAAATCTCAAAATGTTCCGGCTCTTGGCGCCGGTTATAACCTGAATAATCATTATTATTCATTACCTAGCTCAGGTGCGCTTTTAGCATGTCTACCTCTACTTACCATTTAATCTTTAATAGTTTTCATCATCTTAAACGTATTATCTCACGTTTTAATTGATAATTTTAAATATTTTATCTTTACATTTATTGAAGATACACATTTTTTCCTAGAAACATCTTTCGAGAAAGATCAATACGTCAACTCTCTAAACTCTTTGAAACCATTGTTTCTTTCCTAACGTAAATTTAATTCAAAGGCTTCATGGAAGTATATTTGTCAAACTTCTTCTCTCCTTTTCCTTGTTCACACAAAGTTGCATAATCGATTGTAATCTGCATCGGTCGAAGAACAGATCTTCATAAAATTCAATGCCAAAAATTTTTCGACGGTGTAGAGACATATACATGTAATTGGGGGGGAAGTACTATGGGACCCCCCCCCCCCAGAAATCGTCGACCATATGGCAAGCCATTGGGCGACCACTTCCCCCAGGATTTTCCAATTCTATGGCTAGCCATAGGGTAGCCCTAGGGACCCCCATACTTTTGGTCGGAAAAATGTAAATTTTTTGATGAAAAATGTCAATTTTTAAACAAAAAATGGTCAAAAACATCAATTTTCTCGGCGCTTCGCGCCATAAATACATTTTTTATCATTTTTTAGACAATTACTATTTTTTGAACTATTTTTCGGACTTTTTTCGTGAAAAAATCGAACTTTTTTCCTTCAGCGACCCCCCCCCCCCAAATTTTGGTTATTACTGAGCCCCGGCCCAAAAAAGTGGCCCTCCCCCAGACCTTGGGGCTCCGCTACATGTATGTGCAGAGATGGATGATTTTATTTGTTACGATGAGTGATTTGTGTTATCGCTCTAAAATCAGCAAAAATGATCTGAGAACGTTTTGCTTTATGAAGAATAAAACCTTAGTGCTGTTGCATGTGCTTTATTTTTACTTGGTTTAAATATCCACAATTGTGAAATATAAAAAACCCTGATAAAACCCAGAGAAACCCATAAAAACCCAAATTCAAGATTTTGAAAATGGGTTTTTGCCAGAGCACCCCAGGGGGGGTATGGGGGGGTATTACCCCCGTCTTAGATTTGGAAATTCATTTACTACCCCCATAAAAACAGCTCACTATAGCAAAAAATTTTGGTAGACCTCATCCTCTCCCCAGTAGGTTATAGTAATTCGAGAAAAATTACACAATGTGTGATACTGAGGAATTACTCACTGCTCTTTTTGACACATTTACTGAGCAAATAATAATGGGAAAGTATGCAACTTCTGTGCTATATAGCGATTTTTAGGAAAGGATATCAGCACATTAATATATACTACTTGTAGGAAATCATTATATATATAATTGGGAGATGAAATAATGACTTATGTATATGTGATTAATCAAAAAATCGCCCCTTGGGAAGAAAAATATTATGTTCTTAGAATTCTTCCTCTTCATGCTCTCCTTTCCTTTTCCCCGCTTCTGCGTTGGGTCTTCTGTGCGCATATGGTTATCCAAGCTGTGGCATACTTTCCTGCTATGAGTGGAGACATGTGAGGTCTGTTGACGTGGATCAGGAGTGGTACTTGGTTTCAAACTCGTAGTTCATAGTCTAATGGGATTAATAATACTAAAGCCACATTCAGCATCAGGACTTTCAATTGGAAGCACTGTTCCAAGCCGCATGAGTGATGGAATAAGCCCATACTGTTGAAGATGCTGGTTCAAATAATGTTTCTGAACGTATGTTGTGCCCAATTCTTGAAATGTGCAGGAATCAGTTGGCACTACAGTCTCCAAAGTGTGACTATTCTGTTCATCTAATTAGTGCATTCAAGTTGCATGATTGAGAGCTGGAAAATGGAATTGAAATAGTAAATGTTTTTTGACTGTAAAAACATAAAGTAGTGGCATTATTCATTTTTGTAAGTTCTATGTGGTGAGAGTACTACACCACCCTCCTCCTTCGCAACAAAGTTGGGAGCAAAAAAAAAGGTCACGGCATATTTCAAATACTACCCTTAAAATCTACGGATTTACCCCTACCTAAATTTTGGACCTTGGGGACCTCTGGTTTTTGCCCAACCCTGAATGAGTTTTTTCCCAACCCTCACTGAGCAACCAAAAATTTATTTGTGCAACCAAAATTTTCCCCAAGTTGCACAATGCAACCTGGCCTGTGCAAAAAACCCTGCTTTTAAATATGGACAATCTTCATATAGCCCAAGTAATATTTTTCGTCATACCGACTTCGGGAAAGCTGTCATTCATTCATGGTGTGGTCACTACTGGTTGTGTTTACCAACCAATTGGAAAGAATACTGCCGAACTCTGCATTTTAAAAAATCGACGATAGTCCGGAAATTGAAGAAACGCGTGCTTAAACATTCAATGTGGTATCGTTATATTGAATAAACAGTTATTTTTGCGTAGTTTAGTTTCGATTCCACTTAATGGTGTGGTGCAAAAGCAACTGAAAACTATTTTTATATCAACTGAAAAATTTAAACGATGTTTCCAAATTTGGCGTATAAATTTTTTTGCATTTTTTATTTTTAGCGATGTAACCATGCTGATTTCGGTCCTGTTAGAGCCACTATTTTTACGTTCTCGCCCCTAAAATGAATAACATTTAGCCTTTGATCAGTCAGCAGGTTTGTGCCAATTGTCTGAAACATTAAAAATTTGTAGTGCCATTCCAAATTTTTCGTTCAAAAAAAGGGGGGGGGAATTTTCCAAGGTTTTTTAGAATTTACTGAATAAAAAGGAAATCATTTTAGCAGTAAAGACGACTTATTTACAGTTAGTTTATGTGTGCTTAGATTAGTGGCTAAATTCTATGTTTGACGCAGCGTAATCTTTTGTGCACGGACATTTGTGACAATCGGCATAAAGGGCCAAAAAAATTTGTGCCAATGGCACAAAAAATCTTTTTCACCATGACCCGACAATTGAGCGCCGGACAATTGAGCGCCGACAACTGAGCGCCAGACAACTGAGCGCCGTGACAACTGAGCGCCGTGACAACTGAGCGCCGAGACAATTGAGCACCAGACAACTGAGCGCCAGACAACTGAGCGCCGACAACTGAGCGCCGTGGCTTAGGCTTAGGCTTATGTTTATGCTTAGGCTTAGGCTTATGTTTATGCTTAGGCTTATGTTTTGGCTTAGGCTTAGGCTTATGTTTATGCTTAGGCTTAGGCCTCAGTAAATGAAAAAAACGCTCAATTATAATGCATTAAATAGTCGGTGCTCAGTTGTCGGCGCTCAAATGTCTGACGCTCAGATGTTGGCGCTCAAATGTCTCGCGCTCAGTTGTCACGGCGCTCAATTGTCCGGCGCTCAGTTGTCGGCGCTCAATTGTCGGCGCTCAATTGTCCGGCGCTCAATTGTCGGTGCACCCTTTTTCACCTCAACAACATATACTGAAAACCTTTGAAAAGTTCTATGCCAAAAGTATGATAAAAGCATAACTAAAGATACTTTCACCGCCCTAATTTGCATAAAAATCGTGCTTACTCTATTTTATCTAACCACGCCAGTGAGATAAGAAAAACTGATCAAGAAAACGGTTTGATGATTCGGAATGAAATCGAATGCTGCTAGAATTCAGATATTTTCATCGAATTTGAAAGTAAGTTTATATTTTTCTTCAATTTTCCGCTACGAATTTCTTCCCAACAAAACAATGACATAAAAATTAAATTAAGGATGTACATGTAAGTCGCGTCGCGTAGATTTTTAGTTGAAAAACTGTACCAGCAATGTCAATTTTTCTGTTGGAATCAAACGCGAAGATTATAAATTTTTTAAAGAATAGAATAGAATAGTTTATTCGTCATTAGAAAAAATACATTCACAAAAGAATAAAGAAAAAAATATTATCACGAGCTTAAAGGCGATTAGTATCGCGCGGATATAAGCTCAAAAACGCAATGCATCGTTTTTTAAATACATGAACATTAACGGCAGATGTAACATGACTAGGTAACATATTCCACATATCAATATATCTATTAGAAAAATCTTTTTCAAGTAATCGTGTACGAAATTTTGTCTTATATAATTTATATGGATTGTTAATACGATAATTGAATTTACTGTATACAAAAAAAAATTATTTGAGTCCAGAATGCTGTTACATATTATAGAATAAACATAGCATAAATCAGTTATAGTTCTCCTAAATTCCAGAGAATGCAGACTGGCGGACTCCAATCTTTCTTGATAATTCCTAGAGTTAAAACCATATAATCGTTTTGTGAACCACCTCTGAACTTTCTCTACCCTTTGTACTTCACCCATTAGAGAAAGATTCCTAATAGGACTACCATACTCAAGGATTGGGCGAACATAAGTTTTAAATGCCCTAATTTTCAATTCATTTATATTTGAGTTGAAACATTTAAAAATTAGATTTGATACCTTAGAAGCCTTCTTGATCATGTAATCACAGTGCGGAACAAAACTGAGTTTTTCATCAACATAAACACCAAGATCTTTCATTTCAGTGACAGCATCAAGATCACATTCACCAATTTTGTACTGATTTGATGGATTATTTTTCCCCAAATGCAAGACTGCACATTTAGGCAATGACATACTGAGTTGCCATTCCTCAGACCAATTATAGAAACTGTTTAAATCTTCCTGGATTAATACTGTATTACATGCATCATTAAAAATTTTAGCATCATCTGCAAATAGATAGAGATCACTTTTAATTATATCACTCAGATCATTTATAAATATCAGGAACAATGTTGGACCTAACACACTTCCTTGAGGAACACCACTAATTATTGGAGTTGGAGCAGAAATGGTATTACTTCGTTTTACACATTGAGTTCTATTTGTAAGGAAGTCACAAATCCAATTCATTGTGAATTTATCAATTTTATATCCTTTTAATTTTTGTAAGAGCTTTGAATGTGAGACAGTATCAAATGCTTTCTTAAAATCAATGTATACAACATCAACAGGAACTTGATCATCCAACTTCTTAACCCACTTAGTTTTACATTCAAGAAGTTGTAAGACACATGATTTATTCTTTCTGAATCCAAACTGCCTATACTACTGAACAAGGCATATCTGTTAAAATGACCTACAATATCCTTATTAATTATTCCTTCCATGATTTTGCATGGTACACAACAAAGTGATACGGGCCTGTAGTTTTCAACTTTGCCACGGTCCCCTTTTTTGAAGATTGGAACAGTGTATGATGTTTTCCATAAATCAGGTAATGTGCCAGTCCTATAAGAAACCTCAAAGATAATACTAAGAGGTTCGGCAAGAACAAGGTGTAACTTTTTCAGAAAGTAGGCACACAGACCATCAGGTCTGAGGGAAAATGTGGGTTTTAGATTTTTCAGTGTCAACAAAACTTTCATGAAATCAAATTTAACTGACTTGAGATATTCAAATCCTTTACCAGGAAAAGGAGGACTTTTTCCATCATCAACAGTAAAGACAGTTGCAAAATATTTGTTGAAAATATCACATTTGTCCAAGTCACTACTAACTTCAATATTATGATAATGCAATGTAGGGATCATTTCCCGCTTTACAGTTTTGCTGTTGACAAATTCATAGATTTTTTTAAGGAGGGGGATTTCAATAGAGTTTCTTCTTTCTTAGCATAATGAATATTCATTTTGTTTTTGAGTTTTTTTCGAAATTAACTTCAATCTGTTCTTGTTTTCAGTATTTCTGTTGTTGGCATATAGTCCACAATTTACGTTTTCTCTTTTTTAGTCCTCTCAAAAATAAAGGTAGTTTTTCCCGTTTCACCTGTTCCTTTCTTCTTGGTACAAATTTATCAATAAAACCTGCTAAAACTCTTAGGAAGACTTGATAAAAATGATTGGGGGCAATGCAATTATTGAAAAGAATATTCCAATCCACCTTTGCTAGTATGATCTCGAGAGATTGATAGTCAGCATGGTTAAAATCGTAAGGTTGAACATTATATATATCCTTTAACCTTGACTCGTGCTTTAGTCTCTGAAGAATATCAAATTTAACCATATTGTGATCACTGGTAGAAAAGTTTTCCACAACAGTAACATTGCCTATCAAGTTTGGATGATTACAGAACACCAGATCAAGAAAATTTTCTCCTCGAGTAGGGTCTAACGCTAATTGTTCAAATCCCAAAATTAAGAAACTATTATTGATGACTTTAGAGAGATGGTCTATTTCGTCTTGGTAGCCATAATTTTTCAGCAAGGGCAAATTGAAGTCACCCAAGATAATATATCTATTATTATCCAACACAAGGGTTTCTACTAATCTGGCTAATTAATTCAATATATTGATATCAGAACAAAATGAATCTTATTTTATCCAAGAATAAGGTTGTTTCGACAAGTAGTACTTCAGGTAGAGAAAGTTCGTGTGGAATATTCACAAAACTCAAGTTTAACTTTTTGTGAGAAACAATAGCAACACCACCACCAGTCCGATTTATCCTATCACAGCGTAAGATACGATACTCAGAACTTTGACAAATGAGAGCATCCGGAAAGCACTCTGATAACCATGTTTTAGTTAAGAAAATGATGTCATATTTCGATTCCGAAATTCCACTGAATGAAAAGGAGAAGTTAATAATTTCTATGAACTCGCCAGTCATTGGCAATCTCAAAGTCCGTTGGGATAATACAAAAATACTATTCAAATGGAATTCGCTTGAGTTCGAGACAAACAAAAGTAATTAACATTGACTCGGCGCGAGGCACCGAGAAAATTTTGCGTTTTCAGCCCCTAAAATGACTAAAAATCAAGCAAATTCAGCCTTAGATCAGTCCAAAAATTCGTGCCAACTGGCACAAACGCTGATAATTTGTTGTGCTATTCCAAATTTTTTTGTGCCAAAAGCCATGTTTTGACACAAAAAAACACTGGTTCGACGAAAAGTATGTAAATATAATAATTTAATTTGGGAATTGTGGTGTATAAGTACAATGATATTGCTGAAAATTTTATTCTTAAAAAAATTTATGGGGGGATTCCCCCCTTCACCCTCTAAATACGGGCCTGGCCAAAACCATGTTAAACCAATGAGCCATAAACTAAAGACCAGCGAATCAGTGTTGCCAGATCAAATTTTTAGGGAATGCCAGATTTTTTAGAGAATAGTGCTAGAAAACTGTCAGATTGATTTTATATAATGCCAGAATAATGCATACTTGTAAGACCTCCAACCAGTTGGGGGGGGGGGGGGTAAATCCGAAATTTTGTGGGGGGGGGGGGGTAGAAAAAGTCGAAATTTTTCCCAAAAAAGGCCAAAAAACATACACTTTTCAGGGTTGGCAAAAACCAAACTTTTGAAATTTCGACTTTTTGGTTTTTTGGTGGTTTTTTAATGGTTTTTTTTGGTTTTTCTATGGTTTTTTAGTGGTTTTTTTCTGGTTTAATTCTTTAAAATGTTTGGTACATCAAAATAACTACGTAAAAAACTGCTGGGAGCTCCCTGTATCATCTAAGACTAGTTAGGGAGCCTTAAAATGGCAGCTAGAAGTATTAATCTTATCGGAAGTCTAATTATTTTATGCTATAGGAAATCCCTATTGTAGCAATAGAAATACAGTAATAGTGGGCACATAAGAAAGGAACCATGAGTGAAGAACATAAGAAAAGGAAAAATGGAACAGAGCATGAGATATGTAAGGGGTAAATTCAAGGAAAAGAAGAAAAATTACAAATAAAGAGAAATATACAATACACAATGTACGTAATCAAAACTCAAAAGAAATCAACTACAGAATTGTATCAATGCATCACATATATACATATGCACAGAAAAGTTGAAATGACACAATTTTTAAGCATACCGTTTTCGATAAGAGGGTTTTAAATTGATAGATTATTACATGTTATTGATATTACAAACTGCACTTTAAGGTCATACATAGACATTTCTGATGTTTCCAAATTTTTGCTTTTCAAACCTGTCTGCGAGCTATAACTACAGCAAATGGGTCTTATTATATATACTATTCTCTCTTGCATGATAGATACATATTTTCGTACGATTTTTCTACTTAGTAGCGACGTCAAGTCACGTAAAAATGAGCCACTCAAAAGCTCTTCTCTTTGTTAACCTACAGTATGCTCAAATGATCTGTATAAAATTTTATTATTGTTGTCTCATTTATGTTTTGAAATTTCGAGCTAAGAAAATTAAAAATCTTACCGTAAAAATAAATTCAGGATATTAACCTCAATCATACAGTCTAACTCGGATATAAGACACCCCCTGGGGACTGTGGCCTGCTGTGTGTTATAGCCGAGTGTGTGTTATAACCGAAAACATTTTATTTTTAGACAGCGAGATTTTAGCGCAAATTAACACATTTTTATTGCAAATAATCGGTTATTGACGTTTGTTTCATTGATTTTTCATGTTTAGAGTCGCACATATCTTCTATTTTGTTCAACATCGAGAAAACTTTCTCGTCGCAATCGTCCAAAGTCATAATATATTTTCTCAATTTAACAATTCCAGATTTTGCTTCCTGGTAACTGCACATTGCGTTTTCTTCCCCCAAATCATCGGCATCACTGTCATCCGAATCGAATATGTTCACTTCAGCAACTTCGGTTGGCTTAACTAGTCCAGCAATTTCAGAATTTTCCATATAACCCGCCACTACTAAATTTTCGTCAGCATTCAAATAATTACGAATATCAAAATCCTCACTGATTTGTATTCGATGACGGTGCTTATTAAGAAATGAAATGAAAGGATTTTCGGTATTTTCTTCATCTGAAGAACTTTGCGCTGAACGAAATCCGGCTTTGGAAAAACATCTTGAAATTGTAGTCCCACTGACGTTATCCCAGGCGCGAGATAAAAAGGTCATAGCATCCAATAAAGTGGGCATAAAAATTTCTTTTTTATCCATAGCCCGAATCATTGCTTTGACCAAAAGTTGGCGGTAATTTATTTTTAAACAATTTATGACACCCTGATCCATAGGTTGTGTTTTTGATGTGGTGTTGGGAGGAAGGAAAACCAATTTAATATTCGAAAGTTCTACAACTGGATGAGATGGACAGTTATCGATAATTTGGGCAACTTTACGTTTGTTTTTCTTAAGAATTTTATTCCAATTGGTGAGCCATTTTTCAAAAATTGACGATGTCATCCAAGCTTTGCGATTAAAGTTGTAATCAAGTGGTAATTTTTTAACGTTTTTGAAACATCTTGGCTTTTCAAACTTTCCTATTGCAAGCAAAGGTAATTTATCCGATCCATCTAGATTAGCACCAACCAAAACGGTAAGCCTTTCTTTGCTTCTTTTACCTCCACTGCAATCATCATCCTTAATTATTAGAAGAGAAGAAACTAAAAGCATTTTGAGAAACAATCTGCTTGATGAAATTTTATGAAAAATGAAATAGCATTCACAGAAAAATTGAAAAACTCAAACAATTTTTTACACTCTGAAGAACAAAATGTGAAAAATTGAACTTTACCTTAAATGTTAACGTTTTGTCAGGTAATAAGCGCCAAAATAGTCCAGTTTCATCTGCATTGTAAATTTCCTGCTCGTTGTATTCGGACAGCAAAGTTGGCAATGTATTGTGATACCAGTCATCCGTATCGCAATCAGCAACTGATTTAGATTCCCCACAAATTTTCTTGAAAACTAAGTTGTGACGCAATTTAAAACGGTCGACCCAACCAGAACTACATTTGAAATCTGTTTTGCCAAATTGTTTTGCGAAGTCGATCGCTTTTTCTTGTAAAATTGGACCAGAAACTGGAATCCCTTTTGCCCTGGCTTGCTTGATCCACGTTAATAAACATGTTTCGATATCCACATTGTCAGCTGATCGCATTTTCTTGCAGTCCACTCCAAATTGACCAGATTCAACATTGGTGGTAAGTTTATCTTTAGATCGTATAATACTACCGATTGAATTTTTCGATAAATTGTATTTTGCAGCTAATTCAGTATACGACAAATTGCTAGATTCACTAATAATTTTCAATTTCGTATCAATTGAAATCGATTGACGTTTTTTTTGCGACATAATGCACAACAATGCACAACACGCTCAAGACTAACCTACCAGCCTACGTTACATTAATAATTTACAAAGATAACAACTCAATTTACACCACAGTGTACTTAACTAGTGTGCACTGTTTCTTAAATTTGCCTATTGTGGTGTTTTATAGCCAAACAGCCGTGTTTTATAGCCGAGGTTCTTTTTTTAGTCATGTAATTCGAGCAGTGTTTTATAGCCAAACAGCCGTGTTTTATAGCCCATGTTGTTTTAACACACAAGTATAACAAAGGGACTTTCCCAGCTGTGTCTTATAGCTAATATCCGAGTGTGTAATAGGCGAGTTTTCCTTATATGTTAATACACTAAACGTGGCCGGGACCAACAACCTAGGTGTCTTATAGCCAGGAAAGTGTTATAGCCAGGGTGTCTTATAGCGAAGTTTGACTGTATTTTATAAAATTTCGATGATGATATGGAACAATAGATGTCACCCCGCATGGTTGGAGTAAACTCTATGAAAGAATCAGCATCAAATTTTTTTGTGAGCAAATTATAGCAAACTCGACTCACTAAATGTGTGCTTGCAAAATGTATGCAAAGGATATCGATTGACATTTAAATCACATCTTTTGAATACGAAATGTATCATAAAAATACGACTTTCTTCTACTCTGTAGTGAAGTCAATTCAACTAAGTTAATTGTTTTGTTGATTCAGATAGACACCAATACATGCCTAGAAGATCGACTAATGTCAAAAAACAGTTTCCCAATGATTTTGGAAAAAAAAACCAAAAAAACCAAAAAACCAGAGATTTTCCAATTTTTTGGTTTTTTTAAAAAACCAAAAAAACCAAAGCCTTGAAAACCCTGACACTTTTTTGCAAATTTTTTTAATTTTTTTAAAACTGGGGGGGGGGGGTTGGGGGGGGTAAATGATTTTGGATACAGGGTTGGCCAAGTTGGGGGGCCCCCCAACCCTCTCCCAAGTACAGGTATGGAATAATGCCAGATTTTCAATGCTAAAAATGACGAGACAAAAACTTTTTTTAAACATAAAAATTACAAAATTGATATCTCAATAGAAACTTTATTCAATAATTTGCACATAACAGAAGCTCTAAATGTTTTAATGTCTACAAAAACTAAGTCGAAAGTTGGGCAAATTTTTGGTCGAAACGTTGTGCCAACAATATCAATTTTTGTATTTGAATCAAACACCAAAAATGAGGATTTTTCCACACGAATTCGGCTAAATGAATAGAGGAAGTTCAGATTCCCTATTCATTTATCAGTATTTGACAAAATATAAATTTGCTGCGACGATGCAAGTATAGTTTTTGAAAAGAATTCGCCAGCGATTGAGCCAAATCAAATTAGTTAGAAAATTTCACGTTTTCAACCCATAAAATGCCTAAAAATTCAGGAAATTTTGTTTTCGACTAGTCAAAAAGTTTTTGCTTATTGGCACAGTCACTTAAATTTTTTTGAACCAATCCATACCCTAGCCCATGTTTTGGCACCACCGTTTTTTTTCCTCGAAGATTTTTTCCACATGAGAACCGAACCCAAAATTTTTTTCCTCATTTTCCAAAAATTTTCCACATTTTTAAAAACGCTTATAATGTGGCTACGGATGCTTTTTTATGCATTTTAGGAGCATACCCATGCATTTTGTTGTATTTGGAGTCAGAAACCTGCAAAAATGAGAAAAAAATTGAAAAAATTCTAGTTATGTTAGCCAAAATGAGCTCATGAAGAATATATTGGTGTTCTACAGGAGCGGGTGAAGCACGTTAACGAATAACGATAGAGTTCTCAGGAATTTATCCGCTATTAACATTTCTATGGCTCTCATTAGAATCATATAATTTTATTTAGCTCTTGGTCCGGCGCCGAGCGCCGGAAAAATTTTCAAATTTTCACTTTCTACAACGCTGGAAATTGAACCTTCACAACGTTGGGAAATAAATTAAAATCCGACTCATGAAGTATAATTTGTTTCCCATTCCGGCGCGGAGCGCCGGGAAAATTTTTCAGTTTTTATATTCTAAAACGCTGGAAAATAAATCTCTCCAACAGATATTCATAAACAGAAGTTCTAAAATTGCAGTCTAGAATGATGTCTTAAATTTCTATCTTCAATAAACGCAAAAGTTCAGGTTGCAGACGTTTAAAAAATTCCAAACATCGAGAGAAAAAATTGAGAAAATTGATGAAAAATCTCAATATTGGGCGCATACCTGTACTTGGGGGGGGTTGGGGGGGGACCCCCCCTCCCAACTTGGTCAACCCAGTACCCAAAATCATTTACCCCCTCCCCCCCCCTAACTGGTCGGCATACCTGTAAGACCTACGACCAGTTGGGGGGGGGGGGGTAAATCCGAAATTTTGGGGGGGGGGGTAGGAAAAAGTCGAAATTTTTCCCAAAAAAGGCCAAAAAACATTACACTTTTTTGCAAAATTTTTTTTTTTCCAAACTGGGGGGGGGGGTTGGGGGGGAAAATGATTTTGGGTATAGGGTTGGCCGAGTTGGGGGGGGTCCCCCCCCCAACCCCCCCCCGCCCAAGTACAGGTATGCTGGTCGGAGGTCTTACAGGTATGATTGGGCGACATAATTGACTGTTAACGATTAGAAAATGAAACGAGCTAACTTGATTGATAGAAACTGTTCGACTTACTAATTAATGATCAAGTAGATATGCTAATGGCCGCGCCTGATAATGAAAATAGTCAAGATTGTACCCGTGACCGGCGCGAAGCGCCGGAAAATTTCGAGATTTTGACCCATTCAAGTCCACCAAAACGCATCTTTTCGGTTGGGAATTCCGCCAAATTTTTTCCTCAATGAGAACCATACCCAAAATTTTTTTCCTCATTTCGAAATTTTTTTCCTCAAAAGACCCCATTTGAGGAAAAAAAACGGTGTTTGGCACAAAAAACACTGAAAAGTGAAAATTCAAAAAACCAGATACTTTTGCTATCAATTAACAGTAAACTTGAGCTGGGAACTAAATTGCAGAGCCGGTAAAAACTTCATTTTCAAATAATGCCAGAACCATGCCAAAAATCAGAACATTATGCTAGAATAATGTCAAAAATCAGAACAATATGCCAGAATTAGTGCCAAATTTGAATAATATCAGATTGATGCCAGATCATTCCAAACAATGCCAGATCTGGCATCGAAAATGCCAGTATGGCGAAATGAGGTGATGCGTCGAGAAAGCATTGGGAAGCGAGATCTGTCATCATTTTGATTGGTCGAAAAAATTTATTGATTTCTACAGTTGTTTCTGGCAACTTTGGCTTAGGCTTAGACTCAGGCTTAGGCTTAGGTTTACGTTTAGGCTTAGGCTTAGGCTTAGGCCTGGGCTTAGGCTTGGACTCACGGTTAGGAAGGAGTAGACTACAACTTTTCGACCAATTAAATTGAAGGTATGAAATTTTTCCACCAATCAAATTGATGACAGATCTCGCTCCCTAATGTTTGTGATGCGTGGTCTTGATTACAGTTACTCAATAAATATTTTGTAAAAAATAGTATATATTTGTAATTCTTTTTCGTCAAGACATCACGGCCACCAGCAACTGCGTCGGTTCCTACAAACAAACTCAATTCTATATAGATCAATTGTAATTCAAAAAATTTGGCCTGATCTGATCGCATTTTCATGCTATGCCGTTTCAAAATTATATGTTCAGGGTCATTCCACGCCAGATGGTCGAGGGGTTCCCGCTGGACAATCTCAGACTTTGATCAAATGTTGTGTACATGACGAGGTCCTAAACTATAGCCTGTTTTCTATAAAATGCTTCCAAATAGAAAAGTGACACAAATCAGTACTGTCGTCAAAATCGCTTACATAGGGGTCCTACCATAAAATTTTTCACTCTAAAAATTGTTAAAGGTTTGATAAGTATGCCCACAAATCTCCAGTCCTATACATGATATATTGTTTACCAGAAAATCGTGGAAAACTGAAATAATACTTGCTTTCCACTTTCATTATTTAGAAGCTTTTCACAAAAAATAGACTATAACTTCGGCGAAATATTTCCATCCAGCTCCCAAAATTGCGGGGGCTATGAGGTTCAGTTAATTATGAACCTCGGATGAAATCTAGACAAAATTTGGTCAAAATCTGAGATGGTCGAGCGGAGATGATTTTGAAAATTGGATCACTTGGCGTGAAATGACCCTTTCTACGTCATAAGTTCATTTAGCTTCAAAATGGTAGATGCAGCGACAACAAAAAAGGTAACAGCATATGTATCACGCAATAGAAAAAATATGCTGAATTTCAGCACGACGGCGGGAGACCGAAATATTAGAGGCTCAGCGACTTTTGATTTGAATAGAAAAAAGTTTTGGCGATTTGAAAACGTTATCGAAGAAAATTAGTCATAGTTGATATTAAAAAATTCTCATTGATAAATAGAGCAGTCACGCACGTACATACCTGTATCCAGGATTTTCTAAAAATGGAGGGGAATTTCCTAAAATTTTTTTAGAATTTACTAAATAAAAGGAAAATCATTTTTGCAGTAAAGACGACTCATTTCCAGTTAGTTTATGTGTGCATGGATTCAGGTTTTTTTTGCAATGTGCAACTTGGGAAAAAATTTGGGTTGCACAGATATTTTTGGTTGCTCGCTCTAAAATCAATTATAGCTTATGTTTATCGAAAAAAATATCAGAAGCTAGCTTTGTCGTATTTCGTTCGATTCACATCGGTTTTCAACTTTCAAAACCCAATTTTCTGAATTTTGGAGAGAAAATGAAAAAGGTTGATTTGATATGAATTACCTTGTTCGGCACGTAGCGTCGAAAATTTCTTTGGATTTGGATATTCTGAAACACTGGAAAATGAATCTTTTCACTTTTTATTTGTTAGACAGAAGGTTTAATTTTTCAGTAAAGTTCGATGAATTTTCAGTCGGGCAAACTTCAATTTAAAAACTAAGAGAGCAACCAAGAATTTCAATTCTTCAACCGTCATTTCGACTTGGACTAAAAATGTTTCAATTACACAAGTGAATTTTTGTAAAGATCGCAAGAAAAATTTGGAAAAATAACCGAGAAAAATCTTTCTTTTCGTTAAATTCGCCAAAAAACAACACAGGATCATACATTTATCCATATGTTGATAATTAAAAGCTATAAGTATTAGCTAAAATGACATTTTCTAACCGCGCATGGAATAATATAGAAAAATTATTGAATAATCAAAATCCGGCGCGAAGCACCGGAAAATTTTCATTATTTTCCATATTATAACGCAAATTTAATTTTAAATTTAATTAATTAATGTATAAGTACAATGGTATTACTGAAAATGTTTAATGTGAACAAATTTAGGGGGAATTAGCCCCCTTCCCCCTTTAAATACGGGCCTGTGCACGCAGGGGGTTTGGGGGTATTGACTCCCATCAGCTTTGATCCCCCAGGAATGATTGAGAAAATGACGAAGGAACATAAGCAAGAGAGAAGAGGAAGTTGTCATAAGAATGAAAATAATACTGTATAGTCTGTTTTTCTTGAAATGCTTCTAAATAATTAAAGTGGAAAGCAAGTAGTATTTCAGATTTTCACGCTTATCTGATAAACAGTATACCGTATAGGACTGAAAATTTGTGAACATACAGACCTCACCTTTAATAATTTTTCGAGTGAAAAATTTTACGATGAGTGCTCATTGTAAACGATTTTGACAATAGTACTGATTAGTGTCACTTTTTTATTTGGATGCATTTTGTGAAAAACAGACTATAGTTAAATGGTCTTCCAGAACGACCGAACCGATTTCAAAGAAGTAACGTTACAATTTCAAAAAATGCCGTGCAACTAAATAATTTCACATGTTTGACTAATATAGGTCGAACATATGCCGTCTGAATGTTAAAAGACCTTTCTTTTTGTTATCACGAGCGAAAAAAATTTCCTATCCTATTTCTGTACTGGCCGACCCCCAGCAGAATGTACCGTTACACTTGGAACAAACTCCTTCAACACACTAGTTCCCGCCACTAATAGAGTATTCAAAGTTTTATGTAAGTGCACTCATAATTCAAAACTTTACTCTCACTTATCATGTAGAATTCAACTGACACGCATTTAACCTCTTTATGTGAACGACTCGTTTTTCTCCCTTTTCTCAGATTTGATACAATTGTGTTTCCCAAAATTAAATTAGCGTTCCAAATTAAATTAGCGTTCGATCACTGAGTGACAGACTATAAACGTTTCGCTTACTTTTGATAACTAGAGCTGTTATTTGTACTGTTTGATCAATTCTCGCATAAGAATCTTTTGTCTCCAAAAACATTCGTCGTTAGATAGACGGCCTTTCGCCGTAGAAGCATACAAAATAAAAACACTTTAATCAACCACTTCTAAGCAACATACATCCGCAATGTGGCGGTATATGTAAATTAATGAAATAAAATTATATTTTTGCAACAAAAATATTGCCAATTTTCGTTTCTAATCGCGAAATAAGAGAAAAAATACAGTCACCAATTTATACAGTCAGAGACGAGTAAGTACAGTAACAGAAATACAGTAGTAAATAACTAACGCGCGGAAATTTACACTGATGAGTTCTTTATATGAACGTATACATTTCATATAGAGCGAATCGTCGGGAGGCGTGGCTAATAGAGAAGAAATTTTATTTTGTGATAAGAGGCGAACCAAAAACAGTCACCTTTCTAAAAAGCACTAGTTTTTTGGAGAAAAATTGTTTTCGGCAAAAAAAATGGTCGACTCCCTGTGAGACAACGAAAATACGAAGAAATACTTACATAAAATGAGATAAGTGCCACGTCTACGGTTAATATAGTTAACTGACTATTTAGTCTTGGATAGTTTCGATATGACTCTTATCAGGGCGCCATTCTCTTCTTTCAAACGTATATTGTCGGCTCGAATTTGTTCCAAAGTCTAAATTTATTTGCAACAGGATTATTGAATAAAAATGATTGCATGTTGAAACTTCTTCTTGAAACTGTAATTTTCTATACTCTTGTATTCTGGTCAACGCATCAGCGAGCTGCTAATTTCAGAAAAATTCTGCATTACACACCTAGACTTGTTTTTTCGAAATTCGACGGCGATGTAATTCTTCAGGTTTTGCCATAACATTTGTGTTGCACAAAAATTTTCTTACCCTGTTTTCCTCTTCCAAATCGGCGACAAGCTTTTCAAGTCGGCTATTGTAAGGGACAATATGACAACCGTCCCCGGAAGCCTAACAATATTAAACAAATTGCAGACCTATAAGAAAATCATATAAATCAAGCTTACTTGTTTCGTAGTCAATTTAGTATTTTCAAGAGATTTCTCTAAATCACTAATGATTTTTCGAAGGCGTTCGTTTTCCACCGTTTCTTTTTCGTAGAGCTAAAAAAGAACGGGCGAAAATGAATTCTACAAAAAAGACATCAAAATATAAAAAGATGATAATTTTTTGGATCACAGTTTTGAATTACTCGGCAAGAAAAGAGGAGGAGACTAAAAGATGGAGTGTTTCCCCATGCAAAAATACTCAAAGTGTACCATGCCATATACCACCAGAAAAAGGAAAAATTATTATTGACCGAATGTTATTTTCGGGATAAAATTATCGCGAATTAGAATTTTCATGCGTTTTTCGTGATATTTTTAAGCTTGTCAAAAAAAAGTTCTCAATAATCATGCTTAGTTCACGGTTATTCTCAAAGCGTCTGGACAGTGGACACCATCTGGCTCTCTCTGCTATAAATTTTTACTTTTCAAGAGCTTTCCCGAATTTCCAGAAATTAGCACTAGTCGGAGACGCCAATTTTAGCCTTTTTTCTTACTTTTTTATAGTCTACGTCCATATCTTGTGCGCCGCCCGAACTCGAAACGCTCACGCCGGACGACGTTCGACTAATAAATCTCTCGGTACCAGCATTACTCGTACTATTGCTGCTGCTACCACTATTGCTTCCGTTCGTAGAGCTAGAAATATTCGATAAATATGTCGGCGATCGGTTCGTACGATAATCGGATAAATTCTAAAATAGCGCAAAAATTGTCTTATCCGGAAATTTTCTCGAAATGATCATAAACAATTATAAGGATAGAATGGATCCATCCACTTTTGTGACTGAATCGGACTCGGATCTTAAAAAATTGCTCCATCGGGTCCGGATCTAGAAAACTGTAGTCGTCGGATCCATATCCTAAACAGCAGATCCGACCGCATGTGTGAATGAATATATGTTTAATTCTTCAAAATCGTGTTGTATGATTTCATGTTTCTTAACATTTCAACAATTATAATCATTGGAATGAAAAGCAAACTGAAGTAAGAGCTCGAAATCTTTGAACTAAGTTTTTTCGAGCTTCTACCTGCAAGTGCAAAAATGACCGGACTTTTCTTTTCTCTGTTCCAAATAAATATAAACAAATACAAATTTTCAATAATTTCGATAATTCCATTTTTCACTATATTTTCATAGAAAGTGTCCTTTTACTCACTTTAATACGAAGTGAGAAATAGTAGATTCATGGAAACAATCAGGGATAATTCAGGAATAAAACTACACTCCTTTTTGGCCATGTTTCAGCTCAATCCGAACGCCGAAAAAATATGAAATTTAGACCGTATGAATCGCACCAAATGCACTTTTTCATCAAAAATATTTCTACACGGCCAAAAAAATATGCACTGGCATTTGGAAATTTAAAAAAATCAATGCAAACCCAAGTGGATATAGTTCTCATTATGATCGGATTTCAGTCTTCGACAGCGTCGGATTCGCCCGCACCCTGATTTGCATTCAGAAACCTTGTTTCATCGGATCGGGATTCGTATCCCAGAAAATTCCAATGATCGGATCCGGATCCGGGTACCCGTCCTATGCCTAATAAACCAAATTTTGAATTTTACTGCCCATTCATTGTTTTACATTTTAGTGTAAGCAAACTATTCCCGCATACTCATTATTCGAAATTAAAATTCTAACTTACATATAATTGATCCAAAACCTGTAAATAGCAACGCAAAGCCATAAATTTTACATAAACTTTCTTTGGGATAAGACTCTGATTTATAATAAAAATGCTCACATGGTGATCACATCCAACCAAAAAGAATTTAATCACAAAACCGATCTCTCGTATAAGTTCATTGTGAAAGTTTCACGCTCTGAATAGCATGATATTTTTTCCATGAAAACGAACTGGTTTTTCTAACGGTGTAGAAAAGTCAAGGAAAAGAATGTTAATTTGTTTGAAGTTCAATATCTTCGATCATTTTGTCACTTTCGAAAGAAAAAAAATCATCAATTACATAGAAACATAGAAAATGATTTGGGTGATGTGCAAACCGTGACGATAAAACGAAAAAATGTACATAAATCAATCGACTGGTCAGTTAGGCGCACAAAAGTTAGACAATAATTTTAAGGAACATGATCCAGATAGTTACCGTAATATAAATTACATGTACCTCGATTACCAGCAACAGTTAAATGTTTTTATTGACCCAATTTTCGTCAATGGACATTTTCCATGTTTTTTAAACCGAAGAGTTCAACGATGCAAGTAAAATTTCCACAAATTAGGGTTATGTCAGGTCATCTTGGGGCTTGATGATTATTGTACACGAATATACTGTCCTATTCTCACTGCCTCTGAATCTGGTCTTTCACAAAAGCGAAGTTATAGAAATTTTGAAAAAGTGTCATAGGTTTGAGTCTGTCAAAACCTGAGCCTGTCCAGATTTTCCGTGCTGAAGCATGATTGATACTTGCAGCTTAAACCTTCACTAATTCTAAATTAATGTTATTAATGTTAAAACTTATATAAATTAATGTTATAACACTATATAAATAAACAAATACCCGTAACTAATACAACGCACTAAAAAATATCAAGAAATGTAAACATAACACAATTGATAGTAGGAGGCCCTAATGCCACATGAATAGACCACATCTGCTGCGTTACATGTAGCTGGCGGGAGTTGAAAATAAGCTGAGTGAGATGGATCCTATGACTAGCTATAACATAGCTCATGAAAGACCTTATCCCCATAAAAAATTTAAATGTCCCGTTTTTGGTCTAGTATGATTTTATTAATTTTTCTACTTATGTGATTTTCTAGCTTCGCATTTTTTATTTATAGGCAAAATTTTAGATTATGTTTTCTTACTATCCCTCCAAAACTTTGGTCGATTAAGCGACTGCATCCCTGCAAGACAACATTTATCGGTATCCCGAACTCCAAGTGCATATTGCGAACCTTATACAATCGTTCTGAACAAGATCGCAAGACTTAACCACTTGTTATTTTTGTGAGGCAAAAGCTATTGATCTAATGACACTGTTTCTCAGGAGAGATGAAAGCCTCATTGAAGTCCCGATTTTCTATTTATGAAAACAGGTCAAAGGCCTTTTTATGATAATGTGGATCTAAAATTCTTAAAATACTTTCCTTTCGTATAAAACCGTCTCAAGAATTTCTCACCGAATTAGCATAACCGAACCGCGAACGTTCCCGTACAAAGAATTATTATTTGGTCAAATATACCTCAATGTTACTATTTAGACCAAGGTCTTTGTTGTGCGTGTGGTGTGTGGAAAGGAAAAATGTAATTTAATTGAAAATTTTCCTCCTCTTAAATTAGATTTTTCGGTACAGTACAAAAACGGCGACACTCCACAATGGGACAACAGCATATGATTTCTTCGCTGATAATACCGGATAAATTTCCTCACCATACTTCTATTATGTTTATACAGAGTCGATAAGGCGAAACTGGCTTTTTCCGCCAAATAATGCGAGCCGGAAGAATGAAACTTGAAAAATCTTATATAATTGATCCGACCCTCGAATTCTTCAATATTTTGTATAAATTTCTAATAAGAAAAAATCCAGTTCAGACAATTCCAGACGCGAGGACGCAAAATAATTGAGTGTGGTTCGGTTCATTGAATGGATGTGTACAGCAAAATGCATTTTTTGTGATCAAAATAAGGATAGAAATTATATAATGAAATCATATTGACTCTTTTCGACCAAATTGAACGTCCTAGTCTAAAAATAACCGAAAAAATTGACTCACGCAACTTTTTCAATGAAGTAAAAAAGTTCACGAATTGAAGAGTTTTTTCATACCAGCTTTTTTTCTTTAATAGCTATTTCCTCTGCGTGTATTCATAAAACGAATACAACCGAATTTTAAAGGTAATCCTGTCATAAGAATTTGAATGTCCTTAATAAAATTTGCAGGAATCACACTTTGATAAACGTTTTCCAAAGCATATGTCCAATAGAGAGGGCCTTAATTTTTACCAAAAGTGACGTATTAGTTAGTGATCTTTCCTAGAACCTGGTGCTTTATTATCGAAAAGTCAAGATCATACATGTAACGGGGCCCTGATGTCTGGGTGGGGACGGTCGGAGGAATTTCACTAATTCCCCAATATTTTAGGGGACGGGTCTCTGAAGGGAAAAAATTTATTTTTCAGTATTTTTCCGACTAAAAGTATGGGGGTCCCTATGACTACCATATGGCTAGCCATATGATTGGAAAATTCTGGGGAGAATCGCCCAAGAGCTAGCCATGGAGGAAGATTTTTGGGAGTGGGGTTCATATAGCACGTCTCCCCATTGACATGTATGGTCAAGATGTCAAATGAAGACCGTTTTCAAATTTTCCGAAATGAGACCTAAACCAAAAATGAGAAAGATTGCTATTCAACTTCAAAATTTACAAAATTACTCTATTTTGACTCTATTGCTATATTCTAATGAACATTTTAAGGGCCAACCGGGTTATCCTATCCTACGTCCAGATATCCAAGTATTTCAGATTCCAAGATTTTCGTCGCATTAAAATACATCTGTCGAGAGTTGATCCTGCTTAATTTGAAATGAATCCATGATCGTTCGACTTGCATTGATTGCACTCACTCGACTGAAAATTGAAATTCTGAAAAATCAAGTGTAAATAACTTTGAATTCGCAGGTCCTTTCGCTTTATTCAATGAATTTTTGTTGTGTAATGCACCCTACCTTGGGTAAAAATTATGCGCTGAATTTTGTCCAGCACGGAACAGAATCTTAGAGTTATCAGTGTCGAGAATTTATTATTGAATCATCTGAGTAGCATCAACTTAATTTTAAGGGATAGATTTAAATAACTAATTTTTGGAAAAACTTCGACCGTAATGAGAAGCAAAATCAGTGATATAAAAACATAAGCTCTTTTTGATACATTCAATGTTTGGTTGGTTGTTTGATTTTTAAACTTCGGTTGCGTGTTTTCAGCTCAAAACTGATACGCCGAAGTCCATCAAAATGAATTGCTTTTTGATTTTCAGAAGGTTGGCAAACGAAAACACTATCAGCTGCCTGGAAACATCAATAGGTTGTCCAGGGGCCGGTTCATCAAAGAGACTTAAGCTCCAGCTGAGCTGCAGCTTAAGCTGTAGCTTAAAGAAAGCATTGCGAAGCGAGATCTGTCATCATTTTGATTGGTCGAAAAAATTCATTGATTTTTACAGTTGTTTCTGGCAAATTTTCTGGCTTAGGCTTAGACTCAGGCTTAGGCTTAGGCTTAGGTTTACGCTTAGGCCTGGGATTAGGCTTTGACTCACAGTTAGAAAGGAGTAGACTACAACTTTTCGACCAATCAAATTGAAGGTACGAAATTTTTCCACAAATCAAATTGATGACAGATCTCGCTCCCTAATGCTTTGTGTAGCTTAACTCTATATGTTATACCATTGCCGTCAAGCTGCAGGTCAGCTGTAGCTTAACTCATGCACACAAAACGATATCGAGGAAGTTAAGGTGTAGCTGAGCTGTAGCTTAACTCTGTGTGCTATAACATTATCGTCAAGGTGCAATTCAGCTGCAGTTTAACTTTCCCGATATGTTTTGCGTGTATGAGACGGCAATGGTATAACATAATTACAGCTTAAGCTGCAGCTCAGCTGGAGCTTAAGTCTCCTATGAAACCGGCCCCAGGTATGCATCAGCTGCACGGCACAAAGAAAACAGCCGATAGATTTTTAGATAGAAGCGATTTATGGCACTGGGTAGCGCTTAAATTACATGCAGAGCAATGTAAAAGAATAATACTCGAACAAGACAGAAGCGCTTGAGGATAAATGTTCGGAAGAACTGAAAATTCAAAGCTTATCAATGACTACAAAAACCAACGGTAAAATAATTTTCGAAAAGTCGTACGATTACCGCCCAAATTAGGCTGTTTCATTTACCCTATTCCAAGCTATCCCTGACTGGCACGTTTCCCCCGGCGAAAAAATAAAAGGAAAGAAGGTTAAGAATCGATCCACAGTTGAAGGATAGATAAGATCTAGAATCTATTCTGTTAATAAAGCGCATACGATCTGCGAATGTTTATTTACCATAGTTCTAGCTCCTTTTTCTCTCGATTCTAAACGATAAACCGAGCCAACTGATAGCAGCAAGCATTATGCTGGACTGTTAAGCGGGACATTTAATTATCTCAATCTTATTTGGGCTATTGTTAAAAATCCAAACGAACTAAGGGCAGAAATGGTACGGCGCAGTCGAAAAAATGATCAATATGTATGAAAAATGAAAGAAAATATGAGAAATAGGAAATAGAAAAGACGAATAACGAAAACTTCGCCTTACAAGAAGTAGATATGATAAATGATACGACATAAGAATCTAGTCACGTTTTTCCAATGGCACATTAATTTTTTCAAAAAGTTTTTCGGATCATACGTTTAATATTGTTACAGTCGAGCCGAGGTTGGTCATCTGATATAATTTAGAATTATAAAATAGGCTTACCGTTTTCTAGATGAATTTCTTAGGTATAGCAGAAAAAACTTTCCATTTGAATCTTCTTTCGAGAGTGAATGCAATCGTTCTGGTTGTAGAAAGAATACTTTTGTAAATTTGAAGTATCAGAATAAAAATTTTTAGCTTACCAAAAAGAGTTAATCTAAGCATTTATTGTTGCTAAAAAGCCGGAACGCGATTTTTTAAAAGTCAAAATAATTGGAACATCGACTTTTCCTATTCAGGAAAGATAAAAAAATGAGAAACAGTGTAGGCTGATCTAGAAAAAATTTCCGAGACTAGACTATCAAGTGCATAGAACTTTCAATATTCGACATGTGAAACTGATCATTTATATCGTAATGAATTTTTCTAGCAAGTAATGTAAAGTCGGCTCGACTACATCGAATTCGAATAGTTCTCACCGCTTTTATGGAGTGATGAAAAATACAAATTTTGGTTGGGTAACGCCCAGGAGGTTTTAAAAGGTAACTAATGTTCTGCTGAAGTTATCTTGATGCCGTTAGTAGCTGTTGAGGCTACATGTTCCCGTTACTCGGAGCTTCAGTAAAAGTTAAGCTCAACGCGGGACCTTGCGGCTACCGTCCGCACGTTCTAACCAACTGAGCTAACCGAGCAACGGGAAAGGCGCTCTCTTTTTGCAACAATTCGTAATTGAGGTGGCTGCTTTGGCCACTCTCAACATCCCTCCGCCGTCGAGTTTGACGGACCGTCAAGGGCCACCAGTGTTGAAGCAACCTGTTCCCGCTACTCGGGGCTTCAGTGAAAGTTAGGTTCGGTCCGGGACTTGAACCTGGGACCTTGCGGCTACTGTCCGCACGCTCTAGCCAACTGAGCCAACCGAGCGACGGGAAAGGTGCGCTCAAATCACAACAGTTCGTAGTTGAGCTGGTTACTGTGACCACTCTCAACATAGCAACATCGCATCTGTCATAAAACTTTGCATCAAATCAACAAAATTTCAATCTAAGAGAAGAATAAAACTGTAAGCTGAGTAACTACATCAGGAGTAAAAAAACGACAGATTTTTATACCAGTAAGATTTTATTTTTTACTTACAATCTAGCGGTGTTTTTGATTTTTGTTATTTTTTACGTTCTCAAACAAAATGTAATTTCTTAAATGATCAAAAGCCTGGAATAGCGACTTTTCTCCTAAATATTCAAAATAGGTTTGAAAAGATCATACCCAGAAAATTGATGGAAAGATGAAGCAAAATGGATTGAAAACAGATGGAAAAGTGGTTGTCGGACTAAATCACATTCGAGGAAATTCAGCTACTCCTCACTTCGACGCTAGTGCCACTCGTACGTTCACAGCTAGCACTTCTTCTAATCAACTTTTTTGCATTCTGCGATCGTTTCCTGCGAGACCTTTTCGAAGTCGCCCAAATTGGAAGTCTGTGTGTAAAAATTTGCATATCGACATCATTACGATCCAAAATCAAAGAATAATAACAACGGCAGTAATAGCAAGACCACAAATTGGACGGCGATAATAAATGATTTTCAGGGTCGTGAAGGTCGTTAATCAAATGCTGCGCATCGTTTTTGTTACTGTAATCGTCGTTATTATTGTTGCTTTCGTCGATTTCGTCCGAATCGTACGACGAAGAACCGATGGCCATGGCGCTTTGGTAACTGTTGACCATTATATTTTGAATAATAAATATGCAGATTAGAGTACGTATTAAAGTGAACAGATCGGCTCTGCAAGATCAGCAAGACGTCGCTGTAAAAAGCGAAGAAAAACAACCGCAAACGAGAGTGAAAGACAAGTTTCCTAAAACGAACTCTTTTGTACATGATGCCCGTCTACAACAACAACGCGAACTTATAGATGATGCAGGTAGAAAATTACACGTTTCGCAACCGTACCACGCATACTGTATTATTAGTCACACACTCTCTATTTCGATTTCGTTTTTTCAAGATTTCGAAAAAATGCGTCAGTCAGCCATGTGACAGATCTTACAAAAATTATTATACGAGTTTTTGTAACAACAACAGACGGAACAACCTTCCATAGAATAACAAAAAACAATGAGAATGTTCCAATCTTCTAAGCATCCATTTGACAATAACAAAAAAATAATAAATAATCACTTTCGCGTACAAAAATATATCTTTATTTTGACGAAAGAAAATAAAACATTCTCTAAAATTTATTTATCGGTGCTTTTCAAAGGTGTTGGAACTTATACGAAATATTATGTACTTGAAATTTTAGGTCAATGACAAGTTGCCCATTAAAAATTTGGATTTTGGAGTTTTCGCGCAATGAAATTTGACCAATATCTTAAATTAACGACGTGCCACTTGAAATATTATATTTTTAGATACATATTAATTAACTCATGTAGTAAAGCAGTAGCAGTAATATTAGTAGCAGTATTAGTAGTGGTAGTGTTAGTAGTCGAAGGGTGGGGTACTGTAGCTAAAACTCTAAAAATTGACCACAGGGTGTCCGCTTTTGCGGGAAATGACATATTCAATATATATTTAGGTAATCTGCAAAATTTTAAGCTTTACCATCCCTATCTGAAAATATGAACTCGGAAACCTCTGGGTAATATTAGTAGTAATAATTCTGTACCACGATATCAATGTTCAACAAGAATTTGTATTTAAAATCTGGAGTGAAAACCGTATTCAAGTCATATATAAGAAAGGCACCGTCTCTTTGAGGAAATGTTAATAGATTTTCTATATTAACGAGGCCTGACAGCGACAGCAATGAAAACGTTGAAATAACTGAACAGACTGCCCCATAGGGAGGGGTATGAGTGGATATTACCCCTACATGAAGTCTTAAAAATGATCACTGGTTGCCTAATTATGAGTCAAAATCACGTATTTAGTGGACATTTAGCTGCACTTCCCTCGCAAATTTTCAACTTTACTCCCACCTGAAAAATCTGATCTTGGGGATCTCTGTGACTGAATTCGATTGAAAAATCGCATCTCCAATTGAATCAAAGAAAGAATTTTCGATCACATGAAATATGATCGCAATCGCTGTAAACATTCCATGTCTAGCACGACTGTAAAATACGTTCGAAAAAAATGTCAATAGTAAAAGTCATGTCTGCGGATATTCTGCCTTGTGAAAAGCGCTACTATCATCATCTACTCAGAAAATTTTGGAGATCTGCGCTCATCAAAATGAATTGCGAATCGTTTCACAATTTTCAGCAATATGAGAGAACGACAAAAATGTAATTCGTACTGTTATACAGTTCATATTTGTGTCACTTGGAAAACATTAACCGATTAGAAGAGTCGGAAATCACAAGAAAGAGTTGACTGAAGCATAGCGAATGTAACATAGATCACAAGAAATTCATATAATAAAAAGAGCTGAAAATGGAAAATGCCGGATTTTTAGCTGTTTATGGTTCTTTTAAACGCGTTGGTAACGTGGCGAACCGGATTCTTACATTTTACGGAATCGTGGTACGGTGGTGGCACACACAGACCGTTTCCCGAAAGTAGGGAAAGAGGCTTTTAATGACAACAAAAGTGGATTAAAAGCGCCGGAGAAAGGCTATACACATTAATTGACCCAAAGTGCCAAATTTCACTCGAAAAATGGAGTATAGTCGTGCCGTGTGATGACCATTGAGTAAACTTTTCATTCAGGATATTTACAGTTTTCGAAAGGTTTTACATCCCAAAAATGCTTACAGGAGGCAGGAATATTAACAACGCATGACTCCAATGACTACTGGCCACAGAAAGTCAAGTTAAACAAACAGTACACCTCATACTACAGTAAGAAAATTTTTGTAGGACGAGCGAAGTTCATGTAAAATTTTCACGCCTGCGGAAATTATAGTCACCTTTTGCAATGTGCGAACAAGGAATGCACGCAGAAAATTTGGTGCGATTAGTGCAAGTACTAGTCTGAAATTTCCGTGAAACGACGAATAAACCAAAAATCTTTTTTCCTCGACAATAGATTTTTGAAATTATTACTCGTTTCTTATAAAGATAGAGTAATAATTTAAATTTCGACCACTTTTGAATAAAAAATCTAATAACGTTTATTTACGCGTTACTACCGACTAAAAATAACTAAAAATGGTAATTTGTCACTAAAATCCGAAATAGAGTGATAAGCAAAATGAAGAAAACGCAAATTTACGCATAACGAGGAAGTAAATAAAATGGCGAGCGCCTTAATCGTGGCTTCCGTCCAGAGGTCCTGTCATTTTGAGCAAAGTAGAAACCAAGGAACCGTTTGATTGATTTGGATGATATATCATTTTCTAGGATCTGGGAAGTATCTTTTCATATAATGGGTATGTAATGCTTCGATTTCGCAAAACTGTCCAAGAAATACTGTCTGAAAAGCTGTCTAAGAAAATTTCGAAAGAAATTTTTTTAGCCCTTCTCCTGATATCTTGCATTATCCTGTACTTTATGTTTCAGATTTCAATATATTATCTCGGTCAGCCAACTATTTAAATTTTATGCGCAGCATTTTACGAGAAATTCATTGTCTCCATGCCAGTGAGATTAAGTGAAAAAATCAAAATGAACGACATTGAATCGTTTGAATAACAATTCAAAATTTTCTAATGATACAAATAAATATAATTTTAAGGAATCCTAACGGAAATACAGCGAGCGAGAAGCAATCTATGAAAATTCATGGATTCACATTCACAAATACATAATTCACAAAATTCTTAACAATAGATGTTTCATAATGTGAACTTATCATGTCAGGTCTGAGACCTGGATTCTATCAATTTATGAAACAAAAAATAGAATGAATTAAAATTCTAAATGGAAAGATATTAATTGAATTAGAATACATGAAGCGAAGAAATAATTTACAAGCATGGCCGAACCAATTCAGTCAAACAAGACGGTTCGAATAGATTCATTTTCATAGGGCTAAAATCTATAGAAATTCATTTGAGGAGCAGCTAATCGTAGCAGTCAGATTTGGCAAAATCTTAGTGATCGACCAAAAGCCTGGACAAATTTACAAGGAAAAGAAAAGTTCCAAACTTTTAAGCTGAAAAATTTCAACTGTGGTCAACAAAATCACGAAAGCAAAAAACTTTTTTTCTATAATTTTTTCTAGTACAATGGGACATAAATTTGGCGTTCTTTTCATATTTACTAAACGTATGGGGCGATCACGGTTCGAGTGCATCAGCCAAAAAACCAAAGCAGAAAGACTAAAAAACAATGTAACGACGTCAATGATCTAAAATAAAAGAAAATTATCCCGAAATATGCGAGAATCTATCTTTCTCGAAGTGCAGATTTGTCTTTTGCGAACCGGCCAAAAAGCCCTCGATGCACACATACAAAAATAAACAGACAAGAAACAGCTGTTCTTGTTTAGCTTTCCCTCATTTACTATAATGAAAAGCCGATCACTTTGCGGTTTTCAATAAAGTATAAAAGAAAAAGGGTGCAAACCATAAAGAGAGGAACAGAGAATATAGTCCATATGCGCCTATATTTATGCAAATTGCGGCAAAAAACCTTTTTTCAGAAATTCCGATCAAAATATGATTGAAGAGGAAAAATGACCGAGCCAGCGTGCAACAACACGACAAATTTAGCCGTCAAATACGCAAATGTGTCAACCGCTTATTTACCTTAGAGGCTCCTACAGTAAACAAATAAAAATTGTCCGAAACTTGTTCCGATGCACGTTGTTTTACTGAATGTACGCGATGTTTTTGTGGCTGCAAGGCTTTATTTATCGAAAAGATGATCGCAGAGAGAAAGAAAATACACCAAAAATGACACTGAACAAATTGAAAAAAATGAAATAAAAATTACGATGCATCGAAAAACCAGATACTTGTTTACGTGTGAATTACCAATCAAAGAAGTGGTTGACATGTTATTATTTCGGAAAGACATACGATTCTGTAAAGAAAAATCAGACCCGGAAAGAACGTACAACAAGTCAATTGGCACCGATATCGGACAGAAACTGAATTGTCGAGACGAGCCGGGCAGAAAATCAAACCAGAGTTTGGATCATCAAGACGAAACAGTCGGAATGTATACCCCGAAGTGAATGAAAATCAAAGATAACCTTAAAATTGAAGAATCAAATGTTCCAGCCATTAAATTGTTAGTGTATCTTTTCCTGCACCATGCTATTTGTTTGCAATCTCTATTTTTCTTCTAAAAATATACGTGTATGGATCTTTTTACCTTCTTTGCTTTCGTCAAATATTAACTTGCTCACGTTTCAACAATCTATTTTCTCGGTGTCTTGCGGTCCTAGAATCACCAATCTGCAAACGATTCCGTTTTTATTCGTACTAATTATATCAACTATTCTGAGAATATCTAAATTCTTTGACTTCATAGCAGATTTTACGCGTTTACCAAATGCCAAATAACTCGTTTTTGCCAGCTGGATATGCTGTTTGATATTTTTATCTAAATCCGTAATTACAAAAAACAATCATCACTCAGTTCATGTATTGAAATTTGATTGAAGTTAGACTTACTGGAAAGTATGATTTTTCAAAGTTAAAGCAGAAAATCTCATTAGGAGCAATTTTCCAGAAAATTCTTTTTCGCCGTGATGCGAAATTCTTACAGCTGTGCGCAATTCGGCATAAACGAGAAGAATTTAAAAAAAATTCGGCCATCCAATTTTTAAACAGTTTAAAAATCTATTTACCTGATAATTAAACGCCGGTTTCGGCAACGGCGGATTTGTAGGTCGGCCATTTTTGGCATCACTTGACTCGAATTTCGCCAACAACGGCCTCCGAACCAGATTGTTCGACTCTTTCTTGTCGATCGTTGATCCGTTACCTCGAAAATTATTACTCCTCACCGTAACATGTTTATCATTGTTCGTCGTAGAGATTTCTGTGTTATTTTCTTTATTTTTGTTGGAATTTTCTGTCCCTACTCGTATAATTTCTTCATTTCCGTCATTTGTTTTCTCGGTTTCGTCAAAAGCTAAGTGGACGTCATCTTGGGCGATCGGACCGGTTGAACGGCGATTAGCTCTGATACGTCGAGCTGCTCGGCTATTACTCAACGAGGAAGACGCAGAATCGGCGGTAGGGGGTGCGGCCATCGAAGAGGAAATGTTGGAAGAAGCAGTTTTTTCTAAGGAACTTGCGTTGACTTTCGATAAATTCGACGCCGTCGAAATGTCGCTATCGCCGGGTATAAATTTGGCGGAAAATTTATCTCTTTCTCTTGTATGTATATCGTTAGCATCTGAAAAATGTTATCAAAAGTTCGGAAATCGAAGGAAATTACTACTAATAGAAAAAAGTTTGGTGAGTGAGTATATGCTCTTTGAATAGTAATTTTATATACTAAAATTTATAGCAAGGTAAATGTGACCTCATATTTGTGTTCTAATTATTCCAAATCACACGTCATGAAACCGAAATTCGTCAGCCGATTCAATTATGCTTTCAACATTTTTGAAAAAAAGCATGCGCTAGAAACTAATCTTGAACAAGGCGCTTATAAGTTTTATCACTTTCAGTTTACAAACCTTTCGAAAAAAGCAGGCTGTAAATCTATCTGCTTTTGAGAATTCTCAAAAAATTGAACGTCTGTGATCCAAAATGAGATAAAAAATGAGGCAGTTGTTTCAAGCAAGCGACTAATGCGGTCATATGCATCGCACTGCATACTCAGAGTTCAAGCAATTCGAAACAACGAATTTTAGGCAATAGGATGATTTTAAAATTAAAAAATCATTAATTAATATTCATAGTGATCTTACTTTGACTAATAATATTCTTATTATCTTGCACATTTTTCTTCGTGGTAATTTTAGACATTTTCCCGAATGGCCCGTTGTTGGCGTTTTGAAATTCATCTAAATTTTTCAACGCTGTTGTCAAATTAGCGTTCAATCGACTATTCATCATCGATTTTTCATCGTTAAAAGATGACGACGATGATGATCGATTTTTATCTGAATCTTTGTTGGTGTTAAAAGTTGTAGGTTGAACCGATGACAAATCGCATTCATTTTTAGATGACGACAACTGAGATGATTTTTCGACGTTATTCGTGTTTGTTGTTGTAATTGTATTTGAGGATTCGTCGGTTGATTTTTTAAAAAAATGCTCGGCGGCTTTGACAGTTTCGAGTGTAACACCCTGAATCATTTTACGCAAAAATAAAATAACTGTAATCAAAAACAAGAAATTCGACTATTGCACTAATTTTTGGGACATTAAGATTTGACTACAATCGGAAAAATTCTGACAGATTTAGCACAAGAGATGCTTAGAATTTCTTCACAACATATTACTTGTGTAGAGCGACGAGATTCTCTTTCCCGTTTAGCACGTAATTTTCTTTCGGCTTCTGATTCTTCTGCTCGTTGACCATTGATTCCGGCGTTATTCCTACAATTGAACAATTGTTGTTTGCACTTTAGTCTCAATTCTCAGTGACTATTTCTAACAAACTACATACCGTCTCTTAGAAAATGCAATTAATACTGGTTGAATCATCATCATACAAATTATCTTTTATTTAAGCCCAAACAAAGTTATCCAAGGAGTTGTGGGCATTGCTAAATGAATGAGAAGGTAAACTTCCAACCAACCGCTCGGTGGAATGAAAAAAATAAAACATTGTGGTCAAGATTATGCACTCTTTAAGCCATTCTACAGAAACGTGGGGAAAAGTAGCAACTGACGGACGTCCAGCGTACATCATACTGTGATTACTACAAGCCCCAATAAAACTCTCCACTAGCACAACGGAAAACGATTGCGAGAAAAGTTGAATAATCAACGAGCTTCGGTTACTTGTTTGTAAGCTTTTCTTTCGGAAGTTAGGATAGGATAGGAAAGGATAGAGACTATTACTAATCCGCAATTCTTTTTTTGCATACACATTTGTTGGTCCGCACAACATTTTTATTGGTATTATTTGAATACGATTACTTATTCATAGCTTTACTCGTTTGGATAACAACGCCATTTTTGGAGTAATACGTTTTTTCTGACGGTGAAAGATATTTCTTGCCTTTTTTCCACAGGTTTCATAAACATAAGCCGGAGCTCAAAAGTGGATATTAGGGATGGTCCGGTTAACCGAAACCGCGAAAATCGTCATTTTTTTCAAAACCGAAACCGCAAAACTGAAAAATGGAAAACCGAAATATATTTTTTTGGGGGGAGGGAGTATATTTCGGTTTTCAATCCTGTGTTATGCATTTCATATTGTGAAAATATCGCAAAAAGAGCAATTTGTATATGTCAGGTTGAAACAATTTTTTGCATTCTGGATTGAATTTTTCAACACTTTCTGTTAAAAATTCCCCGGATTTTTCCTTCATTAATGATCACGATCAACTAGTAACTCATAAATATTATTTTTCATGGGACTGAACAAATGTTTCCACTCTTCGGTCATATTCGATATATCTGTACTAGAGTGCAAAGGTTCAAGGCGCATGCTAATTTTGAAATCAGATTGTCAATAGTTCCACATGAGACCGATGTTTTACCATGTATGAACAAATTTTTCGATCAAATGTTGGACAAGTAATGATTCTACAAGTAATGGAAACATACTTTCTATGTTTCCAAAGAATGAGGAATGTCAAGAACACTTTTCAACGTTTGATCAAAGAGATTTTATAATGCAGTGCCACCCAAACCAATATTTATGACCTTCAATATTGAGCGAACATATTCTCTCATTTCTAAATATAATATAAGCATGTTTTTGTTGTCCCAGGTTTCATATGAAAAATCTAGAGATGAATATTTTCTACAAGATGTGACATTCCTGAACTTTTCCACGTATATGATACAATTCTAAAAGTTCGAGAATATTTCGGGTAGAACTGAACTGGATACAAAATTCTATGCATACATAATGAATCTATGCAAAAAATATTGTTGTCAGAGTAGACTAAAAAATTTTCTTTGCATAAAACTTTTTAGGCAATTTTTGTATATGTATACAAAGAAGCTCGCACAAAAAAGGCACCGTTATTGGGCCCGACATGACGAGCTATATATTATGTGGTCACAACAGTTCTAGTCAGGTAAACATTAAGAATTTCTAGCTGACTCAGATCGATGATAATCAAAAACTCAAAACGATACGAGAAATAAACTTTTTCAAATAAATTCGATTCAGACAAATAGATTCAAATTCAACTAATCAAAAATTTAAACAAAATTCAAAACAAATTACCAAAATTCTACGAATTCAGTTCTGATTCAACCGTACAGTCTAACTTCATAATTTTAGCATTATAAACTTGATCTGCTAATGTTATTCGTCAGTTTTCGACAACGTAGCAGATTAGCGTATAAAAAATATTTCTTAACGTTTGCTGTTATACTTAGGCACTTATTTTCATTAAAGAAATATGCTGTATATGTATGTTCTGCTTTTAACACAATAAAACTAAAACCGGGGATTCAAAAATTCTAAAACCGAAAAAGCCAAAAAAGTGGAAGCGGATTATCTCTAATAGATATCATCAAAAAAGACTTCAATACACAGATGTATGAAGTAGGACAAAAAGATATGAACAACAACTTCAATATGCAGCAAATATAAACAGAAGAAAGGACCTTTTACGTTCGAACGACAGAACACCGATTAAGCCCATTCTCGGATTGATTCACCAATTACTTTTTTCGGTATGGCAGACTGATCAAAATAACCCTCGATTAACTTATTCGACTTCAATCGGAGATTCTTTTAATCGGCATTCTATCATTGGGCCTTCAGCATAGAAAAAATTCCACTTTTTCTGATGACGAGTTAAAATGCAGGTATGTCCACTTCATACATGGGCAGACTGCCCCATGGTGATGGATATGAGAGGCGTATTACCCCCACCCAGGCCTTTAGCCAGGAATTTTTTTCGGGGAGGCCACACATGTTTTTCACTCTAACTATGAAATTGGCATTTCTGACTTGACTTTCTCTTGATGGAAAAAAACTGAAGATCTCTACCTTTGCCTTTTTGAACACTTGAAACATTTCGGGGGGCCATGGACCTCCAAACCCCTCCTGCCTACAGGCCTGCGTCCACCTAAAGTCCTAAAAATTGATCACTAGTTGCCTAATTTTCAGACAAAATGAAGTGTTTAGCGGACATTTAGCTACACTACCACGCAAATTTTCAACATTAACCCTACTTTAAATGTCTGACCTTGGGGACCTCTGTAGATGGGCAAAGTTTACCGCTAGTCCACGGTTGCAATAACGCAGAGCAGTTTGGGGGATTACGGATTTTCCCTGCAGAATTCAAGACTAAGTGCGATTCAGGCAGATTTTTGTGACCTGATGTATCAAAAGTGAAGAAAAATGATGCGATATTGCCAAAATTCAGCTTATATCAATTAAGCTTTGAATTGTCAACAAATCAGAGAAAGGATTAAAAGTATTTCCTCTCACGATTGTTCTCAAAAGATGGCGAAATCGTCAACTAAATAAATCAAACCATGATTTAGAATTTCGAACACGGAGATTACCCAGCAGTCGCCAGGTTCGTAGGCTAGAAATTGGTTCTTTGCCCATGTACGATCCACCCCTTACAGCAACAAATTAGTACCAATAATGATCTCAACATTTGTATGGCACGCAAACGTAATTATTGAATCCAGAATTGCCATAGTGCAATGAGCTGGTTCAATTGCCACATCTTTTTTCCACGCCTTTCATTTTGAACAAATTTATAATTATCACCCTGAATTGGAATGACAGCGTGTTCCTGTTGAGGCGTATATGGCTGACATGGATCACTGACCGATTTAAAAATAGAGGATCTCACCTAAATCTTAGCATTAGCGAATATATAAAACCAACTCTGATCTACAACTCATCGACATATTGAGAATACGTTGGAAGTCAGCCGATGCTCACGATTCATGAGGTCAGAAATCCCATCATCACTGACCAGTTAAATTATTCTAATGGATATGTTATTTCAGGCTTTAATGTATTCCCGATATTGTATTTTTCTTAACAGTCATATAATTATAGTCACTTTCGGGCTGGACGCGGGTTCAATGGAAAAGTTGGGCTCGGTTGATCACTGGGTAAATTCCACAGAGTCAAAAGTTTGAGATCTGCCTATGAAATCGAAACTTTCGGGCAGAAGATCCTGCCCAATCACCTCCAACTAATACAGGTATACAGAGTTGAAACCATTCTTTAAAAGAACTAGAAAATTTGCTTTCATCGAGAAAATGTAGCACACGTAAACAGAATAGAGAATGATCGTACATGAGGCCAATATGCCGTACCAAACGGCTAATTACGCATCATTCCTCAAAAATTCTTGGTCAATGCACGAGTAGGAATTATTGAATTTTTGAAGACTAAATTATAGGTCTTCGAAATGAAAATCATTCCATACACAAAAAATCGAAAGCGCCACTGGATGCATACGTGCAATTCATGAGGAAGATGTAGACATTTGAATAAGTGAGTTCATTACATTGCCCCAAAGTAATTATTCTTCAGAATATCCGTGAGAACCAAGACTATAACTATTTAATCGGCTGATTTGAGAAGCAACCATTGAGCTCAGCAAACAAAAAAATTCCCCGAGTAAATTTTTTTGATGAAGTATTCTAGGAGAGATTCTCAGCTTCGCTGAATTTTCTCAAAAAAAGAGCAAATTTTATTGTAAATTGTCTTACAGACTCAGGTGATCTCATAAAATCTAATATTTCAACAACATGACTAATATTGCCATTTCTTCAACGAAAATTTCGAGTTGCACTCGAGTTTTTTAATATGCATTCAGAGTTTTTGATGTTGCAAAGGAAGCCTGCTTCAACTTTTCACCTGTTAGTTAAGCTTTTAAATTAACGCAAATCGTATAATTGGAGAATTCTAGCAGAAACCACAATAATAAAAATAAACCTTCAATTTATACAAAAAGTTCAAACTTTTTAATTTATTCCAACATAACATCAGCAAGGAGATTGAGATAACCAACTGACCAAACATACTAATAAATCGAGATATTTTAGGAAGATGAAATTCCTAGAATGCTAGGAAATTAGACGAATGATCAGTAACAAAATCAAATCGAATAGTGATGAAAATTTTCCCCATTTTTCTTATCACCCATAGCTTACCATCAAGTCAAGTGCTATTTTCATTATTTTTACTGTCTACATTTGTTATAACTAGTTTTTTCTATAATCGGACTCACTTATAAAAAATTCTTCACTACAGTTAATTATTCATGTAAATTATGAAATTTTTTAGTTGAAAGTATTTTGCAATGTGTACGGCACACTACGGCCAGGCTCGCTGGGGTGCATGGCCCTTCTTGGAGCGAGTTGAATATTTTTTCAACATTCAAGCCATTTGGGAAAGAGGCGGGTGGAATTGGAGGGGAGACCGAAATTGGAGTGGAGCGACTCCCATCATCTCTATGACATGTATGGTTTGATTATTCTATCCCAGTTTAAATTACTATATCCGCAAAGACAGCATACTTGGTAAAATCTCGAAACCTTTTCCACTAAAATGTTTTCAATTCATCTTAGGACTAACTTTTTATCTTCTGCTGCGAAGCTTGTCGAAGGACTACTGTTGAGTGCTTCGGTTCTTTTTCTAATTTCGTTCGAAACTGATGTCGCCGTCGTGGTGGGCAGACCGCTGGATGGGGTCATTTTAGGATCTATAGGGGGCGGTGATTCTAAGGGCGTGTTGGGGACAGACGGCGAGGACGATATTTGCCTGAAAATCACAGTATTGTACAGTACATAGGAGTGGCACAAGATTTAAGTGGAGTTTCAAGTAGGATCTAAAACCCGTTAAAATCCGTTGAACATTTCACCAAAGAACGTGCCAAAATATTGAAAAGAACCTGAAAATACCCTAAGACTGACTGCAGACAAGATTATTGTGGTTTTTGTCCAGAACTTCAAAGTATAGTAATCTAACAGCCTTCAAAATCCTATGTGCATGTATGTTAATATTCGTGCTGGGCAGTCGGCGAAAACCGTCCGTGCTATGCAGAAAAAAATGAACTGTTGGTCCATCCTTTTTCAACTTCACACTAAATCAACAGCTGAATTATTGGGGGTGGAGGTTGGCTGATCAGACCTTTTTTTGCCGATGTTTTCAGTCAGTTATAGAGTGGCACCAACCAGCTAGAAAATAAAAAAATCAGATAGAAATCGAACATTTCCCATAAATTCAGACGACATTGCAAAATCATCTCAATCAGGCAATCGATCAAAAATTTGGATTCTTCAGCCAGCAAGAACTTCTGTTATTGTCTGGCACTGCGGCTGATGCTGATCATTTGTGGGAGGAGCTCAACACTGATCGAAAATAGCATATTAAGACTTCAGAAGTTTCTGTAAAATGTCACAAAAATACTTTTTCTAGTATCAATATATCTGTAAAATGATACTTAATGAGAAAATTTGACATTTTTAACACTGGTAATGTCAAAATTGACTATTTTCCGTTCAAAAATCTACTTTTTCTTCAAACCGCTACCATGAGTTTAGATATCCTGCCGGAGTGCCAGCCATCTTAAGGTTAGAGCCGCAAATACCATGGTATGTGACTGATGATTCTGGCTGAGGGCGTTCTAATGGTGCTCTATATCCGTAGTTACATACGGAGACTGTTAATCTTCTATTGAATAAGACATTTTTAAGTTTATATTATTTCTGTCGGCTCTTTGTCATACCGAAAAAATCAACCAAAGACATCAATTCATGAACGTCGTCCGGCTCTCAGTTTCATAATCCACGAATTCTGCAACATTTACACTAAAAGCCAGACGATAATTTCAGCTAAAAAAGTTTACTCTAATCGACGGCATGGCGCAAGCAAGAATTATTAAAATTAATTCCACTTGAAGAAAAACAATATTAAACATTAATTTCACTACAAGAATAATTAACAACATCAAAAACAGAAGAAAGCAACGTTTTTCACAGTATTCCATGAGCAAAATGAATTTTTGGTCAATCTACATACATAGCATATTTGGACGAGGGAGAGAATTTCAACATTCAACTTGATGAGCTATCTCACCAAAATTGATCGTTACTTTCAGGGAAAATGGTCCAAACTGTTAAATACTGACGCATAAATGATTATATTGACACCAGAAAATTTTATTTTTGAAGCAAAAAGAATGAAAATTATGCCAAAGTAAATGTTACTAACAAGAAAGTCTGCTCAAATCATCAAAATTTGAGCATCGCTTTTTTGAAATATTCAATCGGCTACTATGTTAGAAAAATTCATTTGTTATTTTGGTAAAATTTGTTTGGAGTGCGCAACCTTGGTGGATAGCAGCTCTACATTTCATTTCCTCATCATTCATTTACCTAAAGACTGGCGCCGCCGGAATCTGTTGGACGGAAGACTTTGGTGCAACGTTCGTCATTGAAGTCGGAATCGGACCGATAGCGCGTCGTCCGGTCAATCGCCATGACGGTAGATGAACGCTGGGTGATGAAGGTGGCGGGGGCGCCATCCCGATGGTCGATTGCGGTTCCGAAATGTGTGTTCTAGCGTTATTGGCTGTCGAAGGCATAGTCGTTGGTCTTCTCGTTACATTTCGTGAAAGAGATTGAGTTATCTGGCGGAAAAAAATAAATTTTTCGAGACCTGGCTCATTTACAACTTTTAATGACTAGTTTCTATATTCTGAAGGGGTAGAGGTTTTTATCTTATGCGAACTGACCACAATAAGGCGAACAGATTCGCATTCCACTGTTAAAGTTTTTGTTGGGCCTGCGCTAATGAAAATTTTGAAAAAATTAGAGGCTCCTCTAATGAGTGTGCCACTAAAAACAGTGTCCCATTCTGTATTACATTAAACTAATTATGAATTCTATTTATAAAATTTTCACATAAACTATGCGAAATAAAGTGGAAATATTTGTATTCACGACAGTACGCATTGAGAAAGCGCAAGATAAAATTTGCTTCGAATCGCATCCCCGAAAACCAGTCTGTGAGCTATCAAACGCACCGCTGTTTGAATCTAAGCAAGTTGAGAAATCAACAAATTGAGTTATGTAACGTTAGAAGAATAAGAATTATTAGAATTCAATGTGTAATTACCTTTTGCTTCTCTTGCAAACTTTCCAAAAACTCGATCAAGTCAGGATCGGCGACATCAACGCACGTCATGCCCTATGGCAAATGATTGAAATGAAGAAATTATCATGCTAAGGTTTTCAACAGCTCCTAAAACATCTGATATGGCGTATGTGAATAAATAGAGGTTTGAGATTTTTAGAACATTTGAAATTTAGGCATCAGTTCCGTCCACAATTTTCTGAGCAGAAACCATATCAATTATTTTGAAAAGATTACAGAAATTCAACAAAACAACCCTTCGAAAATGTCAATAATGTGCTATCTCACTGAGAAGGAAAAACAAAATAGCTCAAACACTATAATTATTTGCATCTTTCGAATTCTTACCATGTTATTTATTTCTTGAAAATTTGCATTGTGTTCGACTAAAATTTCGCAGGCTTCTCGTTCACCCCAATGAGCTGCCGCGTGCAACGGCGTCCATCCATCTCGGTCTTTCGCATTGACTTCGGCGCCAGCTTGCAGAAGTATTCTGCAAAAGAAATTGAAATTTTTTGGTTGTTCCGCTTTGAATTTTCACTATTGACATGCATACAGATTAATATTGAAAGTACAAAACTCTTGATTTCAAAAAAATTTCGAATATGTTTTTTTCTGTCATAGTCTATAAGTTAAAAAAGATAAAAAGAGTAGGACAAAAGTTTCAAAGATTTTTCAACGAATGCCTTTTTCCTAATTCAATGATCGTCACAATGTATTATTATAGCCAGCTAGCTCATGTGGAAGCAAGTGAAATGGTCGCTCAAGTTCATCAAAAAGGATTACCATTGAGATCTACAGTCGTTTTACATTAAAATTGAAATTTTCAAAACTTATCAGATAAAAAAAATTGAAGCCTCAAAATAATATAAATTGAACATTTTCAAACAGCTCAAGTAACGGACATCGAGAAATTTAAAAGTCTGAATGAGACATTTTGATGTACCTAAGGACTTTACAATATCCTTTAGCTGCTGCGACGTGAACCGGAGTAGCTCCGGTCGCCGGATGCGTATGTTCTTTCGAAATTTTGGTAGATTTCGACCAAGCGATCGCATCTTCGAACATCTGCCGTTCTTCGCTAATTCTTGCATCTTCTATGTCGATACCTGTAACGGGTTAGATGCGTAAAAGCTAAAAAACTTATTTTTCAATCCCAGACATTAGAGCTTTTGAAATTTTTCAATGATTTCGACAAAATTTCCTCTCAGACTTCATATTGGCAGGTTTTTTACCTCTTTCCCTAATTTCGCTTTCCAATAAAAGCCTCATTTCCTCTGTTTCGGCCAAATCTATCGGCAATTCGCCGTCGTTGTTGTACAAAACGGGGTCGGCGCTTTTCGACAATAAATATCGAACGATGTCCAAAAAATTGCAACTAACGCCGGCCATTAATGGCGTCCAGCCCTCGTTATCTTGGGCGTCAACATCAGCGCCGTTGGACAACAAAAATTGAACCATTTCCGAATTTTCATCTATGACGGCCTAAAACAGAGAAAAACTAAAAACGGAAAGCTATGTAAAAAATTACAAAATTGGCGAAAGGAAAAATTGAAAAAAAGAAAAAAAAGAAACATAAAAAATTTCATTTCCTTCAATTTGGACTTACCTTCCATGATAAGTTTGAACCACACTCTACGCTTCGTAAGACACCTGTTCATACTCAACTACATGATCACGGCGGACGTGACCATTCAGATTGCACCTCTAAAATCTATGAATATTATTGGCCGCTTATCACGTGCACTGAAAACTGATTTGTCACGTTTGCCGTGGCGTAGAGTATAAGCGGGCCATAATACACAAAACCTTTTTAAACAAAAGTATCTTAAGCCAAAACTCGTGTTGATTAACGTCATTATGTCATTGAGTACAATAAATTTTGGACAGACAACACGTGGGCTATCTGACGTTTTTCACTTTTTCTTACTCAAAAACATCCAAATGTGTAGGCGTATTGAACTTTCGAAAAATTTCGGTTTACTTTGCGATAAAAAACGTTCTATTTTCTAGTTCGGCACTGCTAATCCACAGAACCAAAGGTGGCAAGTGATACGCCAAGTTTACCGTGTTCTTATGATTTTTTGAAAAATGAAAGACATAAAGAATTATTGACAAAAATTTTTAGTGAGCGCTCCCTCGAGATTTGGGCCTGCTTGCACTAACTTGGAAGTTCACAAGTTCGGAAGTTCAGTAGTGTTGTACTATTGACTTTCAGAAAAGCCGTTTTTTTCAGAAGTCTGGACGTTTAGAATTGTCAGTATAAATCAAAGATTCTCGGACAAGTCGATCCTCCATTAGTGGTTCAGACAGCCGGACAAAAATCGAGTAACGTGTATTGAATTCATGATCGAACAAACCAGTCGTCTCTGGGCTAAAATTCGCTAGTACACTCACGGTCACTAGTCACTACTCCTGTTTATCATCTCAATTTAGAAAGTAGAACGAGGCTTTTTTTACTCATTTTAGGGGCCTAGACCCCTAAAAGTTTAGAAATGGCTAATAAAATTTTAGGTTTAGGAGCCATTTTGGCGCATAAAATTTTGACTTATTTTTTTATATTTTAGTAAATTATAGTTATTTTCATTCAATTTTAGATTTAAAGTAAGTGTTTTACAGGACTAAAATCATAAAACAACGAAAATTTTGTAATGCCAGTCGAATAACCAATTGGAAAAATAACAACAAAAATTAGTTACTTATACATCGTCAGATTTTACAAAATGCTGTTATATTCAGCTGATATGACTAAATTCTAACAAATTAAACTTTATTTAACGCACTCTACGATCAGCAAACCTTTTCTCTAAATTCTAGTTTACTTTCGCTGCTCATCGTCAGTACATTTTCCGAAATTTATAAATCGACGATGAAAAGGTAGGCAACGTCTCTCCGTTTTTTCTAAAAACTAATCAACCTAAATAAACATGTATTTTTATTATTATGAAATAAAAATTTCATTCTAGAAAAGAATGAAACTGGTTATTCACTCTACTATAGAGGGGAATAGGAAAAACTTTTTATCGGCTGAAACGCCGAGCTAATTTGATGAAATCTCAAGCACAAGACAAACTCTTATTCTGATGAAAACGAAAAAACATCGTTTAACGCTCATTATTGAACTAAATTCGCTTCGTAATTCAAAAAATTTGGAAAATCTGTTTAAAATTGAGTGTTTCCAATTAACTTAAAACTCAAATATTCAAACCTCATAACGATTTTGAATTACCCGAATCATTCGTTTCAAAGCATAATATGTTGGAAAATGATATAACTTCTCAAAGAAAAGCGAAACGCGGCTTTAATAGCCTAATCCTGATCAAAAAATTTATAATTTCATACGTTCCAGCCGATAAATAATGCTATTGTTGTGAAGTTTGGATTTATAACGGAAATTTCTGTTCGATTATCGGCGAAGGAGGATGGGCGAGTAAATTCGGCGAATTCAGAATCGTTTTCATTAATCTTGTTGTTACAAGGATCATTTCCTACTATGCTTTTTTAATATTGTTGGTATGTACACAATGTAATAATTAACGTATCCAAAAGTTTCAAACTAAAATTGTCATTTTTCATGACTTTTTGAAAAATCTAGAAAGGCATTTTATCAGTTTTGAAAAAGCTAGAAAGGCATTTTATCAGTGCGATCATGCAGATTAGTCACCTTCAAAACTCTTACTAGTCCTATTTTGGTAAGGTTAGCAATTTTCATCTGAAAATTTCGCGAAATACTTTACTGTTTCCGATCCAGATGGTTTTTTTCTCATGTTAACAACACATGTTGCCCGATTTTTTTAAGTTCTCGCCTATTTACCGTACAAGATACTGCACTATACTTTGTTAATATATTAAATTTTTTCGACGAAATCTCGAAAACTTGTAACTGGATATTATGTGTGGAATTGAAAATATAGTTCATATTATATGGCTCCCCGGTTTCAGTCGAAATGACTACTTTCAAAGGGCATCGTCAAAGAAGAGATAACGAAAAACGCAGTTTGGCATCCACCAGCACGAGTGGTCACACACTGGTCAGTTTATTAACCTTGTAGTCGTATTTAAGTTACATAATAAACTTTCAACAGGCGATCTATTGCCTCGACAAAGGATCAAAAATCGATAGAAAAATATTCGCAAAGGCGTAATTTGAAGAACAAAGTGTGTTAGAGAAGTCGAACTTTTTGTTCTTCGAAAAATTCTCCGAGGAAGATGAATAATGTTACAAATCTTTAAAATTATGTAGACAGACAGCTTTGTTTAAATCTCTTTTGAAAAAAATATTATGCGCTGACTCACGCATTGAAAGGCACTTACACCTCATCTTCAATGGTTATTCCTGTGTCTAGACTAAGTTGTATAATATATACGAAAGAAGCGAACTTTCAAGTTTCGAACTAGACGGATAGGTGACATTACTCTTGTATAGAGAAAAAAAGAGCCGCACATTATACTTTGTAAAATAAGAATTAAGGACCGATCACTTTTGGTCCACAAATTTTGATTAATAGTTCTGTTTCTACGTATTTTGTCTTCTTCGACAACAATTACAAACCAAAATATCGTGTTATCGTGTAATAAAGCTTGTCTGATTTCTTAACTAATATGTTATAGATTCTAACGGCGGATCATTTTTCGTCAATTATGACACCCTATAGTCTGTATCAAACAGAATAATACCGGAAGTTTCCAGTTTTTAGTGCATCCCTATTTTCATATACTGGATTACTTCGCATACACCACCATATATTGTTCAAGCAAAGACAGCCTTTCTTGTGAATTTTTATACACATATCATTGTAAATTAGGTTTATTCGATACAAAGACATGCTGTGGCATCAGACAACTGCGCTCATTTAAGCCAACCAAATGTATTTTAATAACATGTCTTATATTGGATGTACACACATCTTTAAATCTGATTAAAAATAGCCATTGCCACAAGCACAGGCAATGGCGAAGTTCTTGCTGGTTAGTGGTTACGGAATCAATGTTTTGTAGTTGATTGATAGATTTTCAGATTTTGGTTGTCTGTTTCCAGTACGATCATTTTCGCTGAGTCTTTCGAATTTATCAAAAGTAGTTCACTACTAGTTGACGTTTTTAGTTTTCTACCTGATTGGAAACATCAGCAAATCGCGACATTGCACAGGTTAGGCGACAAGTAGTGCAGAATTTCTTTAATGCTTGACACTAGAAAAATCGGCCAAAGGCTTGCACAATGAAATCCCACGAAAGCTACTCTTTCGAACACCAAATTTTATTTCAATCCAGTTCAGTGTTGTAATCCGTTATACAACTGTATTATAGTCAAAAGCAGACATTCGCTCGAAAGATGTTGCAAACCTTGGCGCAAACCTTGAAAACCCTCTGCAAAAGATTGAAAGCTTAAGAGGCTCAAAATCGAAATCCGGTCGGTGTAAATGAAACTCACTAAAAGTATTTCTTGACGGATTTTAAAAAAATAATTTTTAAAAACTCAAAAGCCTGCTCGACGTATCTTGCACATCAAAAAAATTATAAATATCAAACCTGATGTAAAGCCGTCAATCCGTCGACATTCGCTGTATTGATATCAGCGCCTTTATTCAAAAGGCATTGCACTTCATCGATATCGCCGCTAGCACAAGCGGCTAAAAAGACGCATTCCTCTGGAAATTTGACTTTTCTGGGTGCGAAATTGGTCGAAACAATCTCTTTATTCGTTTCTGAATCTTCCCATCTTTTTAATTGCTCAGCTCGTTTCAATAAAGCGTTGGCAGTCTTCAACGGCTCTCCGGTGGAGGCTGTACCGGCTATGACGGGTAAATTTTCGGTGTCTTCTTCGCTGTCTCGTACCATTATTATTGTATTTTTTCGCTTCGAGTTGAATGTAAATATTTCAAAATCAGAAAATTACTTTGACGTCGAAAATGTGTCCCGGTATATATAGCTAAAAACTTAAGAAGATAAATCAATAAGAGACACGTGTCTTTTGTTTCAAGACTAAATTGACGTCATAATGCATGGCGCTTGGAAAAAATCACCCGGCATGGTTTACTGATTAGGCTAACAAAATATTAAATTTTACCATCAAAGTGGATGGGGGAGTAATAATTATCAGATCACACCTGTAGTTGAATGGCCAAGATCGAACGTAAAGAACGATTAAATAAACGTCACACAAAATCTAAAGATACCACAATTATAAATTGATTGCTTGTAAATAATATCAGCGAACGTTGCATTGACTTGAGGTCAATGCAGTGTTGTCTTGCAATAAAGATATAGTTTAAGTAAGTTGTAAAATATAAAAATCAAATCATTGTCGTAGCTGAACAATATGTTCAGCAACTTGGCACCAGGAGTTTACTTCTGTCCGATAATATACGAGCTAGTTCCCGGCGATAGACTAAGCTTTGTGTCACGACTGATGTCATTGAATAACTGATCAACAGTACACAGAAACTAGTAATGTAAACGCATGAATTTAAGAGCCAATGTCTGAAAGGATCACCTCATTATTCATTAGATATGAGGAGACACCCGAGCAATTGACATAATTTGAAACTGCGTAGTATTTTTCAGGATCCAAGTAACCTATATTGATCCAAAAAATTGGAGACATTGTTTGCCAACCTCAGGTACATTATCTACCAAATGTTTAATCTCCGTATTTTTGCCAACTAAGTGTTTTTGACGATATTTTTTGTAAATGTAAAAAAAATTTGGACTCTTTCGCTTCGGACGATCTATAATTATAATCGGTAAATCAATCAAAAACATAAATAAAGCAGCAGGCGAAACTTTTGAGCAGAGAAACAACGTCATGAAAATGGTGAAAAAATGTTTGACCTCTTTCGCCAAACGGTAAAAATATCACGATCGATCATCAATAATTGTAGAAGAATGAGCTAAAGAATAAATTTGTCAATGTGGAAATTCAATTTTAAAGGTCTAAAACTGACGTGAATTAAAGAAATACAACAAAACCAGCTTTTGGTGTTTTTCTGATGAAATTGGGCTTCATTATCAATTCTAGAGTGAGCAACCGAAATTTTCTGTTTAGCCTCAAGTAGCACATGGACAATTCCATGTCAAGTGATTTAATGGTCCCCATTCGACCATCTCAAAAATTCATGAAATTTTTACCAGATGCTCCCCTAGGTCAGGAATGAATAATGCTGAAGTTTTACTCTGATACCTCACATACTCCCTAATTTGTGGCCAGGCTTTTTTTTAGTCATTTTAGGGGTCTGGGCCCCTAAAAGTTTGGAAATGGCTCCTAAAATTTTAGGTCTAGGAGCCATTTTGGCTCCTAAAATTTTGATATATTCATTTATATTATAGTGAATTGTAGCTGTTTTCATTCAATTTTAGATTTGAAGTAAGTGTTTTACAGGCTCTAAAATCATAAAACATCGAAAATTCTATTCACTGTTTCTCTACAAATCAAACTTTCTGGAAAAAAAATTCTCGACGAAGGGAAAAAACATGGGGGTTCGACATGGAAAAGATGAATTTTGGTGCATTTGGTGCAAAAGAATTCTGGTGATCAAAATCTCAATTTTTCCATTTTTGTTACTATTATTTTAAATATGGAGCCGAGTTTGAATTCATGATTATAATGGAGGTGATTTTCATAAATTTCAAGTATAATTTGAGCTTGTCAAACTTATGAAAGTATGAACATATTTTTTAGTTTGTAAAATGATATAATACATGTTTTCGAACCTTGTATGTTTATCGAATAAGTTATCCTTAAATTGATTTTCCAGCATTTAGAGTGTCAAAATCTGAAAAAAATCGTTGCATAGCGCCGGAAAGGTATAGGAAACAACAGAACAATGAGAACAGAAGCTGCAATTTCAAAACCCTATACTTTTGAGTCGGAAGGAAATGAACTCAAATGCAATCTTGGATGAAGATTTGTGCAAAATTAAACGAAATATCGCGTTTTTTGCATAAAAAATTTTCTTTGCACAAAGATTTCTAGGCCGATGTTTGTACGTGTGGAAAGATGCCTGTAACTGAAAATGCTGGGTGGAAATCAAATTTTGAACAGTGATTTTTTGATTGAATATCTACATAATTTAATTATATAGTACGTTCTACAGTGAGTTACAAGCACGGTTTTCAATTAAAAATTTTTGGCTCCCAAAATTTTAATTTGGCCCCTAAAAATTTAGGCCTAGGAGCCATTTGGCTCCTGGTTTTCAAACCAAAAAAAACCTGTTTGTGGCGCCCCAAACTTTTGGGTTTGCCTATCAAGTCGCGGAAGACGTGACAAAAGCTCAAGTTTGGCATGTGATTGCCGATCTAATATTTGATAAACCAGGCTCAAATTTTCACCCTTAACACAACTTTTTAGGCTCATTCCAACTATTTTACTTATAATCATTGCAGTCCTTTTTTCGAGCCTTGAGACTCCCTCTAAGCAGCATATTTCCTGTATGAAAGGTCTAATTTCTGAGTTTCTCTAATGAGTTATCAGTCGGGCAAACTAAAAGTTGAAAATAAGGCAAGCAACGAAAAATTTGGATTCTTCAGCCAGCAAGAAGTTCTGTCATTTTCCAAATGCAAAAAGTTCGTGTTCAAGAAAGCTCAAACATCTGAAGAACTGCAGAAAGATTTTATGAAAATAAACATGATTTTCTTCAAATACGTCATACAAAATAATACAAGATCAAACATTTTTCCATAATATACTGATGTTTAAAAGCTAATGACATTTCCCAAGCACGCACCACAAATAATACTAGGAATCAACAGCGCCAAAAAAATTTCGGTATTCCTAATTTAAAACGCATGGGAAAGCCTAACCTAATTAAAAGGTTCTTCAAGCCCTCGGTTGCACTGTACAACTTGCAGGAAAAATTTTGTTGCACAGCCCGAAACTTGTTTGTAAAAAACCCTGCCGAGGCAACGTGGTCGCATCGCGGTTTTTTCGCAGGAGAGGTCAAAATTTTTCCGCGACTTTCGCCAAAGTGTTTTTTCGCTCAAAAATACCAACACATCATACATGCACATAGGGCGGGCAGGGGGGTAAACCCCCATACCTGAGACCCTGGCCACTCCCCTGGCCAAAGAAAAATCGTCCAACACCCCACCTGAACTTTTTCCAAATCAGCTTTTTCCATGATTTTTGTGCATATTTTAAACGAAAAACAGGCTTGCAGAACTTTTTTCGGTTTTTTTGCTCACCCACCTCCCTAGCCCTCAGGAAAAGTCCATGGACCCTCCCCTGGAAAATTCTTGCCGTGCATGTCTGCAACACATACTTTATTATTTCTTGACGCTATTGGAGCATTCTCATCCTTCTGTAGCCCTGAATTTACCAAAAATGAAAAACAAAAGTTTTGACCTTAGGTCAGGTATGATCCTACATGTAACGGGGCCCCAAGGTCTGGGGACGTCAGGCGACTTTTTTTGGGCCGGGGGTCAGTGATTCCCTAAATTTTATGGGGAGGTGTCTCTCAAGGAAAAAAAATCGATTTTTTTAAAAAAGTCAGAAAAATAGTTTAAAAAATAGTAATTTTTTTCTAACAATACCGAAAAATGTAGTTATGGCGCGAAGCGCCGAGAAAATTCAATTTTTGACCATTTTTGTTCAAAAATTGATATTTTTCATCAAAAAATTGACATTTTTCTGTATTTTTCCGGCCAAAGGTATGGGGGTCCCAACGGCTACCATATGGCTAGTCATAGGATTGGAAAATCCTGGGGGGCGGTCGCCCAATGGCTAGCCATATGGTCGACGATTTCTGGGGGGGGGGGGGGTTCCCATAGCACTCCCCCAATTACATGTATGGGTATGATAATATAGCTAAATTTACAATAGCAAAGAAGCAACAAAGAAACTAAGGCCAAAAACCTTAAATTGACATAAAATTCTACTGCACACATCTCTATGATCAGCCAAGGTAAAGAGTTATCGGCTACATTTGATTTATCCATACGGCGCGAAACGCCGAAAATTTTTTGAATTTCCATACTCTAGAACGATGGAAAACGAATCTTTCAAAACTTATTCAATGATTTAAGGTTTAAATTTTCAATCCAGAATGATGTTCAGACTTTGGCGAAGAGCTGATGTTTTCAATCAGTTAGATGCTTCATAGAGTAGCTATAAAACGATGCTTCATAAATTCGGGTGAAACAACAAATTTCATAAACAGATTTCAGGCGCGGAGCGTCGGAACTTTTTTGGGATTTTTGATATTATAAAAGGCTGGAAAATAAATCTTTTCAACATTTATCGTCTGGATAAGCGGTTTAATTTTTCAATCGATTCAATTATTTTCAATACTCGGATAAAATGCAAAAAAAACTATTGAAAGCATGTGACTAAAATTCAAAAATCAGACAAAAAATCAAAAATTTGGATTTTCTAACCAGCAAGAACTTCTGTAATTGTCCCAAAATTAGGGATGGGACGAATCCCGGACTCAGATTTGGCTGGATTCGTTTTTTTTTCTGGATTTGGATTCGACTTCACTGATTTTCCAGATTCGGATTCGGTAGTCTTGCCCAAAATTTTAGACTGAATCCGAATCCATTCTTGATTTACTAAATTTTCTACTAGCAATATTTGTTGAATTAAATGCTCTTCAACTTGCAGCTCAATGTTGAGCTTTGCTTCTTGAAAACTTTATCCTACAGTTTTTCTGCTCTACGCAGAAAAGCATCAAAAAAATTTCTGCTCCAATCCTTAATAGTCTGCTAGGAGCAGAGAAACCCTGCTTCTATAAAACAAATATGTCAAAATAAATAAAAATAAATAAAATAAAATATAAATAAAAAGTAAAATAATCACATTAACCTACAAAAATGTCGTTAATAAATGGTGCGCGTTTGATTTGGCAAAAATTAATGTAAGATTCGGATTCGCCCACATTCTAAATTTCAGATTCGGATTCGGTACTTTACTAATTTCCTGGATTCGGATTCGGAAACTACATAAAAATGGATTCGTCCCATCCCTAAACAAAATGTAATATTTTAATCATTTGCCAAACATACCAGGACAAAGTCTATCGGTACATTTGGAATCAGACACTAACGAAAGCTGGTTGGTTCCCTGATCCGTTTTGTAGTTGCGAAATTGACAGGGTAGAAAACCGAATGTTAAATGGTGCATTTATTGCGTAGAAAATAGACACAATGCAATTAAAGTTCGTCTCCATGCGTTATTCAGAATCTACACACTTTCAGGGCACAGTGAAAAAATAAGCATCGAACTATTGAAGATAATGATCATTCTTGTGTACTGTTAGCCAATTACTCAATCAAATTAGCCCTAACTTGATCTCATATCTAGTGCTGAGAACTAGCTCATCTGGTACCGAAGTTACCTAATCTGATACCGAATTTTATCCACTTGAACCTATTGTTCAAGTATTTTGCCAAATTCAAAACCATTATGGTCACAAAATTCAAAAACTTTTAAACTTTTGTTAGAATAAAAAAAAAGATTTTGTAGAATAATCGAAAAAAATCTTGATTTTCGTCAAATACTGGGACGCAATTCCGAAGATCACTGATAAAACGATGAGATGAGACATGTATATAGACAGTGACAACTATGACTAGTAAATGAAGCATACTTGCTAACGATCGCGTAGCATGATTATAATAAACAATGATCATCATAATTTCGAAGTTTTGACCTTTTAAAATTCACTAAAATACACTTTTCCGACTTCGAACACCCGAAATTTTTTTCGCCATTTGACGAAAGAACCCAAAAGTTTTTCGTATTTCCAAAATGGTATTCGCCCAAAACGCTGATTTGGCGAAAAAAACAGACGGCCGCGACGAATTCATTGAGTTATTCAGGGTTTTTTCACAGGCCAGGTTTCTATATGCAGCTTGGTCCAAAAATTTGGTTGCACAGAAATGTTGGATTGCTTCTCTAAAATTGATAAATTCATCTTACCTTTATCAGAAAAATGATTAAACGTTGATTTTCTTGTACTTCATTAAAATCGCATCAGTTCTAAACTTTTACAACTGGATTTCATGAGTTTTGAAGGAAAATAATGGAAAGTCTGGCAAGGCTACTTTGTTCTGCCCGTAGCGCGGACTGAATTTAGATTTCAAGGCTCCTAAATTCCGGAAAATGCATTTTTCAGCTTATTCTTCTGCAACCATCGACTATCGATAATAAATCGTAATCACTGTTTTTAGCACAGATAATTTAGCACAGAATATTAGTGCATCAAAATAGATTGTTTTCAGATGATCTAAAGCACGAAAATGCAGACTTCGAATAATTCAGCAGCATATGTACATTCGATCTTTCAGTCAAAGACCGTTAATTCTAGCGCGTAGCGCCGAAAAATTTTCAACATTTCAATATTCTGGAATGCAGGAGAATGAATTCTTTCAACACTTATGTCCTATACAGAAGGATTACTTTTTCCAGCGAATTCAGCGAATTTTTAGTTGCGCAAACAAAAATGATCCTGAAAACAGGCAACTGAAATTCGAAAAATTAGGCACGCAACGTATAATCGACAGGATTCCTCAAGCGCAAGGAACATCTATCATTTTTCTGCGTTGATGATGTTTGAATCATATTCCAAATAGGAAAAGCTCGTATTCACGCAACACAAAAATATTTAAACAGTCTGCCAAAAGATTTTCACCGAGAAAAAACTTGATTTTTTTCACTTGTGTCAAAAAACGATAGAAAATTAAAATTCAATCAATGATGTATGTATCGATGGTTAAAAGCTATAAGCAAAAGATAAGGCCCTTTTTAACCGTGGACTAGAAATAACATCAAGAGTTACAAACCATCGTTTTTCCTCAAACGGAGTCTTTTGAGCAAGAAAATTTGGGAATAAGCAAAATAATTTTTTGGGAAGGTTCTCATTGTGAAAAAGAATTTGGGAAGTTCAAAACCGAAAACATGCATTTTGGTGAACTTTAGGAGATCAAAAAGTCAAATTTTTATAAAAATTTTCAAAAAATTTTGTTTTTTCTTCATCTTTGATAAATTACTGATTGCAGAAGTATGAAAATGTTCAAAAAAGTTCAAAAATACATAAATAAAGCGGATGACGGCATTTTTAAGCGAAAAAAACGATATGACAAAAATGGCGAAAAAAATTTCGACCCTTTTCCCCAAATGCAGAAGGGTCTCTGCGACGACTTGGGGGGGGGGAATTTTGACCCCTTACTCCATTTGGGAAAATGGCCGACAGGAAAAAAACAGTGGACCGACGTTTGGTTGCTGTGTTGTGTGCAGGGTTTTTTTGCGCAGAGTTGCAAAAATCAACTTGGAGAAAAATTTTGGATGCACAGATAAATTTTTGGTTGCTCACTCTAAAATCATTAAATTAGCTTCATTTTACTGGAAAAACCACCAAAAGCCAGTTTTCTTGTAGCGTCGGTTTTAGGCTTTTGAAACCCAGTCTTCTAAAGTCATTAAATTAGCTTGGAAAAACCACCAAAAGCCAGTTTTCTTGTAGCGTCGGTTTTAGGTTTTTAGAACCCAGTTTTTTCAGTTATGAAAAGAAAATGAAAACGTCGGTTGAGTAACCTGTTCGGCGCGTAGCGCCAAAAATTTTTCTGGGATTTTGATATTCTAGAACGCTGGAAAATGAATCTTTTCAACTTTTGTTTCCTAGACAGAAAGTTTAACTTTTCAGTGAATTCAATGAGTCGGGCAGACAACAATTCAAAAGCTAGGAAAGCAACCGAGAATTTCGATTCTTCAATCAGCAAGAATTTTAACTTCGACTGAAAATGTTTTAATCACACAAATGTCAAAAAGTTCTTAAAGATCGCAAAATGATTTTGGGAAAATAATCGAGAAAAATCTTGTTTTTCATTAAATTCGCCAAGAAACAACACAGGATCAAACATTTATCCATAATAAGTTGATAATTAAAAACTAGGAATAATTCAAGCTTACGGTATTTTCTCATTTTTCACGAAAAACCCGTGATTGGGGTTTTCCATGATGGTGGACACGATTCTGAGCTCGAAATAAGTGACGCTCATGAACTCCAGTCAAAAAGTCGAAAAAACATAACTTATGCAAATGAGCAGAAGTAGTCAATTTTCATTACTAAAATTGCATTAGCTGAAAATTTAACCTCTACATGCCTAAGCCTGAACCTAGGCCTGAGCCTAAGCCTAAGCATAAGCGTGAACCTAAGCCTAAGCGTGAACCTAAGCCTAAACCTGAGCCTAAGCCTGAACCTAAGCCTAAACCTAAACCTGAATATGAACCTAAGCCTAAACCTTGTGTTTTTTCGACCACTGGAGTTCACTAACGCCACTCATTTCGAGTTCAGAATCGTGTCCAGCATCATGGAAACTCCAAATCAAGTTTTTTCACGAAAATGAGAAAAAACGACAAAAAACTCCACAATATCACAGGGGAAAAAGCATTAAAATTATCCATTTTCTCCCTTATTTAACCTCCCCTAAACCGGTGCCCGATGTTTGCCGTCATCGAAACTAAAGTTTTCCTGATGTTTCAGGCCTCCCTCGACATAGTCAGGATGCCGAAAATGCCGAAAACTTGAATATACCCAGAAACTATATAAGGATTAGCTAGAATGGCATTTCTAACCGTGCACTGGAATAATGTAGAAAAATTATTAAATGATTAAAATCCGGCGCGGAGCGCCGAAAAATTTTCACTGTTTTCCATTTTATAACGCATAAAAATGCATCTCCGAACAGGAAATCCTATAACCTAATCAAAAGGTCAGTCAGGCTTCAAGGCACAAATGTTCAAAATTTTTTGTGCGATTCCGATTTTTTTGGCACAAAAAAAACACTGATCAGAATGCTTTAAAACAGTGTTTTTTTGTGCCAAAACGTGGTTTTTTGCACAAAAAATTTTGAGCGTTTGTGCCAATAGGCACAAAATTTTTGGCTGGTCAAACATTAAATTTCCTTGATTTTTAGACGTTTTAGGGCCTGAAAATGCAAAAAAAATTTCGGCGCTTCGCACCGAGTACCGTTTTTTTCCTCAAATGGGGTCTTTTGAGGTAAGAAATCCGAAATGAGGAAAAGAATTTTGGGTATGGTTCTCATTGACGAAAAAATTTTGAGGAATTCAAAACCGAAAAGATGCGTTTTGGTGGACTTATAAGGGTCAAAATCTAAAAATTTTCAGGCGCTTGGGTATAATCTTGACTATTTTCTATCAAGCGCGGCCGTTAGCATATCTACTTCGACTAACTAATTAATGCTCAACACTTTCCATCAATCAAGTTAGCTCGAAGTGTTTAAACAACAACTAGCTGAAGAAAATCAAATTATTGCAAAAAATGACTCAAAGGCCTTCTATACCTTTGTAAACTCACGCCTACGCTCTACTAGAAGCCTACCCCCTCTAGTACATCGAGATTCTAATATCATAGATAATAATGTGGAATATGAACTTTTTAATGATTATTTTGCATCTGTTTTTGCACTGGATAATGACACTTTGCCTGAGTTCAAAAACCGATCAAGCGTTGTTCTGTCATCAGTATCTTTCACCATTCCAATCGTTTTAGCAGCCATAAATAGCATCAAGCCATCCACAGCACTGGGACCCGACAATCTTTGTGCTTTTTTGATCAAAAAACTTGCTACACATTTGGCCCAACCACTTTCATCAATTTTTGAAGTTTTTTTATGACGAGCCACCTTCTTAAGTTATGGAATTTCGCAACTGTTGTTCCTATTTTCAAAAAAGGTGACCCAGCCCTGGTTGAAAATTATCGTCCTGTTTCCCTATGTTTCTCATGCAAAATTATAGAAAACATTATTAATAATAAAATTTTAAGTTTCCTTCATCAGCATAACCTTTTAGCACATCAACAGTTTGGTTTCCTAAAACATAGATCCTGCGAACTACAGTTACTCAAGTGTAAAAACTCATGGTTAAATCAGTTGGACAAAGGACACTCCTTACACATCGTGTACATTGACTTTGCCAAGGCCTTTGACTTAGTTTCCCATTGTGAGCTCCTTCTCAAACTTTCTAAATATGGTCTCTCTGGTCCCCTTTTAAGCTGGATATTAAATTTTCTTAAGAATAGATTTCAAAGGGTCAAAATTGGAAACTCCCTATCATCTCAGCTCAAAGTGTCCAGTGGTGTGCCCCAAGGTAGTGTATTACATCCAACTTTGTTTCTTTTGTACATAAATGACATTATCGACAATATCAAAAGTAAAATTTTTCTTTTTGCAGATGATATAAAAATTTTCAATGTATCAACAAATTTTATGATTCTTCAACAAGACCTTGATACTCTTTCAAATTGGTCTACCGCTTGGCAATTACCTATATCTACTACAAAAAGTTATGTCTTGTATTTGGGTGCAAAAAACCCATCGTGTCAATATACACTTTGTTACCAACATCTCCCATCAAACGCAAGTTATGTTAAAGATTTGGGAATTCTTATATCTCCTAACACGAAGTTTAAAGAACACTATAGATACATCGTAAAAAATGCCTATAATAGGTCTACTTTAATTTTCAAGTCTTTCGTCTTCCATGAGAAAAATACTCTAGCAAAGGCTTTCGCTACTTATGCACTCCAATATTACAATACTGTAGTTCAGTATGGAATCCCCATTTTTTTAGCGGACGGACGCTACGTCGAAAATGTTCAACGTAGATTTACCAGAAAGATTTTTGGTCATAAATCTGGTTTGTCCTGTGAAGATAGACTACAAAGGCTAGGTCTTGTCAAAGTCAAGCTTGATATTCGTAGATTAGAATCTGCCCTCTGTATCATGTAAAACATAATCCACAAAAAAACAATTCTAAATCCTGCTGACTTTTTCTGTATAAACAACAACAATACGCGTCGTAATCATGATCTAAGATTGATGATAAAGTCAGTTCATACCACTGCTTGCCAGTTTGATTTTTTAAGTGTTATATTAATGTCTGGAACTCTTTATCTTTTGATATCGTTAATTCTCCCAGTTCGCACACTTTCAAAGAAAAAATTAAACTTCTAAACTTTGATAATCGAATTTGGGATGCATGTAAGTTGTTACTTTTCAAGTAATCTTTGCACCCTATTGCTGCATGATTTATCTATTTCTTAAAATATTTACATTTCTTGCGAGTCGATTTACTAATCTTATTCTTTATATGACATTATATTATGTATTTCACTTTGCATTTTTCTTTCGTTTTCTTTTGTGTAACAGCAATAAATATTTTTCATTTCATTTCATTTCGTAATCGCCCATTATATCGCCCAAAATTGAGATTTTCCATCAGTTCTCTCAATTTTTCTCTCGACGCTCAGAATTTTTTAAACGTTTGCAACCTGAAATTTTGCCTTTATTGAAGATTGAAGACATCATTCTAGACTGCGATTTTAGAACTCCTGTTCATGAATATCTGTTCGAGATTTATTTTCCAGCGTTTGAGAATATAAAAACCCGAAAATTTTTCCGGCGCTTCGCGCCAGGATTTGAAACAAGTAACAGTTCATCAGTTTGATTTTAATTCATTTCTCAACGTTGCGAAGGTTCATTTCCCAGCGTTTTAGAAAGTGAAAATTCCGAAAAATTTTCTGCCGCTCCGCGCCGGACCAAGAACTAAATAAAATTAGATGATTCTAATCGGAACCGCAGAAATGTCAATAGAGCGGATAAATTCCTGAGAACTCTATCGTTAACATGCTTTACCTGCTCCTGTAGAACACCAATATATTCTTCATGAGCTCATTTTTAACTAACATAACCATAATTTTCTCAATTTTTTCCTCATTTTTGCAGGTTTCTGACTCCAAATACAACAAAATGCTTGGGTATGCTCCTAAAATGGATAAAAAAGCATCCGTAGCCACATTATAAACGCTTTTAGGAAAATTTTGAGGAAAATTTTTGGATAATGGGGAAAAAAATTTTGGGTCCGGTTCTCATGTGGAAAAAATCTTCGAGGAAAAAAAACGGTGGCGCCGATTCAACGAATATAATATTTTCTATTCGTATATTTGACATGAACGCGAACGATTTCTCTCCGAACAGTGTATTAGTATCGTTGCAGCAAACTCTATAGGCTGTCATTGTCAACGACTGTGGAATGAAAAGAAATTTTAAATATTCTCTGTTCATTCAGTCAGATTCGGAATTAAAACTGAAATTCTTACTTTTTGTGCTTGATTAATTCAAATAGAATAATAGAAAAATCGATATCGTTGGTAATGGTACAATGTTTCGACCGAAAATTTACACAATTTTCGACTTTATTTTCTCTAGTCTCTACATTGTTGCTAAATATATATATAATATATATATATATACCTAGATATTCATATTCGTAGTCAAAAATTGAATTAGTTTGAATTTCCTGAACAATTCAAGAGTTATTATGTTAGACCAATATTAGAGTATTGTTCCACTGTTTGGAATCCCTATTATGCTTCTGATATCGACTTAGTTGAAAATGTTCAGAGGAGGTTTACTAAGCGAATTTTTGGTTTCAAGTGTGAACTTTCCTATGACCAGCGCTTATCAAAGTTGGGTATAGAACGCCTAGAAGTTCGTCGACTGTTATCTGCATTAAATCTCATGTTCCAAATCTTTAAGAACCAATCCTGCCTTAAACCATCAGATTTTTTTATTAGCAGCAGTTCTGACTGTACTCGCCGTAAAAATGACTACAAACTGATTACTGGTAAAGCCAAAGCAAATGCAAGGCTTTATGATTTCTCCAACAGATATGTAAACATATGGAACGACATCCCAAATGATGTTATTAGTTCTTCCAATCTACAGGCCTTCAAAACTATGGTGTCAAAAATAGATTTTTCAAGTTATCTTGGGGGGGCGCGTTAGTTCTGTTACGCCTGGCATGGTAACCACTGTTTTTTTCCACGAACTTATTTCCACAAATGTGGAAAGGGGTCATATTTTTTTCCGCACGTGGAAAAATTTTTTTCGTCTTAAAATCCCAGTTTTTTCGCCTAAAATACTCACAGACGCTTTATCGCACTGTTTTTGAGCTTTTTCAAGCCTTCCGGTGTTCCTAGAGAAGTTAATTGATCAAAATTGAAGAAAAAATTGAAATGTTCGACTCTAAAGCCTAATCTACAAGCATTGTTGAACAAATTTTCTAGCAAACTATCCAAGAGCATGATTGAACACGAGAAATCGATGATCAAGTCTTCTATGATGACAAGTGAAAGTCTTTCCGGCCATACCTGTAAGACCTCCGACCAGTTGGGAGGGGGGGGGGGTAAATCCGAAATTAAAATAGAAAAAAGAAAAAAGTAGAAAAAAGTCGAAAAAAAAATTCGTCGGCCAAAAAACATACACTTTTTGGCAAATTTTTTTAATTTTTCCCAAACTGGGGGGGGGGTTGGGGGTAAATGATTTTGGATACTGGGTTAGCCAAGTTGGGGGGGTCAACCCCCCAACCCCCCTCCCAAGTACAGGTATGTTTCCGGGGCGTTTAGGTATATTGACATTCTGGGATGCTGGAAAATCAATTTTCCGAACATTTATTTCAAGAATTAGATTCCAATTTTGTGTTCAAGAGTCGTAATTTCTAGAATCTTACTTGAAAAATTTTAAAATCTGTAATTTATTTGTAAACTCTCATGAACTTGGTCGAAAATATATGAGTGAGAAGAGTATAAATTTCCGAAAGGTATTTCCATGAAGCTTTTGAATTGATTTTACGTTAGCAAAGAAATAATCGCATCATAAAGCATAGAGACTTGACGTATTGATCTTTCTCAAAAGGAAAAAATGCGAATCTTCATTAAATATTATGATAAAATGTTGAAGATTACCAATTAAAATATGAGATACTACGTTTAAGATGATGAAAACTCTTACAGATTAAGTGATAAATGAAGGTAGACATGATAAAAGCCGCGCGTGAGCTACTTAATGAATAATTATGATTATTATAACCGGCGCGAACCGCCGGAGGAAAATTTTGAGATTTCGACCTCCTAAAATGCACCAAAATGTATCTTTCCAATATGAAAACCCCAAATTTTTCTTCCACGTTTGTGGAAAGACCTCAAAAATTTTTTCCACATTCCAGATTTTTTTCTACATTATAGTGCAAATGTGGAAAAAAAAACAGTGGTGGTAACTGGTTGAGTAGTGTCACTGTTTTTTTTTTCCCCAAATCGTGCTTTTTCGGGAAAAAAAATTCGGAAAGGGGAAAAAAATTTTGGGCTCTTTCCCCATTTGGGGAAGAAAATTTTAGGGATCGGATACAGAAAAGATGCATTTTGGTGCATTTTAGAATGTCATAATCTCAAAATTTTCCGGCGCTTCGCGCCGTTTATAACTTTAATAATCATTATTATGCATTACTTAGCTCAGGCGCGGCTTTTAGCACGTCTACCTTCATTCATCATATAATCTATAATAGTTTTCATCATCTTGAACGTATTATCTCATGTTTTCATTGGTAATCTTCAATATTTTATCTATTTGATGAAGATTCGCATTTTTTCCTTTTGAGAAAGATCAGTACGTCAAGTCTCTAAGCTTTTTGATGCGATTATTTCTTTTCTAACGTAAAATCAATTCAAACGCTTCATGGAAATATCTTTCGGAAATTTATACCCTGCATACTCATATATTTTCGACCAAGTATGAGAGTTTACAAATAAATTATACTCACTGTTTTTTTTTCCCCAAATCGTGCTTTTTCGGGAAAAAAAATTCGGAAAGGGGAAAAAAATTTTGGGCTCTTTCCCCATTTGGGGAAGAAAATTTTGGGGATCGGATACAGAAAAGATGCATTTTGGTGCATTTTAGAAGGTCATAATCTCAAAATTTTTCGGCGCTTCGCGCCGATCATAACTTTAATAATCATTATTATGCATTACTAACCCCTGGCGCGGCTTTTAGCATGTCTACTTTCATTTATCATATAATCTATAATAGTTTTCATCTTGAACGTATTATCTCATGTTTTCATTGGTAATCTTCAATATTTTATCATGATATTTAATGAAGATTCGCATTTTTTCCTTTTGAGAAAGATCAATACGTCAAGTCTCTAAGCTTTTTGATGCAATTATTTCTTTTCTAACGTAAAATCAATTTAAATGCTTCATGGAAATGTCTTTCGGAAATTTATACTCTGCTTACTCATATATTTTCGACCAAGTATGAGAGTTTACAAATAAGTTATACTGGTTTTAAAATTTTTCAAGTAAAATTCTAGAAATTACGACTTTTGAACACAAAATTCAAATCTACTTCTTGAAATAAACGTTCGGAAAATTGATTTTCTAGTGTCGCAGAATATCAATACCCAAAAAATTTTTCCGGCGCTTCGCGCCGGAAAGATTAACATCCCTTTTAGGTTCTCACTTGTCAACATAGAGGACTTAACCATCGATTTCTCATGTAATTCAAAGTCATTATGCTTTTGGATAGTTTGCTTGAAAGTTTGTTCCAATGCTTGTAGATTAAACTTTGAACTCGAAAATTTCAATTTTTTCCTCAATTTTGATGAATTAACGGGTCTAAAAACATCAGAAGGCTTGAAAAAGCTCAAAAACACGTAAATAAAGTGTCTGTGAGCATTTTTAAGCGAAAAAAACGACTTTGGGAAAATGGGGAAAAAAATTTTGATCCCTTTCCCCATTTGGGGAAAAGGCCCGGGGGAAAAAAAAAAACAGTGATTATACTGGTTTTAAAATTTTTCAAGTAAAATTCTAGAAATTACGACTTTTCAACACAAAATTCAAATCTAATTCTTGAAATAAATGTTCGGAAAATTGATTTTTCAGCGTCGCAGAATATCAATACCCAAAAAAATTTTTCCGGCGCTTCGCGCCGGAAAGGTTAACATCCATTTTGGGTTCTCACTTGCCATCATAGAGAACCTAACCATCGATTTCTCATGTAATTCTCAAAGTCATTATGCTTTTGCATAGTTTGCTTGAAAATTTGTTCCACTGCTTGTAGATTAAACTTTGAACTCGAAAATTTCAATTTTTTCCTCAATTTTAATGAATTAACGGGTCTAAAAACACCAGCAGGCTTGAAAAGGCTCAAAAACACCTGAATAAAGCGTCTGTGAGCATTTTTAAGCGAAAAAAACGACTTCGGGAAAATGGGGAAAAAAATTTTGATCCCTTTCCCCATTTGGGGAAAAGGCCCGGGGGAAAAAAAAAACAGTGAGTAGTGTTGAAAAAAATGAACGATAATCACAACACAGTAAATTACGGATGGCTACATAACTTCTGATGCACGAATTAAACTGCGCTTCACCACAGATAAAAGTCACACTCAGGTCCAGTGGAATTATTCAACACCGTTTTTTCTCTCAACTGATTCTCTTAATCAAATCGAAACAATAACGCTGGAAAGCACGTGCGATTTCATAGTTTTGCGGTTTTTTGCTAGTGTCGTGCGTGGGAAATTGAAGAGAATAGATGACGACGCAGATGAGAATTTAGCTGTGTAGCTTGACGATTTATCGCGCGTTTTAGAAGAGACGTACGGAACGTGGAAGAGCGTGCGGAATGCTGTAGACGAAACACTCGGAGTGTTTAACGGAATCAACGCAACGATAGTCGAACGCAGGAGATTGACGGGCTCGTAGAGAGCGCTGTGTCAATTTATCCAGGGATCTTCGCTCAGGTCGCCAAAGGTTTTCGGATGCCGAAACTCGCGCCGTATATTCTTAACCGCTTAGGAGTTTCACTCGCTCACTCAAACTATTTTCCAAATAGTTTGACTCAACTTAGAACACACGCTCGGTTTTCGATTTACTAGCGATGCTCAGAGCCAATCACAAACCGACTGCTCACTAAGACAAACAAAACAAAAACTGACTTTATCACAAACTTGCTGCGAGTGTAATCTTTGATGTTGTAAACCTTCGGACAACTTTGAACAACTTTGAGCTCCGAAACGATGCATTCTTGCGAATCACTTTGAAAAGCTGACGAGCTTACTGTAGTCGATCGGCACACCACAACACTCCTCCCCCTTTCGATGTAAATCGCCTCAAGCGATTCGAATTTTCTTTCTTCGGGAACGAGTGGTTTTAAACATCGCTTTTTTCCATCAATCGTAGAGTCTACAATCGATCAAGCGGCATACAATTTTCGGTAGAGCTTTCGGACGTGTAAACAGTCAGTGTAGTAGGGTAGTTTAACCCGTTTTAGCATCGTTTCTTTTCTTCCTTTCACACGCAGACGATTTTTCTTTCTCGGTGGACCTTTTCATTTGACTTTGGCGGCAATCAGATACTTACAACAAAATTTACAAAACATTTGAGCAATACAAAAAAAGCAAACAATTCTAACAATTTTTCAACAACAGGGCGATTCGCAACATAATATTAGTTGAATTTTGACCAAAATATATTAGAATTTGAGTGAAAGATATATATAATTTTTGGAAAGTTGGAGAGTGGTAGTGCGAGATGCACGTTTTTCCAAGACCAAAGGTGCACGGACCTTTTCGAGCCTTCGAGCTTTCGGAATGGCAATCACAATGTTTCACAAAGCCTGGGGTAGGCGTCCTATGTGAAACATCGGCGGCGCTTTTCGTATACGGGAAGAAATATTTCTACGGAACATATCGCCAAGGGTTAATTTCGAACGGAATGACCGGAGTCTTTATTCTGATGACCGGAGTCTTTAGCCGCGGAGGCGTCAGTGTTTTAGAACGGAATCTTTAGCCACGGAGGCGTCAGATCGGAAAGTTTGCAGCGGATGCAAGCTTTAAGTTTCGTAGAGAAACGTATATAAAGCTTCTGGCGAAGTCTTTGAAACTCGAAATTCGAAAGGTATTGAGCGGATCAATACCAAACTGTAGAAGAAATCTCGGCGATACGGATGAGACGTAGAAAAATTTGAAACGTTTACGATGTCGTGGTTTCTTTGCCACCCAGTAGATAACGCGAAAGCATGTTTCGAAACGGAGTTTTTATCGCAGCTCGCAAATCGGTCATACGCTACCTTTAGTCTGTGAAAGACTGTTATAGGTTAGTTCAAAACGATCAAAATGGTGAAGACGAAAGGGAAAACGGAATATATTAAAAACGAATCGATTTCGAAGTAGAAAATAAATATTTTACGAACAATACAAAATTCGGTCTCAATGCAGTAGCGCGTGACTAGTCAGTTGTGGAGGACCACTGACTTGCGCGTTAAAAATTTGGAATGCCGTTCGAGGCAAATACGGCTTTACGCGAGAAAGTGAGACTTTCTGAGATTGTCCGGGACAATCTAGACTATCGATCGTTATGACGTTTTTCGAAATTTCGGAGTTTTCGACCACTACGAAGGGTCCGATATAGTCTTTATCGATTTTAGTTGCTTTTTTGTTGTTAAGCAACAGTATGAGATGGTTTAGATCGTATTTCTGCTCTTTCGCTTTCTTATCGAAGTATCGTTTATGCGATTCGGACGCGTTTTTTAAGTTTTCGAAAACTTCGTTATATAGCGTTAGTTGCGCTTGCGTGAAGATGTACTGATACGCATCGTAGTTTAGCGGTAACGTTAGACTTTTCGGGCAGTTGAAATCTATAGCGATTCTGGGTTCATACCCTCGCAAAAGTCGAAACGGAGAGAAGTGAGTAGCTGTGTGAGGAACAGCGTTATAGGCGAAAGTCGCGAAAGGTAGATATCGTTCCCAATTATCGGGGTCTTCAGCGGTGAATTTCTTGAGTTGCGAAATCAACGTTTGATTGAATCTTTCGACCATTCCATTACATTGCGGATGATACGCAGTGGTATTGATTTTCTGGACTTTTAGTAGTTTCGCGATGTCTTTCATCAAGTTTGAAGTGAATCCTGAACCCTGATCTGATAGAAGATGTTTCGGGCTGCCATGAACCAATACTACATTGTTTACGAAACTTTCGACTATAGTGGCTGCTTTTTGATCCGGAATCAAATGAGCGCTTACCCATTTAGTGAAGTAGTCTTGAAATACAATGACGTATGATCTTTTCTCACCAAGAGGGGATATGTTTACTATGTCGGTTGCGACGATTTCAAATGGGTATTTTGGTTGTATCGGCATCAACGGAGGTGGTTTCGGCAACTGAGAAGTTGTTTGTTGACATGTTTTACATGTTTTGATCCACTTTATTATCGATTCTTCCATTTTCGGCCACCAGAAATGCTGACGAATCATTGCTGTAGTGCGTCTATGACCTTGATGGCTCAAAATCTTCGCGCCGTGAAATTGATACAAAACGCTTTCTATCAAAGTAGTCGGAACTACTATCGCGGAAGCTGTGTTAGCTTGTTTCGATGTTCGGTACACTATTTCGTTTTCGGTATGGAAAGCAGATGAAATCGTAGAGATTTGGTTTTGTTCCAGAACTTTTATCAACTTCGCGATGTACGGATCTTTTCTTTGAGCTTCTCGGATTTCTTCCGGCGATTCTATAGTTACTAGCCATTTTTCAGGCTGTTGAAAGTCTTCTTCGAACTTCGGCACTTTATTTCTTCCTTCTTTTTTCGTCATTGACCTTGTTATGGCCGCTACGACAGTCTTTTTCCCTTCGCGAAACGTTGGTCTGAATATTTCGTTTGTTACTTCTTCGCTAGTCTTTGGCTTTACTTTAGCGCGAGGCTCATTTCGTGATAGAAAATCAGCACAAGCATTTTCTTTGCCTTTTACATATTCAACACGATAGTCGTAGTCTTGCAGTTTTATTGCGAAGTTCTGAAGACGTGAATTTTGATGTTTTTTTTCTTTGATCCATTGCAAAGGTTTATGATCAGTTCTGACCGTTACTTTTTGACCATAGACATAGTGTCTGTACCAACGGAAAGCTTCTACAATTGCGAGACATTCGCGCTCAGTCGTACTGTATCGGGTTTCTACGTCAGACAGAACTCTACTATTATACGCGATGACCCATTGATCAGTTTCATTTTCTTGATACAAAATCGCACCGATAGCAGTTGTGCTAGCATCAGTTTGGATGATGAATTTCGATTTTTCGTCATTATAGACAGGATATCGCAAGAAAGGAGTCGAGGTTAGAGATGTTTTAATCTCGTTAAAAGCTGTACGATGTTCTTCGCTTATCTCATATTTCGCGTTTTTTCGTAGTAGTTGATAAAGAGGTCGCGAAAGAGTGGCAAGATTCGGTATGAATCGTCTACACCATTGGACAAGGCCCAAAAAACTTTGAAGATCTTTGACCGTTTTTGGCATTTCATAGTTTACGATCGCAGAGACCTTTTCGGGATCAGGCGAGATTCCATTTTCACTTAGCAAATGACCAAGAAATTTTACTTGTTTCGGCACAAAATCGCATTTATCTGGTCTTAGCGTTAGATTCGCGTCACGGAGAGCATCAAAGATCAGTTGGATGTGTGCTAGATGATCGTTATACGTTTGCGAAAAGACTATGATATCGTCGATGTAGACCAAACAGATTTTCCAGATATATGGATGCAGGATCGGTTCTATTAATCTTTGAAATTCAGCAGGAGCGTTTTTCAAACCAAAAGGTAGAACTTTGAATCGAAACAAGCCTTCTTGACTGACGAAAGTAGTTTTATCGCGTGAAGCGATGTCTAAAGGGATTTGCCAATACCCTGCTTTCAAGTCTAGAGTTGAGAAAAATCTTGCGTTGCCTAGAGCATCTAGATAGTCATCGATTCTCGGAATCGGAAACTTATCGCTAGGAGTAACTTCATTTATACCTCTATAATCGACTACAGGTCGCCAACTTCCATCTTTTTTCGTTACCAGAAACATAGGTGCAGCCCACGGTGATCGCGAAGGTTCGATGAGGCCTTTTTCTAGCATTTCTTGGATTTTCTGACGAACCATTGGTCTTTGCTCAATCGGCGCACGATAGTAGTGTTTTGCGACTGGTTTTGCATCACCGGTGTCTATAGAGACCGTTAACTCGTGAGTGAGAGTAGGTTGATCTCCTGGGAGACTGAAAACATCACGATACTGCTTGAAGACTTCGATAGCGATTTTTCTATCTTCATCGTCGATATTCGACTTTTCGGTCATTTTTTCGAGAGCAAGTTGAAGTTTTTCTTCTTCTGACATAGTTGACTGGTCTTTAACCAACGTTGCTGGTTCATAATCTTCTTCATGATCGCTTAGGGACGCGACGGTCATTTTCGATTCTTCGAGTTTGAATTTAACCTCAGCGATGAGCTGGTTAGGTTGTAGATGGATGCCGTTCGCACTATTATTGACGAATAATAGTGGACATTTGCCTTCAGTTATGTTGATTATCGCTAGTTCGATCGGATATTCGCAGTTTTCTTTTCCGAAGTTCACGGGCTGAACTATGACGCTTTTGAAGCTTTCGTTTGTGAAAGGAAAGATTTTTCCGTTAACCCAAGTCTGACAATTCGGTTCTACGTAGCATGACGAGATATTCAAAATCGGTAGCGATCTGTCGATTTTTACGATTTGCATTTGACTTTGTCCCGTAGAAGTATTTGAAAATACTTCATCGTAGGGCGCTTTTTCGATCGGTTTCAAAACTACGTTTAGTTCTTGCTGAACGTCTCCGATTCTGATGAAATTTTCGCGAAAGTTTATTACGGCTCGAACGCTCGGATGCACTAGGAAATCGGTTCCTAGGAGGCATTGCTCTCCTGTAGTAGGTAGAATCCAGCATCGTACTAGATGCATTCCGAAAGATGAGCTGATTTTGAAGATTATCGGACCTCTGGCATCGACGATAGCACCGTCGGCTACTTTTATCTGCGCGGATGTTTCTAAAGTATCATAGTCAATCCCCAAAGAGCGTTGAGCTAAACATGAGGAAATGACTGAACATTGAGCACCGGTATCGATCAACGCCTTCGTTTTGGTTTTTCCGATTTCGGCATCGATGTGAAAAGCACGAGTAGGAGCGTATAAGCTCAGCAGTTTGATGTCTTTTTGCGAACATTCTTCGATTCGACACACACTAGATCTCGCGATCCACGGTTCAGTAGGTTTTTCGATTGTGAAATCAGTGATTCCGGGAGTGACGAAGAAGTTTGTAGCTTTAGAAGCTTCTGTCGGTTCAAGCATATTAGCTGTACTAGTTGTCGGTTTCATCGGAATGAAAGTTTTAGGTGAGTTTAACACCGTTTTGGTTTCTGCTGGCAAAACTTGTTGCGAAGACTTCGGAGAAGTTAACTGAGTCTGTATAGACTGTGAGTTATTCATCGGATAGTAGTAGTGCTTTTCGATTATCTTTTCTTGTCGGGATTCGGAATCGCAGAGAGAAATGTTTGCAACATCTCTCTGATAGTTTCGATTATCGCGATTGAAAAATCGGTTATTTCGGTCAAAATTTTGATTCTGATTGAGCGTGTAGTTACGCGTATTTTGTTGAAAACGAGGACGCCAATTATGGTTATTTTGCCATTGATGATTCAGTTGCTGTTGCCGAGGCTGAGAAGCCTGTGGTTTCAATTGATAGCATTCGGAGCTGTCGTGCTTACATTGACCATGATAGGTGCAATATTTTACCGGTCGTTCACGTGACTGATTTCGTTGGAAGTTTCGATTCTGAGAGAAATCCCGTATAGGAATGTTTTCTCTATTCCGAAAGTTCGGACTTGTTCCGCGATCGAATCGCGATCTTCGATTTTCGAAATTGTTAGCGTTTTGCGAATTTTCTCGGATTCCGAACTTTTCTAGGACTCGTTTTATGCTTTCTTCCAATTCTTTCGTCTTCGTTAGAGTCGAATTTTCTTGAAACCTCACGCTATTTCGCTGTCTGGAGTCGTCTCTGTTTCGGGATTGAGAGTTATCTCTGAATCGAGGGTTCGAATTATCTCTGAAGCGCGATTGAGCTGGTTGCTCTTCCGACCGATTTTCGAGTGTATTAACCAGTATAGGTTGTTCTACTCTGACAGTTGACTGTTTATTCGCTCGCTGAATTTTCTGAACTTTCGCGACGGCTATAGCTAAGTCAGTGATCGTTTCTAGAGTACTCGCGTCAATCGAGACTCTGTAAATTTCCGGCATTTTCCAAAGAAAAGTTGTGATAACTTTTCTATGGCGATACTGAGCGCTTCTGTCATAGTACAGTAGATGTACGTAGGTACTGATTCGATTTAAGAAAGCTGACGGATCTTCAGTTTCAAACGGAGCGATAGACTGGAGCTCGCATTGGAGCGTATCTTGGTCGCAATTCGGTGCATTCATACACATCAAAATCTGTTTCGCTTCATCGTAGGATCGGACATCTCTTATGGTGTTCAGAGCACCATCGCAAGTCAAACGACGCAAAGTGTGAAGTTTCACATACTCAGACGCATCAAGACCGAACTCGTTTTCGAGTGCAATGAAGAATTTCAAAACTTGTTGATTTCAGGTCGAATTATCTAGTTTTTGCGGCGCTATCTTTTTACAGATAGTTTTAATTCTCGTTTCGTCATCGGCGAAAGATCTATGCACCTGAGAAGGTGGGATAGATGGAAAGTTTATCTGAGAGTTTAGCGCGTTTAGCGCGTTAGAGCGGTCAAACGTTTGAGTCGGGATGATTAGATCATCGTCATCGTCGATTATTCCACGAAAACTAAGTTGACTTTTTCGATCGCTAGTGACGTTTTTCGGTTTTGTCGATTTCAGAGACTGAGCGTAAGAGCTCGTAGGTCTCGCGATATTTTCGATTTCAGGGACGTTCGGTTTCAATAGCTCTTCTTTCTGAGCTCGCATCACTTCGATTTCGGTTTTAAACTCATCGAGAAGTTTTCGCTGTTGAGTCGCGATAGTTACGATGTCGCTTAACGTGTTAGTAGCGTCGCCACGAAAATTTATCATTTCGGCATCACATTTTTGCATTACGTCGATATACGCGTCATTATCGAAGATTTTTCGAGGATCGGTATCCTTCGGTTTCGGTTTTAGAAAGTTGAATTTTCGGTTTTCGACGATTTTCGGAGATAGAGATCGCGAGGTTTTTCGCGTTTTTAGCGGAGCGGACGTTTCCGGTAGATCGAAATTACGCTTATCTGCTTCGTAGAGAAGCAGTAGATTCGCGTTTTCGCAGTCGAAATTTTCGATTTCTGTATTTTCGGGATTCGCTAGTTTCTTATAGAAACCTTTTTCGTAACCGAGCGCAGTAGAGCGACGCGTGCGGTTTTCTTCCATTTTTTCGGATTTTCGATTTTTCGCAAATTTCGGCGTTTCCTCAACCTTTAGACGAGCTGGTACGGTCACCAAATTATGTCGTGCGTGGGAAATTGAAGAGAATAGATGACGACGCAGATGAGAATTTAGCTGTGTAGCTTGACGATTTATCGCGCGTTTTAGAAGAGACGTACGGAACGTGGAAGAGCGTGCGGAATGCTGTAGACGAAACACTCGGAGTGTTTAACGGAATCAATGCAACGATAGTCGAACGCAGGAGATTGACGGGCTCGTAGAGAGCGCTGTGTCAATTTATCCAGGGATCTTCGCTCAGGTCGCCAAAGGTTTTCGGATGCCGAAACTCGCGCCGTATATTCTTAACCGCTTAGGAGTTTCACTCGCTCACTCAAACTATTTTCCAAATAGTTTGACTCAACTTAGAACACACGCTCGGTTTTCGATTTACTAGCGATGCTCAGAGCCAATCACAAACCGACTGCTCACTAAGACAAACAAAACAAAAACTGACTTTATCACAAACTTGCTGCGAGTGTAATCTTTGATGTTGTAAACCTTCGGACAACTTTGAACAACTTTGAGCTCCGAAACGATGCATTCTTGCGAATCACTTTGAAAAGCTGACGAGCTTACTGTAGTCGATCGGCACACCACAACACTAGCGTCATACCACGCCAAGCGGTTCAATTTCGAAAATTATCCCCGGTTGGCCATCAAATTTTGCAAAGATGTATTCCAAGGTACGAAACCGACCTCGGCAAATTTTTTGCGCCCAAATTGGGGAGCTATTGGGTTTTTGTAGACCCTAGTTTTTTTTTATTTCAAACTTGCCCGCTTTCAGACGACACTGTCACCCTGCAAATTTTTGTTTGGAATTTAAAAGTTTGCAACCCTGAAGCAGCATACTTGAAAATAAAATCATTTTTATGCCTGAAGGATGATATTGTTACTTAATTTTAGGATCGATCATTTCTTCGGGAAGTACAAGTCCCATCAAATTTTTTTAGTTTTATAGTAGAAAAGGCGAAACAATAAAAAAATTTGTGGGCCTTGTATTTTTCTTATATTAAAATTAGCATATTTTGAATTTTGCCACAAATCCAAACCTAAAGTCTGTTTTTTATAAAATGCTTCCAAAATGAAAAATGAGGCAAATATACAGGTGACAAGAAAGTCATCTACATGAACCTTTTACTTTGCAACTTGAATGTTGTCATAAATTTTGTTGCAACTTGAATGTTGTCATAAATTTTCAGTTCCATATGACGTACCGCTTGACAGAAAATGCAGGTAACATAAAATAGTACTTGCTTTCCAGATTTATTATTTGGAAGCATTTTAAGAAAGACAGACTATATGTGCTCAATGACAACTCATCTGCGAAACCCAAAATTTTCAGGCATGAGGTGAGCAAGTACCGTAGTTTACACGTTAGTCAGTTCATGAATTATCAATTATTCGATTTCACGACCATTTTACACCATTTTTCGAAAAAAATTACGTAATACAGAATTTATAAATAGCATGGAATAAAAGCAAAAAGTATTCAAGATTAAAAATTAAAAATTAAAAAGTTCAAAAAGTATATCAATTTTCACGGTGAGAGCGTAGGCCGAATGTAGGCGGTTTATTAAGTTGGAAATTCTGCAAAAAAAAATTCCACAAAAAAAGCCCATCGCTCCCGAAATTTTGAGAGTTGGATGGAAAATTTGTTCCGAACTTATTTCAGGGCATGGATGATATCCACACAAAATTTGTTTGAAATGTGAGATGGTCGTGCGGGGACCACCATGCCACTCGGTGTTGAATGACCACTATATGGGCCATGGGGATGATTTTTCCTAGCGTCGTACAAAAAAAGGCTGTAATTCGGGATTCAATTCTGCTCACTGCCTTTTGCAATTGATCCTTGATGTTGTGATCAACATGTGAAAACCATACATACACAGCATAGAAATTCTGTTGGAGGTCAGCCAGGTCAGGGGGTGGAATACAAAATGTTTTTTTGTTCTTGATAATGAACATCCAAGCAACAAATACTTCAACTTATATTAGTCGCATAAGTGAAATTGTTTGCTTAGACTGCACTTTTAAAAAGTTTTAATGTTACTTTTTAGGGATCAAGTATGCTTTGTTTAGAAAAATTGTTAAACTACAGCATCTTTCCCATTTTTATGATGACTTTCTCTTCTCTCTGCTCATTTTCCTTTATCATCTTCTCTATTATTGCTGGGGTGGTCAAATTTTCTGGGGATCAGCAAGAATCTGCAGGGGATCAATCAAAGTCCGCTCGGAGTCAAAACCCTCCCTGGCCCCAAACCCCCTACGTGCATGATGGTGCAAACACATACGACGTTTTCAGGCAGATTATTTTTGACTCGTCAAGTTCCATAGTGGGAGGATAGTGTGGGGGGGTCAGTAATCACCAATCAATCGGAATACGCCGTTTTAATTGTTCAGATCCTTGAAAAAGTGTAGTTAGTTGTTTGAAATTGTTTTTTCAATTCATCAACAGTTCTACATGATTTTTTATACAAATAGCTGTCTGAATAGTACATAATATGAAAAATATCGAATTGCGCATGAACGGAAAACGAAAAAGGCCACTCGAACAAGCCGATACCACTAAAAAAAAATCGTTACCCCGAACATGATGCATACCGTTTCAATATGCATCGCAAAAATTTAACGCATCACAATTTTTACAAGATAATCTGGAAAAAAATTAAGATGTTATCTTGAAAAAGATCATGACGGGCGGCACATCAGAAGACGAAAATTTCTGAAATTAGCCAAGCAAAGACGTTGCTCCGCGCATTCTATGTTTAGATATACCGGAACCCTACAAAATGTATTCCCGAATTCAAGGATGGCTGTAGGAGTACGCCCTTAGTTTATATGGGGGCTTTTACAAAGTTCATAGGTTATTTTGCACGGCATCCGATGGACATATAGTTTTTTCATAAAGATTTTCAGAAATGCTTTTTCCATAAAAAATGTCATGATATCAGAATATAATCCAAATTTTTGATTCGTCGGCTGCTCTATTATTATCATCCTCTACCTCGAAAAAAAAGAAAATATTTTCCGAAATTACTACATTTCGAGGGCAAAAAAACAGCATTTCTGACGTTTTTATGTGAAACGTCGGAAAATTAAGAAATTTTATCGAAAACCGACATGTCTATCGGATGCCCCGCGTAAAATAACCTCCGCCCCTTGGAGTAGCGCCCATGAAAGTCAAGGGCGTCCTCCTCCAGCAAGCCCCTGACGTCAGAAATCCACTTTGAAAGATTCCTGTAATAGAAGGCGGAGCAACGCCTTCGATTGACTTTCTCAAAAATTTCCATCCTTTGATGTTCTTTGCTCATCTTGATCTTTTTACAATATAGGATCTTACTTTTTTCAAGATTGCATCTTGATTTTTTTCAAGATTACATCCTGTTTTCTTAAGATTAAGATTTCACATCTTGATTTTTTCCGATGCATCTTGAAAGAATGTTCGAAGGTAATGATTTTTTTGTAGTGGTACACTATATTGGAAGGTAATGTTTTTTTCTAATAGGTAGGAAATTTTTCCAAGTGGTAAGAAATTTTTTAGAAAAAGGATAAGATAGAAAACAAACATTATGCTTATCCACTTGAAATTTGAATAGAAGTATGTCGATGTGTTTACTTCTACTCCACAAATTTTGACCATCTCCCTGATCATTGAAATTGACTTTCAGTTGCTCCGTTTGCTGCTATGGGCCACAATCTGTTGTCATTGCTAAACTTCACTCAATAAAAACACTTTTCATAAAACTGAAATGGCTGATATCGAGGAAGCCCGCTTTATCCTGTCTTTGCATGGTCAAATGTCAATGCAATGGAGGAAATCCGTATCATTTTTATTTGTTCAAAAAGAAAAAAGTCAAACGATTGGTCATCGTTGGTGGAGTCATGTACTTCGAATGCGTTTTTTGGGTGTAGTCCCAACATTGCCATCATTTTTTAAAAGTGGCATCATGGATAAAAATTTGGTGTAACACAATGAGGTATAAACTTGTGAAGCAAACAGGGTGCCTTCAAATTCATGAAACATGTGAATTAAGTCTTTAATGTTCATTTTTTTGGAAATGATTGACTTGTGATGGTTAGTTGGGGTTGCTCTTTTACCAGGGCGTTCTGCATGCAATTTCTTCATGTAGGCGGTAACGTATTTCCTGATATTAGCCTATGTACAAGTGGACGAAAATCTTATGCGTGAACGCTTTTGTAGGTTTACAAGATAATTTGGAGCACTTTGTGTATCTGCTTGGTTGAGGTTTTTGATTGATCCAGTAAAATTGAGGAAATAAGTTATTCGTAAAACAGGAAATAAGTTAGAAAATGGAGACACCCAGTTTGCTTCACAAAATCATGTCAGCATGTTATGCCCTCATATGAAATAGTAGCAATGTTGGGACGGTGGTAATGTTGGTATGGTGCAATGTTGAGATGGTGGCAATGTTGGGATTTTTTGGTGGCAATGTTGGGGCACAATGGTTTCTTGCATGGGAATCCCAGGAGTCATGCTACAGTTCGTGTCAAATCCGGATAACGGTCACAATTCACTTTGTGCGCCTTAGCCGATCCGAAGTTGAAGCTAAGCGTATCAAACGTGAAATAATTTTTTTCCAAATTTTTATTACCGTGCGAATTTTGTGCGAAATCCAACAATTTGAAATGTTCTCAGGAAAATTAGCAATTTACAAAATGCAATCTAAAAATAGCCTTCATCTATTTTTGGGGAAACGGGATTTGACAATTTTGAGGAATAGGGACTTTCGAGAAAAAGAGAAAAAAAAAGAGGAATTTGGGGGAAACCGGACCTTCGGGGAATGGGGATTCAGCCAAATAAATGATGAGCATGAAGCAGAAAAGCAGACTATGATAGGGCGCCAATGTGAGATGGACGCCAAAGTGAGACGGGCGCTAAGTTTGGACATCCTAGAAAAATCATTATTAAACAATGGGTGCTGCGCCAAAGTAAGACAACAGTCTCATTTCGGCGCCTACAACGTTGGACGCCAAAGTGCGACGGGCGCCAAAGTAAGACGGGCGCCAAAGTGAGACTGTACCATTAGGACTACAACTCGAAAAAAGAGAATGTTGGCTTGCGGTGATCATCTCCAGTTTATGAATTTTCTGGATTTTTTTGTATTCCGAGGCTCATTTGAAAATAAATGGAGTAGTTTTTTTGGTGTTGAATAAATTTTTGTGGTGTCGCTTCATCTGTCACAGAACAATTAGACTACAATGCTTTATGATACTAGCAATCGAAAGTCGTACTTCAAGATTATTAGCCTTATTTCCACGAGATTGCAAGTTTTGTAACTATCCCACCATAAATCAAATAACTCTGAATTGCGTATCCAATGAATCAAAGACAACGGGGATTCATCCGTGCATTTTGCTTCCATTTATCGAAATTAGAAGTCATCCTTCCCTTATGTTTTAGAAAGTACGTGAAAAAGTTTTTTTGACTCTTTGCCCAGTTTCTACATAGTGAATGCAACAAGGAAGTAAAAAAGTCATTCCGCTGATGAACGGGCGCAAAGCCAACTTTTTATTCATACTTTTGCGTCATAGAAAAACCTTAGCTAAAACTACGCTGCATAATATGTGCACAAAAAAAACAAAAAAAAAATCCAATCACACTCAGCAAAGCACGTGCGTTTATAAAATTCGAATTCTTCAATTTTTTATTTCCGATATCGTCTTCATCTTCTCGAATGTCTATCTCGTAGGGGCGAATCGCCAAGAAAAAGTTTATATTAAATTCCAATTTTTTGCTCATTCCCCTTTTCACCTTCGTCTAGACGGTTCAATTATTTGAATTTATTTGCAACTGAAGGAGCGATGTTTTAGAAGAATGTATAATGTATATATCGGATAAAAATTTTTCGGAAATTTCTATTTAACTCTAAGTCTGTAATGGTTTATCCGGCTTGTGTGGGAGATGACTAAACATGCTAATCCATCATTAGTGGCACACAACAACAAAAACAATGTTGTTTATGACGCCGGGTGCCCCAAAATTTCCATAAAAACGGGCATTAGCGAAATTAAGCTTCCACGATCATCTCCAATCCGAATTTTTACTGTAATCGAATAATATTCGAATTTCGCGAACCCTCGCATCTACTGTAGGACAAGGGTAGATCTTTTTAATTGTATGACATTAACCTACATGCCGGGATTCTGAATATAGTAACGTTACTTGCGACTAATTACCCGTCTACCAGGTCTTAATTAATTACACGTTTTAGTTCAATAGAACTCCCACGTTTTCGAAGGCCATCGGGAGTGAGGGGGAACCGGCGAGGAATTTTTGCCTCCAGTCTTGAAAATGAATCAAAAAATTACACGATGAAACGTATTGTTCTAGACCATCTGCTTACGTACATAGTACGCATATATAAACGACGCGAATTTCCACTTTTAGATTTTATTACTGTAGACTGCAGACCGTCAACACCGGAAAAGCACGATTCGTTGTTGGTCATTTCATTTTGTACTTATTCGAGCTGGTGCTTAGGCAACGATATCATCTAAAATCCGCATATTTTTTACGATAATGCCGAACATAGATATTACCAGGTATTGTAATAGCAGTTCTTAGTTATTTATTATTCATCATCTTCAAGTCTTAAATGTTGGAAGTCTAAAGTGACAAGCGAGAAACATGCAGATTAAAATAAATCCAAATTTTTGGAGGAAGTAAACTTTCCTTAAATTACTTGATCAAATAATTAAAATTATTATATATTATAACGATTATTCATAGCAATGAACTTGTACAGGATACAAATAAGCCATTGCATAAAAGTTACGTGAAAGTCACAGACCTTTACAGACATTCACAATGTTTTTCATCAAAACAATAATAAGAGACTTGCCTATCTTTTCTATTATTTATATGAGATCACTGGTTCCGTTGTACCAAAAACTATAGTCATTTTTTCTTGAAAAGCTTCTACAGTCTGTTTTTTACAAAATGCTTCCAAATAGAAAGTGACACAAATGAGTACTATCAACAAAATCGTTTACATAGAGCTTATCGTAAAATTTTCCACTAGCAAAATTGTTAAAGGTGAGGTCGGTATGTTCACAAATTTCCAGTCCTATATGTTATACTGTTCGTCAGAGAATCATGAAAATCTGAAATACTACTTGCTTTCCTTTTTCATTACTTGGAAGCATTTCAAGAAAAACAGACTATAAATAATAAGGATAGAAAGCAACTGCTATGTTGATCTTCTGCCAAACCATGCGTTACACATACTGCAGCCTTGCGAGTATACTCATCTGACCTGCAGGGATTCTGGGTGTGAAAAATTTTACGGCATGAGCTTTGTGCAAACGCCATTAACGATAGTACTAATTTGTGCAATTATTTCAATTTAAAACCATTTTAGAAAAAAACAAATTAGAAGGCGGAGTTTGACAGTACTGAGCATTTCGTAGAATTTTTTATAAAGTTTTGATATAATGACCAAAATTTTCCTATTACCTTTCGGGACTCCAATGGACAGTTAATTTTGATTATGTATGGCTCATAGAATTTTCTTTAGAAAAATTCAAGGATAACAAGCACTGATCCGCGAATATGATAGGTATGGTTTTGAGGTGACTTTCACAATCTTGATACAACATGCTTCCATAAGACAAGGAACTTGTGAATCAATGATGGAAATTTCGGATCAAAAGTTGGAAAATTTCAAAGGTCTAAGAGAAATGATTTTCACTATGTGTTGAAAGGAAGGCATATGTTCACTCAAGAAGATTCATCAAGCGATAGCGAAACACTTTGGTCTGTTTTTCTTTAAATTCTTGTCAATAATGGGTGCAAAGCAAGTACTATTTCATATTTTTGCCATATTCAGCAACGCATTGGATTTCCTGAGCCCACCAGCAATTTTTCAACAAAAAAAATCTCAACGTCGTCAAAGCTTT